>PKRV01000251.1:2556421-2744424 GCA_003709505.1 Hyphantria cunea | reverse complement strand
GTGCCCCGCTTGGGCGCCGCAGCGTCGGGCCCTCACTGCAGTCATCGGAGGAGATCTCTCGCTGCCGGCCGTCGTTCGCTCCATGGCGGGCGGCGAGAGCAGTTTTACCGCGGTCGCGACCTTCTGCGAGGAAGTCATCTCGCAGAAGGAGGCGGCGGAGAAGGCCCGGGAGGACGATCTCCACTCGGACCCGATCCGCCGCCGGCTAACCGGGCGGCGGAGGCGCGCCTACCTGCCCCTCATGCCGCCCTGAGTGTGGCCGCGGATGGGCGGGACGAGTTTTCCCCCCCATCTGCTACATAGGCCACCCGCGAGGGGGGCGACGTAACGCGTGTGCTGTACGTCGCCTCAATTGAGAGTTACCATCAGACGACGGAGCCCGCTTCAGTGCGGGCAGGCGCTGGGAGGGGTCCGGATGGCGTAAGAAAGCGGTTCCCGGATCTCTCCCGTCTCAGGCGCAGAGTGGCACACCGTGGTGGTTTAGTGGTTAGTCTAGCTGGTGTCAGTCAGGAGTCCCACAAAAAGTGAACCCCCTGTCCCCGCGGGGGGGGGGGGAGTGAAGTGCGTAAAGACATTCCACCACGTCAAAAAAAAAAAAATGGGAAGTTGTATACATGCTAATAATTAATCTAACAATCGATCATTATTAGGTATTTATATTGTGTTCTTGAACCTTTCAAATATTTTGTAATTTTTTACCCTACAAGATGTCTCAATGCAATCTGTTTATTCGAAGCATACAGACATCAGGTGTAAAGGTATCACAGGTTCAGTATGCCTGTCACGTGCCGCGGCGCTATACGTGCAGTATTTTGGGGTAAGCAGTACTAAAAGCTTGCTCTGAAATAGATAGTGAGCTAAACAATTTGTTAGGAAGGCAGAAGCTTTTCATTTCTTTACTGTGTGCAATATTTTATATAACATTTCTAATATTTCTACGGTATTTTCTAACTTTTTGATCTTTTATATAATAAAACGAACCTTTACTTGAACAAGAAAACATAAAAAAAACGTGCTCTATGACTTGTTGGGTGTTTATCTTATCTAGTTTTTTTTCAAATCAAAATACTGAATTAATTTACACATCAAAATCGTGATGTTTTAAAACAGTGGTATGTGAAATTTTTGACGAAGCAAAGAGGTATCTGAAAATCATAGTAAGGGCATATAAACTATCTCTGCCTACACCTTTAAGAAATTGCGGTGACATTATGTACATAATACTGACAAATTAATCAGGATTTTAGAATAACAGTCTAAACTCTTTTTGAAACCTTTGATTGAAATCATTTTTCCATTTTATTTATTTTAAACCTTCATGCTCACATGTGCATCGGCAGGCTTAATGCTCAAGACATTCTCTACCAGTCAAGCTTTGAGTGATGTAGAAATTTTGTAAAGTAGGTGCAATGTGGTGGACGTTAGAGGTTATAATTTTTATTAGTAATATATTATATAATATTATTATATACCTAATATATTACTATACGTATACACAAACCTATATGTGATATATATATATATATATATATATATATATATATATATATATGTATATACACCGGTACGTAATCCTAACATTCTCTACATCTAAAAATTATTTTTGATAAAAGTTAGAAGAATAAGCTTCGTTACCAACGGTACCAAAGGTACTAGCAGCGGTGTGAACAGATATCATATTTGTACGTGATTTTGTCCGATTGTCAGTTTTGTTACACTCAATGCTCATTTGACGTACCTTGCTTCGAAGGTGGCGGAGAACGTAAAGTGCATACTGTAGTTTTAAAAGTTAATTGATACTTGGTCTGACATTCCAAAATTCAAACTTACTAATGAAAGTACTTATGAAAGTAACTGCGTTTGTCTGATAAACTTTCACAGTTAAACCGCTGTACGAATTTTCATGAATTTTGGCCTATACAAAATTGTATCCAAATCTTATAAAATAATCTATCTCTACAGATAAAGCTTGAAGAAGGATATAACCTATTTGTTGTGTCGATAACCGACTTTAACACAGCCGCGGGCAATAGCTGCTTGTTAATACAATAGTGTTTGTGACGCCTCTGGCGTTGCACATGTCCATGGGCGGCGGTAATCGCTTACCATCCGGCGGATACGTCTGCTCGTTTAGCCGCTATTCTATGAAAAATAAATATAGAATATTAGCTTGGCTAGCGGCTCCGCAACGTTATTTGTCGGTTACCGCGGTGATTCTTTAAACTGGTATAATTTTATATTTATGAGCCGATTGAAATGAAACAAACATTAAATGTTAAGTAAAGTAAACCGCAACGCATTAGTGAAACCCACATGTAATCAATCAAGCCGTTGCTGAAATAAGTGTTCACAAACGTACAGATAAACAGAGGAAAGTTTGAAGTCTACTGCTTTTTAATGCCCCCCTATTTTTTATTTATATTATATTTATTTATATTTTCTTGAAAAATTATCTTACATATGCAATTGTATAGTCAGCGACCAGTTACGATTTTCGATTCGTAAAGAAACCTTTTACATGCGAATATCAAATTCTCTAGTTAATCACTTCTAGGAACATCTAGGTACTGTCTATATCGGTACAAATGTAAAACGAGACAGTCCAACCAGCCAGCACTTAACACACCACTATTGTACATGTAGCAAATTCTCAGAATTGGTTTATCTAACCGGTGCAAGCTGAACACTAATGGAAACCTAGGTAGCAATCTAGTTGAGCTGAATTGTCTTTGTTTGTACGTACTTACTATTCAAAGCAAATACTTTGTAAGTGAAGTGTTAACTGGAAGCAGTACCCAATTCCTTATACTGTAAGTAGTATAAAGATTAGGGGCTTTACAGATTTTATTTCTTTGTATAATTTGTAAATAAATATAAATTATATTTTACATAGAAATCACTCAAACTCGGAAACAAATATTTATAGATCATAAAAGTATTTGGTCCAACACGGAAATGAAACCCGACACTACGCACAGCAGTTGTAAATGTTACAACTGCACCAACGAGGCATTCAAATACCCAGTTGATTATTTGGTTGGCTCCGACTTAGAAAATCAAAATAAATATTATACTTAGATTCTCAACGGACTTTTTAACTTAACAGGCTTCAAATATGATTAAACTAGGAAGAATATTTATTATAATTACCAGATTATTGATTAATGTACTTCAACGTTCCAAAATAGATGTATATTATAGATAAATTACACGTAGTTACCGAAAAAGTGGTCCAGCTCATGACACAATATCTTGTTATAGATGGTAATCGACCCTCAGGCTGAGCTTGAGTCGGCAGTCTGGAAAACTGAACAGATCCGCCACTCGCGTTAACTGGTAATCCTTCTTTATTCATTTACTTTTGACAACATTAAAATAACTATTTACATCATCTTAATGATTTTTTGTATAGGCGATTTCAGTTTACTTTTACTTAACTTTATTTTACGCATGCAAAACCCCACGGCCGTGTCGAGATAGGACTGATTAAAGCAACACGGTGACGGTGTGCAACTCTGCGTATTAGACAGGAGGGATCCGGGAGCTACTTTTATTATGTCAGCTGGAGGTCTAAGCCACTCCCAGCGCCATGCCCGCGCTGACGCGGGCACCGTCTGCTGTTAAGATCTCCAATTTACGGCACACGTATACGTCACCTCCTAGCGGCTGGCCACTGAAGCGAATGAATGGGAAAACGAGTCCCGCTCATATACGTCCACACTCAAGGTATGAGGCACCGTCGTCGTCGTCCGGTTCGCCGGCGGCAAGTTGGGAGCGAGTGAAGATCGCCCGTCCCGGCTCTCTTTGCCGCCTCCTTCTGCGAAATGACGTCTTCGCAGAGGGCTGCGATCGTGATAAAACAGCTGTTGTTACCGGCTAAATGGTGTATGACGGCCGGCAGCGAAGATCTTTCGCTGCAGTCATCGGAGGAGATCTCCTCCGATGACTGCAGAACACTTCAATGCCTAGGCGTTGCATGTTGCCAGCGTGTGCAGGGCAGAGTCCTCACTACAGTTGCAGTGGCGGCAGGAGGGACACGACTCCCTACTAGTGACCAAGTGCAAGTACTTCCCGAAGCAACCGTGCCTGGAATGGACCTGCGTCAATCGAAAGGAAAGGGTCCTATGCTGCCGACCTGCCCACTCGAGGATTATCGGCTGAAGAACCTTCACTGTGGCAAAGGCAGCACGTGGAGCCTCGAGCTATGATGATCAGCGAGGCATCGTGGCTCAAAGAGTGGCTTTCCAATGATGAGTTCAGAGAGTACATTCTCAAACAAGCTAACCGCCTCATTCAGCAACACCATGGGACCATAGACCGCGACCGAATCGGAAAGCAGTCTCGATGTCCTCAGCTAGACTAGCTTCCCGCTTCCGGACCCCAAGTTAGCCAACACCTCCTTGAAGTGATTTGGGCAGAGTTTATTTTTACTTCTATGTTAAGGTTACTTTGATATTCTGATTTCAGCGTTTTAAAACAGTTATTTCAAAATATGGTTCAATACTAATTTAAAATAAAACTGGCAAATGCGACTATGACTCGCCCAACGAGGCTTCCGTAAGTAAGATTATAGTTCAGCAATCGAACCGCGCAGTAATTCAAATCTTTCTCTGAAATTCAACTTCAAACACTTATCACCTTATCAATTTGTATGAATGGATGGATTTATATTCCAAAGGTATGTAAGATACTTTACTTATTCAAATTCTAATCATTCCTTCTGTGGCGACTTCCACATACAGCGTCAACATCTATGACAACGCCATCCACTGAAGATACACTGAACTACGGTGTAACGTAGTGCACGAAGAAGCTACCCATCCTGTATCGCGCAATAGAAGTTCTCGCGCCGATTAACATATATACAACTTCCCAACATCAACCGTTGGGCAGTGGCCCGCCAGGTATGATCACCTCGCCTGGTCGGAGGATCCTCCCTTTGTGTTGGAGGAAGATGTGGCCCGTGCCTCCACAATTCAATTAAGACACTAAGTGACATTTATGATATATATAGATAGATAGATACACAAACAGATGCCACAGATGTTACTGTATTGTCAAAGTGAATTAGGAGAAAACACCTAAACTAAAATCACAACTCGATACTTTCACGTGTTTCTAAAGTTAAAGATCTTGGCAGACAGACGGACAACAAAGTGATCTTATGAGGGTTCCATTTTTTTCTTTTGAGGTACGAAACCCCAAAATAGCACCCAATATTACAGAATATTTACGTAACTCAATAAATAGACCATGATTCATTTGAATAGTTTCCTTACTAGCGAATAATTTTGCCTATTTCAACAATAACAAAACCTTTGAAATAATTAGTCTTGGTACACACCACATCAAATAAAACTATTTTACTTGCATTTTGTTGACATTAGGTATTTCAGTAGACTTATTAATATTACTTAATGTTTTTGTATAGTTTTTAGCTTTCATTAAAAAAATAGTTTTGATAAGCAAAACTATTTTTTTTTATTTTGGTGTTCCCCACCCAGACATAGGTCATCAATTTATGGATTACATAAAGTTTGTCTCATATGGGATTTGAACCCACGACACTTAGCGCAGTAGAAAACGGCGTAGCTACTGCTCAAACCATTAGGCCAATAAAGTTGAAGATCAATTTCATTAGGAATAATCATTCGTGGTCAGTATCCGATATATTGTTAACTAGGATAGCTTATCGATTTTTGATTCGAGTTTTAAAATTTTTATTAAAAAACAAGGACACCTCGGGATTTTATTATTTGATGAAAACGATGTTCACACTCTCTGCATAAACAGCCTCTTTCTAAGTAAAAACACTAACTTTTGTACTTATTTTGACTAGATATTAGGAATATCTATTTAATCCCCAAAGTGTTCGATTGACTGCAATTATAAGCTTGCCTTATGTTGCGTAAATGAGACAACAACAAAAAGTTTAAGTAAAGTATAAAACACGCTTATAAAAATTATATCACAAACAATCAAAAATACGGATAAAACTTATAAAATCATGCTATAAATTCAAAACAATGACAGATGTACGACTATTATACGCCTATGAAATAAAATGCACAAAATCAATATTTAAATCATTCGAGAGATTGACATATTAAAACTGTAAACAATCAACCAATAATTTTAGCATTATAACATTATTATAGATAAGCTTATTTTTATCTATTATTATTCATATATCCTTGGCACTATTAATAATGCAACGTATAACCACTAATGAGATAATATACACGAAGCCGTATTTAAATTCATAAATAATATATAATAATTGTTTGGTTTATGTGTCCGCCACACCACTTTATGATGTACCAAGTGTTGATAGTTCGAATCCCACATGGGACAACACTTTGTGTGATCAACATATTTTTATTCTGAGTCTGAGTGTTTGTCGTTTCATTATATGTTTGTAAATTCCGGGGACTTTATTCGTTTCCGACACAGGATGTACGTTCCTAATGCGGGTTTTGTGTTAAAAAAAAACGAAATCGATATAAAATAGAGACATAAAATATATATACTACATACATTTTCAATACCTAATACGTTAGATTCATAAGCTTACTTATAGTTGAACCTTTAACTCAATACAACGTCGCTTTAAAATGTGTAGTCAAATGTGAGCCGAGCCTAACAGAATTGTCGGTATCCTTAAAATTATTACTCAATAAATTGTGTGTTTCGTAATTTCATTGTTGGCAATTATGAATGCCTGGATCTTTGTATTGACTATAAAATTAACAAATGGATGGCAATTAAAGTTAAGGATGTGAAATACAAACACATTATAGCTCTGTGTTGTTGGTTATGTATTGCAATGTAAAATACTTTCTAGAACTATTTTCATGGTTTTATTTAAGTTCTGGATATTAGCGGTTTCTAAATAATATGACTTTTAAGCCAGCTGCGATTTGATTATTATTTTACCCACAGCTTCGCCCGCGTTAATATCGGTTATCGCGGATAGGAGTTGCATTTATCCATCCTCAAGAATTAAAGTACTTCCTTGACAAATTTCATAGAAATCAGTGCAGTGGTTAAGCCATAAAAATGTAACCAACCAGAGAGATAGGCGAACAGAAAAAATTACTGGTCGTAATTAATAATAGCTTGGTTTGGGCGCATGTAAACTTTTTAATAAAGAAGACTGATTCTAAATAGCTAATAACTTACGATTTATTATACAATTACACACAGCATTTCTTTGCGAAAATGACACACATATATAACTACGTTTATTATTCAAAAAGGGCTAACTTAAAACGTGTTTTATGTCCACATTTTTAAGGTAGTTCTACTTAACTAATCGCAGGCATAGTTATTACCTTTTTTAATTAGCTTCTAAAATAATTTAATCAAATTAGTTTATAATTATTTTCACTCAAACCACAATTTCATCCTTCCTGCAAATTAGTACATCGTATGTTCAATGCATAATAACTGCACGAAATTCTTAGAATATAACATTACACTTCATCTCACTGGTTTGAAATTGAACTGAGTTATAATTATTTTCTCTAAAACCACAATTTCATACTCCTTGCAAATTAATACATCGTATGTTAAATGCATAATAACTGCACGGAATTCTTAGGATATAACATTACAACTCATCTGACTGGTTTGAAATTAAACGTTTTCAAAGAGCTTCTCCAAATTAATTTCTTTATCAAATTAAACCTTAAATTTCATGTTAAAAGACAGTGGTAGTCTCAGTTGGCATTGTAATGCCGGCTTAGCTATCCGAATTGTAATTTTAAGTCTTGGAAGAGAGCTTAGTAAACGCTTCTGTTACTTAAATAAGCTTATTATGTGATAATTGTGATAATTAACAATTAAAAAGATAAGTGATAGACGCTAACCCGTTTTTAATGGAATTTAGTATTCATTTAATTTATTTATCATCGTAATAATTTAGGTTTCAAATTAAACGTAAGGTTAATTTAAATACGAGTTTCGTTCTAGTTTCTATAATCACCTTAAAGCCAAAGTCGTGAAACTATACCACATAGTTTTCACGACTTCGGCTCACTTACAGTGGAAGAGATTATTTTATTTAAGCTGTCACAAACAACAAATTGTTGCAAAATATAAGTGAAGAGAAGGGGAATATTCTAAGAGTCGAAGAGAAAGCAGCCACGATTATATAAAAAATATAATTTCTAGAACTACAAAACACACTCATAGAAAACGGTAACAAACATACATGTGAAGCTAATAAAAGAGTGCTAAAAATATCAGCCGATTTCACAGAGTCATCAAAAAAGCATTTTTGAAAGATGGACGATATAGTTTTTTAACATTAACTGCATCATATACTCATAGATATTGTTAAGGAAAACTCAATTTAAACAAATGTAAAAGCTAATACTTCTTACCTGTGACGACCAATATGAATAAAACTTTTTAACATTATAGAACAACTCAACGTTATAACGCAAAAGATTTTGGCTGCCAAAGTCGGGAATAACTTCGAAGTCGTTTAGCTAAAGACGTTCAGCTTTCAAGTCGTTTCAGTACTTTATGAACAACTTGTAATAAGCCAACGTTAAAATCTGGTAGAGCAGGTGGTACAACGGCCAATGACAAGAATTGCTTGAGACTTCGCTTTAAAATAGGTGTTTTATAGACTGAGACACTACCACGAGTTCTCGAGACTAATATATTAAAGAGATGGTAGAACTATTCTCGTTATTTTAGACTTATAGTCGTTATAAAAGTGCTGTACAATTTTTATACAGATGTGTCCTTACAAATTATGTTTTGTTTTGCATGTTTTGAGACAGTCTAAGTTTTTTAGTGTTTTATGATTCACTATTAAAGTTTTAATATAAGCTTCTGAATATAACTTAGAGGATTTTTAGATAAATTTTATTCTTTTAGATATGTAACTGAGATAAAAAGAATATTAAGACATCTGGTTATAAACAAATAAAGCAAAGCAGGTTTCTTGGAAAAGTAATTATTGATGGCTCGATAGAACCTTTATTTAATGTCCCTTTTAATTCTTTACTGCAAGTAACTATATATATTGCGTTGCAAAAAGTTTTAAAAATATTAGCAAAGCTGAAACAATAGAAACAGAGTTTTTTCATATATTTATGCCAATGCGAATGCAATTATTCATGGTTTGGAAAAGACAACGTCTGTCAGCAGCTAATTTTTATATAAAAAATTAAACTAGTTACCACGAATTGCAGTGCATTGAAGTAGTCAGTAGTATATAAGAAGTATATTACTTGATTCAGTAACCGATTATTTATGTAAAGATATATATTTAACGTGCGGAAACCCCACGGGCCGTCACCCCACTGGGGTTTGAGGCATGGTGGTGTCTCGGAATCGGACCGACTAAAACCACACGGTGTGCCACTCTGCGTCTACCCGACCATCCGAGGCCAAAAGATATATAAATTTGATACAACCAAACCAATAGATTCGTAATAATGGCCCGGATGACTTAGACAAAGGCTTTTTAAATTTCACCAACAATTTTTTCGTAGACGAGCTACACTTTTTAAACTTTCGCTTGTTTAATGGTATGGATGCAATATAGCAGAAGTGTCACCTGATTATAACGTTTCGCTATACCAGTCATGTTGGGATATCTCCCCGCACCATCTAGCGAGAAGGGGGGGAATGGGGCCTCCGGTAAAGACACACATTTCATGGTAATATTTTCAGAATATCTGGTTTTCTCTAGGCCAAAACTATCCAAATGAGTGAACATCTTTGGAGAAGAAGGCATCAATATTTTTACTCGCTCTTAATTAAATTATGTACACATAACGAATTACACTTATTACTATTATATTATCTTAACATTTGGCTTTTATTTATTACTGGCATTCGGCCACGACTTCTCCTGCGTATATTTCGGTTATCGCAGTAAAAAGTAGTGTATGTCTTTTCTCAAGATTAAAAGTATCTCGATGTCAAATTACATTGAAATGGGTGCAGCGGTTTAGCTGTGAAAGCTTAAAATACAGATAGAATTACTTTCGAATTTATAATATTAAGCATAGCTGTTACTGAATCAAGTAATATAATAAACATGAAATTGTTGAGCACGACAGATAGATTAAATATTCATATCCTGGAAAATCACCAACTTCGTGGCAATCAAATAGCCACAGGATTACCACCAATTTCGGTAACAACTGATTGGATTTAACAAGCGTTTTAAATCCTCTTGACAGACGCTTTGACGTCTGGACTTAATTCAAACAAATTTAGTGATAAAATCAATTAGATTCTAAAACCATAATTGTAATTTTTATATTTGACGGTTTGCCATGGTACATCAAAGTTTCTTATACATTGTGACATAATGTTCTGTGATTCTTTTGAGAAAGCAACAATTTTTTTAAAGGAAAATTCTCACCCCTCTTCTGATATCGTTCCAAGCATTCTTTACAGGAAGAGTTCTTATTTCTTACCCTATACTGTTAATGTTTATCTTTTGAAGGTAATCAATATAAACATTGTAATTATTCCTGTCATCTGGATTTATAACTACAGCTGCAGCTATACTAGCATTTATAATTAAATAATCAAAGAAAATTGCTGAATCAATTTATTGGAGCACCAACATGCCCAGTGTTGGTTATTGCTCAATTTAACATAATAATATTAATAGTTGATTGTTCGAACAATGTACCAAAGTTGTTTAGGCAATAAATTCGGTCTCCGTGACAAACAACCCTTTGGCCGTTCTCCAATGAACCCACTACCGGTATTTGGTTTTGAGTCATTCTATATTGAATTTTGAACTATAAATAATTTAGCCTTGTTATTGCATTCAATGCCTGAATAAGATCGTTTGTTAAATTTGCGACTTAAAGATATCAACTCAAATATACTTAATTAAATCGAATGTCATGTTTATACATTCTAGAATTAAACTTAACAAGTTCCATCATTTATCGGAAACCGCGTCTCAGCAAACGTTGTGTAGGACGTCCACAGGCCAGGTGGAGCGATGATATGCGCAAGACGGCTGGCAGAAGATGGATGCGAGAAGCCATAGATCGAACTAAGTGGCGTGTAATTGGAGTGGTCTATGTCCAGCAGTGGACTGCGATAGGCTGATAATGATGATGATGATGATGATGAAGTTCCATCAAGTGCAGACAATCGAGAGTAAAAACAACATTTCATTATATTAAGTCCCTGATACAATACATTTCTTTTTTAGATTTTAAGTCAATGCTCTTAATTTCTCTGCGTGATTGAATCTAAGAGAATCGCTAAACCTAAGTAGTAGTGGGCGGAGCACATTGCCTTCAAACAAGACATCCGATGCGGCTAAAAAATCTGTAGTGGCGACTACTACTGAAGATGGCGCGTGAATGGTATTAAAGTTAGTTAGTTAGTTAGGCTACTGCTTGCAAAAACCTTTGCCTTTCTGAGTGGAACTAACTCTAAATTAGTATAAAGAGAAAAAAAAAATTTAAAACATACACATTGTACTTCAAATGGACTTATATTAATTACACATTTAAAAGATGAATAACATTATCACAATCACAGTCATAATATTAATATTGTTAACATAATTTTAAACCTTATCGAGCATTGAGCATTCAAACTATTACAGACTAGCCGACCCGTGCCCACATCATTGGGCGTTAACGGTCCGCTTTTCTTTATCTTGATTTACAAATACCTTTATTTTTAATAGATTTTTGTTCAATCGATATAGAATATATAGAGATATAGATAATTTAATTAATATTATAAATAGCTTTTATCCGCGGTTTCACGAGCGTGTGAACGGGTCACATGTTCCTCCAACACAAACGGAGGATCCTACGACCAGGCTAGGTGATCATGTCTAGCAGGCCACTGCCCAATGATTGATGTTGTGAAGTTGTATATATGTAAATCGGCGCGAGAACTATCGGATCTATTGGGCGATGCAGGATTGGTAGTTGCTTTGTTTCCTTCATTACTCCATAGTTCGATGTATCTTCGGTAGATGGCGCTGTAGTATATTTGTGTTACACTGTATGTGGAAGTCGCCACAACAGTAAATAAAGACTGAAATATTCGGATGCTATATTACTATAAAATGCCATCTAAATCCGATCAATAATTTTTGCATGAAAGATTAACAAACATTCATACATTCTTACATTTTTTGGTGTCACTTTTTGTAAATCCGTATATAAATTGCGAAATTATGTATAAACAAACATATTAACATTTCAAAAGAAAAACTCTTTCTTTAAGCAGTCAGTTTATCAAAAAGTAGCTGAGCCCCAAGGTGCTACCCGCGGTACAACAACAATCGCGGTTAACGACACAGTGCAAGTAAAAAAGTCCTATGTAAAAATATCCTATGCCCGTCTCCTGGTTCTAAGCTACCTCCCCACCAATTTTCAGAAATTTTTTTAGCCGTTCTTGATTTATAAATAATGTAACTAACACGACTTTCTGTTATAAAATAAATACAGACAGATAGTTTCATCCACAAATATACTAGTGACTATCGTTAACATTGGAGCAAAATACACCTGCCAAGTAATATCTCAACATCTATTTACTTACGAATGAAGTTATTAATCTTCAGCAAGAGCAGCCAGCACTTCACACGTAGTTGAAGCTGTAACTTGGACATGATAGTTGGATGAAATGTGACAAATGATGGCCCAAATGTGACTAATGTGCGGTGTTGTGGCTGTGTGTGAAACACGGCACTAAGTCTTTGGTAGCTGCTTTGTATTTTGGCTCTGAAGTAGTGCTGTTAATAATATGTTAGTGTATATTCTATGAATCTAAAATTTGTTATTAATTAAAACTTGATTTTATCGATACTGCGTTTGGTTGGTCTTGAATGGACTTTATATAATATATAAAGGACATTCTACAATCATATTCAAGTGAGTATATTGTATTTTGTGTATGTATTCTTAATTTTCGTAATTTTTCATATAGTAGTCTACATGACAAATTACGAAAATTAAGAATACCTCGTATTATAATACACTCCTTTACCGCGATAACTAATATATACGCAAGAGGAATCGTGGCCGAATGCTAGTAATAAATAAAAGCCAAATGTTAAGATAGTATAATAGAAGTCTATATGACAAATTACGAAAATTAAGAATTAATGGTAGACGAAAGACTTATGAGCACACAAATGTTTACCAAAATAATTTTATGTCGAATTGGGCGCATTCACCAGGAGTGCTACCATGCCTTCTAAGTAAAAACGTTTAAATAATTTTCACAGCCTTTCACCGATAGAATGAAAACTCCTTCCCCTAACTGTGTCTGACTTCGTGACTCGACTGTAGGTGGCTCATATGATCCTTACACCCCCTGTACCTTATAAAAATATGTTCACAACACAATTCTGAGTTTAAAATTAGATATTTTTTCACATATATTTAAAATTCAACTTATTTAAAATATATATTTTACACGATAAGCAAATTAAAAAGTCGGGAATTTTCCAGGGCCAAAATTGTTGATCAACATTCACTCATATCTTTAACTAATATCACAACGTTAAAAATTGCATTATCAGGAAGTAATGCGGGCGAGGCCTCGGGGCAAAACTGGTACGTAATATATTACGAACAAATCGCTTACATTGTCAGTGTTGTCATCAAATGATTGATCGATCCTTTGTCATAGGCACCATTATTGTGACTTATATTACTCTATCCGAGGTTATTTTAGGTAGAAAAGTAATTTTTCCCATGCTCCATGATTAAAAATGAATTTTGTATATTATGTTTTCCATGAGTAAATTAATGAAGAGACTGCGGTGAAATTAATATAAATATTTTAGACATCTAACACAACACCATCTAGTTCCAAGCTAAGCAGAATCTGTATTATAGGTACTAGACCACTGATATAAATACATACATATTATACATAGAAAATACCCAAACTCCGAAACAACTATTTGCAGATCATGCAAAGATTTAGTCCGTCTGGCGCATGGTGGGTTCTCCGACTACTTGTCTCGATTCAAGTGCAAGCAGAGCCCATCATGCATATGAGACAAAGACGGAAAGAAAAACGTTCCCCATATTTTGTCAGAGTGTCCTGTCTTGTCCAAAACAAAATTTAACGCTGAACAAGCTTTGGATATCAAAATTGTGGTAAGAGATTTACTTTCCATAATGCCAGAAAAATAAACAGAGAAATAGACTTTTAAGCTGAGCATTCAGAAATATTAAGCTAAGTTTTTAGAGTAAGCTAATTATTAAGCTAAGTATTTAGAAATATTTTGGAACTAGTAAGTATAATGTTAAGAAGTAGATAAATAACGTGTAAACTACTTAGTTAAGATTTATATAAGTATCAGTTTAAATAAGATAAGATAGAAACTAGGGCTATATGTTAAAAATGAAAAATTGGGCTTTATAAAGCAGAAGGCGGTGGGCCGGACAGAAACACTATTTCGATCTGTCGAGCACACCAAGCTTCTTTGGGGCCAATTTGGCCTTATCCTCCAAATGGCTACGGAACTGGAATTCACTCAAAATGTCGACACCAAGTATTCCAAGGTTGGCTGAGGCACATAAGGGATAGTAGTTATTCATTAGTCATAGTTGTCAACTCGGTCCTCGTACCGGTTCGGGCTCAGATGAAATAACTGGGCCATACGCGGATACCGCACGGTGTCGACCAAGGCGGCGTGCGCCTTGGCCGGTACACACCCGTGGGATTTGGAGGCGGAAGTGCTCGCCGAAGTTTATCGACGGGTGGCTGAATTCCGGACGGAGAGTAGCGTTCGCCCTCCTCCGAAGAGGTACGAGAGTGGCGTGAAGCCGATCGTCGAGCCACGGTGGCTCGTTGGTCTTCGCGGCTGGAGACTCCACGTGCAGGCTTCGCCACCGTGGAGGCTCTCCAGCCGGTCATCCTCGGGTGGGCAGGGCGACAGCACGGGACCCTTTCCTTCCGACTGACGCAGGTGCTTTCTGGGCACGGTTGCTTCGGGAAGTACCTGCACTCGGTCGCTAGGAGGGAATTGAGTTCCGCCTGCCACCACTGCGACTGCAGTGAGACCTCGGCCCAGCACACGCTGGCGGTGTGCCCCGCTTGGGCGCCGCAGCGCCGGGCCCTAACTGCAGTTATCGGAGGAGATTTCTCACTGCCGGCCGTCGTACCCTCCATAGCCGGCGGCGAGAGCAGTTTTACCGCGGTCGCGACCTTCTGCGAGGAAGTCATCTCGCAGAAGGAGGCGGCGGAGAAGGCCCGGAAGGATGACCTCCACTCGGACCCGATCCGCCGCCGTCTTACCGGGCAACGGAGGCGCGCCTACCAGTGCCTCATGCCGCCTTGAGTGTGGCCGCGGATGGGCGGGACGGGTTTTCCTCTCCATCCGCTTCACAGGCCAGCTGCGAGGGGGCGACGTTACGCGTGTGCCGTACGTCATCTATATTGAGAGTGTACCATCAGACGACGGAGCCCGCTTCAGTGCGGGCAGGCGCTGGGAGGGGTCCGGATGGCGTAAGAAAGCGGTTCCCGGATCTCTCCCGTCTCAGGCGCAGAGTGGCACACCGTGTGGTTTTACTCGGTTCAGTTCCAACACACTGCCCTGCCGCAAACCCCGGTGGGGTGAAGGCCCGAGGGTTTCCACAAGTTCAAAAAAAAAGGCAGGTAAGGGAATGTCTTCAAATTATTTATGTAAATTACGCGTAAAACACAATTAATGAGGTACGTTATTTAGTTACAAATTATGAACATTATTCTAAAATTAATCCATACTAAGGTTATTAATTCGACAGTAATTATATCTTTCAGGCTTTCACGGCTAAACCACTAAATCGATTTTGGTGCATTTCGGTTCGTTTTGTCGTTTCGGCTTTTTGTCGAAATACTTGAAGGTAAAAGATAGTTATTATTATAAAGAAAAGCCCGTTCGTGCACAATAAATAATATTCGAACACAAAACTCTTCAAATAAAACTTAGTACCACTAGTATATATTATAGATTATAGAGTGTCTAGATGAGCTGTTGGCAATTGCCTTTAAGGGATCCTTTCTCTACACGTTCAACTGGAATCATTAGTTATATAGCCAGAATGTTATACCGTACTAATGGAGGAGGCATGTTTTGAGTTCAAAGGGTTACTTTGACCTAGCAATTAACACTTCTAATTGCCTTTAACACTGTTATTCAGACGTTTCGAGGACTTATTACTTGCCTTGTTATTTTGTACTGGTATTTGTTTACAACTAGGTACATAAATAAATTCAGGTTTATATAATTTTTTGTTTTCGGTTATATTTTGATTTTATTATTAAAGTACTCAGGGGTATTGTAAATGCACCCTGGTGCATTCGAAGGAACGACCTCCATCGGGAATTTAAAGTAGAATTCGTCGCAGACATTGTATCGAGTACGCTGAAGCTCATGAACGCCACTTCATCATCACGTGAACGGTGAGGATATCCAGCTTCCTTAAAATACGGACGTTCAAGGCGACTTAAAAGGAAAAGACCATTTGAGTTAGTTAAGTGACAGTGCGAAATCAACAAAATACTACCATTATAGTGAACGGGAAACAGAGCTAGCGCTATGTTTCACCGAGTGATTGAGGATACTGGAGGCCCATTTTTTTTTACGTTTGTTAACCCCCTTGGGCCTTCACCCCACCGACTAAAGGCCCATATCTCAACCCCCCTTTCCGCATTGCCTCCCATCCCCTTCCCCATCACATAAAGGCCGGCAACGCACCTGTGACACTTCTGGTGTTGCGGGATTCCATGGGCGGCGGTAATCGCTGCCATCAGGCGATACGTCTGCATGTTTGCCCACTATTCCATTAAAATAATGGATTATTATATAGACAGCATTTTATAAAAAGGTCGTATTTTCTCATGACTTTGAGTTGAGCTCAATCATGGATTCGGTTTGAGTACACTAGGGACGATAATGGACAGTAATAGATAACACAGATAGCCTTGACTACGACGTGAGGAGATTTCTTTATGTTCAAGTTCGTTGTTTTGTAAAACTTATGGTAACGGCGAAATCAATATAATTTTCGCAATGAAAGTTCATTTGAAATATTCACGGCTCCAACTGCTGACCTGGCAGTTGGGGGTTCGATTTCCATTCATTGATTTTTTTTGATTGAGTTGACTTTAAATATATGTTTAATAAAATATTTATTGTAATTTTCAACAGTCTGGAGACCCTTTGGAGATGTGTGTTATGCAGACTTGCATTAACGTCTACTCTCGCCAGCGGTTCTCGCAATAATGACTGTCTTACGTTCGAATCTGCATCTATATATATACAAACGAACGAGTAAGTGAGTGTATGAATGAATAACCCAACTTGTTTTATATTTTTTACTTACGGTGATTATTGTCTAGAATTACAGATTTATATTATTACTAGCTTTCCCGGCAAACTTCTTACCGCCAAATTTACAAATATGTTTCAGCTTGCCGCAGACAATGTACAATTTAAGGCAAACAGAATTAACTTTTCCCGTTATCTTTTAATTTTTCTTGTATGCAAGCCTTGTCGTAACTATAACGAACACATAAAAAGGAATTATTTAGTTTGTTGCAGCCGATCGGAAGTTATGAGTATATATACAAGTCGCATACGCTACCACTGCGCCATAGAGGCTGTCAAATTATAAAGATGAATACCTCTAACCAATATTTATTCAGTCATCAAGTTTTTGGTTTCGATTAATCAATAAATAGAATTCTTTTTTTAATTTTCAGTATGACTATTATTTATACAAATCGTAAAAGCTTACGTTTATGATGTAAGGTTTTTTTTTTCTCAAATTCTCAAACATTATTAGACTATCAATAACACTAAACCTTTACATTCTGGTCAATATGCGCTTTTTTAATACTTACCATGGGAGAGCCACGCCTCTTCAGGCGCCTCACGAGCCTTCGGCATGGATGAGCCGGCTAGACCGGAGTGATACCACGGACTCACAGAAATTCGCTGTGTTTCACTGAGTGAGTGAGGATACCGTAGACCCATTACCAGAACCAGAAGAAGAAGATAAGAATCTTTGGTATCTGACAATAATGGTCATTAAAACGACGTCAATTACTTATGGTTCAAAACACCCCACTTCCTTTCCTCTCTTTACTTCGCCATTTCTTTACTTAACTCGAGATTCGATCTAAGATTTTTTTAAGATTGATGAGTTTATGTATTGGTTTTGCGGGAACTAGAGGATAAGCAAAGATTAGTGGTAATGATAATGCAATTTAAGTTTTTGTGTTGTCGTTTTTTGGAACATTTAATATGTTAATGATTCTTTGTGTTGCGAGGGACTTTACAAACATATACGACACATACTCAGAACAACAATTTGTGGATATCACATTGTATAGTTTTATGTAGTTATGTGGAATTTGATAATCAAATATGCCATCCGTGCAGTTATATCCAATTATTTTATTTAGTGTAAGCACATCATTGATTCTTAAAGTACATACTCATGCATAGTTTTTACATAAAGCCTATTTGAAGCGGTTACCAATGTTTATGACCCCTATTTTACCAATCTTTCACTTTGGCTGTTTTTCCAAATGCCTCTGCGGATATCAAAAGCTGTCAATCAGCTGTCTAAGTTCTTTTTTATTGTTCATGATGCGAAAGAAATGATAATAATAATAACGTGTTACAGGTCACCTCTGTACGGTAAGAAAAGGAAGGATTTAACAATTAAAGAAACTAAGACTTCAACAATATTTAAAAAAAGACTTTAGATAAAGTCTCTAACAGACAAACAGTCTACTTACAACTAAACTAAGCAATAAATATGTGCTCGCGCGTGTAGGAGTGTGTGTTAGTCTTAGTCAGTGTAAGTGTTAATGTTTGTCAGTGTGAGTGTTAGTGTGTGTGTGTGCAGGTGACAGTGATTTGCGGAGACAGTATGGTTAAATTATATTGCGAGTTTAACATTAATGATGGAAGGGTTAAGTGGGTAAAGGGTAGGAGTAGGACTTTATTTGATGATGAAATTGACCGCTTTCTGCTGATTTTTTAACTGAAATGTAGTTAAATTTTCTATGTATGTAGTAACATGTATATTTAAAAGTCAAATTGGTTTGCATATTCTTGAAAAACTTAAATATTCTGCAACGTCTGTGCTACAAATTTCATATAATATACTACAAAGAGTTATTTTCCTATTCTTCGCCTCAGTTTGTTCCTTATGTTTCATTAAACAATTACAATATGTCAGAGCAAAAATTGACAGGGTATAGCTACTAAAACCCAGGGTCACCAGTTGTAGATAAGTTCCGGATAGTTTTCTTGACAGGAAATTTGACGTAATTTATATAGAAGATAAGTTAAATGATCTATCAGATAAACTATTCAAAATTTATCTCTAAAAGATGAAAAAAACCGCTTCGGTTTGAGCCTTCTCCCACAAAACAGTGCAGTATCTCCATAATCATTTCTAGCTTTTAATCAAGTGTTAAAATTTAACAGGAACCGAAATTAAACTTACTCATTCCCTTGAGCAATTATTATAAGTACAGTTCTTGCCAAATACTGCTCAACTTTGTACACTGTTTATACAAAACACGTAATTCGCCCGATAATATAAATAATGCTAATCCTGCGGGTCAGAACCGGACGTTTTATTTTGTGTATTGACTTTTAACGATAACAATCACAAAGTCCCGGCAAATACAAGTAATATTGAGTAATATAAAACCCCCATTAAAGTATTTATACCTTTTTAACAGGTACAAACTCTAAAACCGTGTATGAGGCACATACCTTAAAGAGATCATTATGTCCAATGAACCAGTTTCCCCACAGAGACTTTTGGCCTACTTTCAAGCTTGCAATCACAACTATACCAATCAATGTGCTTTCAAAAAAGGACGACCGTGTTGATTCAAGGTTTGTGTTGATAAATAGTTCTCTCTGTGATATATGTAGCTTTCTATTCAAAGAGTACATGAATAGATAACGTGTAGTGATAGCACGAGTAACACCTACCGTCGTTATATCGACGAGCGTAACTAAATTTCAATTTTTTCGCGTCGATACTCTTTCTATTATAGCTAGCGCCTCTATTCTCTTGT
This sequence comes from Hyphantria cunea, assembly GCA_003709505.1. NCBI lineage: Eukaryota > Metazoa > Arthropoda > Insecta > Lepidoptera > Erebidae > Hyphantria > Hyphantria cunea. The sequence continues at coordinate 2,724,354 of PKRV01000251.1, read as the reverse complement.
ATTATTGGCTGATATTCTATTTTCACCATGTGACTTAGCGTTTAGAGACGTCATACCAGTACATTTCCTTTTTAACCGACTTCAAAAAAGAAGGAGGTTCTCAATGCGACTGTTATTTATTTAGGTTTGTTACCTAACTCAGAACTTTCGACTGAGTGAACCGATTATGTGGTTTTTTTGTATTTGCAAGCTGGTGCTTTCTGCGTGGACCCATTTCAATTTGGTTGAGTTCTTGAAGTCGTTTTTTTATGTAAATAAATTAATTTTTTATATATGAGCCTGATAAAGTAACTGCCTGATGGGTTCTATTAGCGTTTACGTTTGCAGAATGCGACTTGGCTGTAAAGGTAGGGAAATAGAATAAATAAATCATATTTTAGACATAACACATAATGCCGTCGGTACTATGTACATACATGTATTTACACTAGATAACTGATATACTAAAATGCACGTGGGTGGACCCTTGAGCAAAGCTTAGTAATACTTAAATTCGAAAGTAACTCTCTGTTCTTGTCTTTTAAGCCGTCATGGTGAAACCGCTGCACCGAATTCAATGAAATTTGGTATGGTCACCCTTTCTCTCGGTAACCAATAAACGCCCACAAAAAAAAACGAAAAAATTACACAAAAATTGTTAAATCATAATATTTAAAAAAATGTGTAGGTATATTCATAATACACTTAATTCATGTTTTAAGATAGCAAACTACACACGTCTGATAATCACTAAATGCTACATAAAAGCATTGAGCGCAAATCGAATTAAACAGCTCGCTAGTTCAAGCGTAAATTATGCGCCGTGCAAAATTGAAACGGCGGGCGTCATCCAATCACAAATACAGTATCATTCATGCCTGTCATTCCAGCGTTTCTAAAATGCACGAAGTTCCGATGTCACACCACAGGCCAGCTTTAATTGGCGTGATATCATTCAATATATCGGTTTTCGAAGGAAATATTGATTAGATACTCTTTGATGTTTCATGTGTTAAAGGACACACCAATTGTGTGCTTGAAATTTTTGTTATAGTTCGGGGTGTTATTGATCTAAGACCGGTTTTGCGTGCGACTTTACCTGTATAAGTGTATTATAAAGTAGGCTATAACTCGCTGTCATTGTAGCTTACGTTTTATAAAAGAATTTTTAAAATAGGTTCATGGGTGTTAACTTTAAGAGTTACAAACAAACTCGCATTCACATTTATAATATTAGCTAAGTGTAAAAACACATAAGACACGTAAGTTGATAATATTATTTCTACCAACCCATGTATTTCTTATCTGTGTGAGAGCAACCTTTCAGCACTTACCGAGGGAAAGTATTATTTCCTTGCTTTTCAGTACCCTTTGTCTTGTCATATTCTTGTTTTTAGGGATGAGATTACAGAGGTTTGTAACTCACATGAGGCAACAATGTGCAACACATTTGTATCTCTTGAATTCTTGAGTTGCAATTGTTCATAGGCCGAGGCAGTCACTCACTACTCATGAATCTCCATAGTATCATCATACCACAGTCCTAATAACCCCCCCCCCCCCTCCTCTCCACTTACTGCTGCAATCAAAAAGTGCGAAACATTTGTCTTTTGAGTTGCTTTGAGTTACGGGCGTACATAAGTGATAGTAGTCACTACCATCGGTGACCAGTATCTTTGCATGCTCTCATACCATAAATAAATAATGTTAACCTTTTTAATTGGAATTGTAATTGGAATACTACTGGTAAAACTCGCCAAAGATTATGTCGTATATTATCTTTCGCTTCAACTAAGGTGTATAAAAAAGAAAATGTAGTAAACGAGAAGTCAGTTTGACCTTGAAAGTGGTTATTAAATGTTCGCTTCTGTTTTATACGAAAAGAGATAAAAACGTGGTTATGTCGGTAGCAGAAAGGCCCGCGATGATTGATCTGTTGTGTGTTATTAGAGGTTTTAACAAAGTGCTAAAATATTAGTACGTGTATGTTATGTATTTTTTTATGGCTCTGTGTTTTTTTTTTACTAGCACACCCGATGTTTGTTCGAAACCTACTTCTAACTATATATATATATTTATTGTTGTTATTTCAGAGTTGTGAGTACGCTTTAACAATTTTTCTTTATGCTTACTTTCTATACAATTTAAAGCTAGGTTATTAAGTTATATGCTATTTTTTAATTTACAATAAAGTACTATACACTTACTGACTATTATATAACTATATATTAGGATGATTAACAACAATAATATCATATTACCTTGCATCAGTTCTTTAATTTGCCTTATTTCTAATATTGACCGACTTTATTATCTTTGTACAGTATTCTAAAAATTTATATCTATGTTCACCACTTATTATTTTCCAATTTGTGCTCTATTTCGTGTCTCTGTCTGCTGTATACTGGGCACTCTACTATCAGGTGGGGGACAGTCTCACAGGCATTCGGATCACAAATTTGTTTGTAACTGGTTATGTCAGTATGTGTATGTAAAAAAATGTGCTTGTAAAGTATTTGCACGAAAGTCAAGGACTCCCTGACATCAAAGTTTTCACCGAAGCTCGATAATAATAGCTCAAGATAAAGGTTTGTCTATTCCTATAAGCTATTTTGCAAGTTCCAAAAGTATTTTTTTTAGTCAATAAAATATAAAACTCACTTTTTTAAGAGTACAGTTCACATTATGCAAACGGGCCGCTGACAAAACATTTTATGACAAAATTTAGCTCAGGTTACTTCATATTATTATTATTCCTTCAAACGTTTCGTTTAACATTTATCAATTTTTAGGTGGAGCAAAAGAAGAAGGTGTTTTTAAAGTACGAGCTGAGTAGACTTACCAGTAAGCGACTCATATAATCGCTTACTGGCAAGTCTACTGCCTGTTATGCCTACCTTTGAGCTCTTAGAATCGTAGGTAGGAAAGGTACTGATAAAGTAAAAGTTTAATTTCTGACCATATGGAGCGCAAGTGTTAAAGTTTTAAAAATGAATGTAGCGAAAAATATCTCGTAATGTAGTCAAGTATTGTTGCTAATAGAACTCATACAATGTAACGCGAAAGTAATGCCATAAGTAAAAACATCTTATATTAAGGTAAGTAAATAGTGCAAAACTTTTATATAGTATTGAGTGGATATGTGCACTGATTTCGATATTAGTTTGAACCAGTTTGACGGTGTAAGTCATGGCTTTTGTTCTTAGTTGTTATTGAAACAAACTTCGGAAGAACGGAAACTTCTTATTAATATATTGTTTGGTTTCCAAGAGGTTTTCACTTAAGTTAGTAGCGAAATTTAACATGTACATATCACGATGTATACCAATATTAAGCATAAAGTGGTAAAGTTTGTGAGGTTACAGAGGCAGTTTTTGGATGTACTGAACTTATTTGGAAAACTGTTTGACAATAGAAAGCTATATAATTTGATTGTCAAAGGCTATTATATATTAAGCCGAAAATGATGACCGTAATATGTGACGTGCACACGGTTGGAGCCGCAGGTAAAAGCTGGTTTAATAATAATTATAACGACCTCACTTATCATAAATATGGCCGCCTGATCCTAAACTAGACAGTGCTTGTACTGTGTAATAATACTAATAGATTTCTAAATACAGACCTAGATATTATAGAAAACATAGGCCTGAAAAGAAATGAGCGTGCTTATCACACATCAGTTGATTAGTATTGGAAAACAATCCACGGTTTTTGGCTTAGCAATCAAATCTCTAATAACTAGAACATCAAAGCCATTGCTATAGTGGTGTTAGTATTTGTTAGTATTTCCGTGTGGTGACGGATCCATTAAACCGGCGTGACCTCGATTGTCACAAAGCCCGCTTCCGACGGGGATGTCTAAGAGGAGTGCATCCGTCACTACACACTTTTCTCGATATTTCTCGAATTTTTTAGATAAATTTATAGGGTTCGTCATACTATAATTTCCTACCGATTAGAGTACACATACTCTAAAGAATTGATACAATGATTTTTTATAGTCACGAATGGATTTTTTTACGGAGTGTCATCATGCCTATTCACTCTATGGGTGTCATAGAAGGTCACTAAGGAAGCAAACTTTACGACTACATCACTGGAAAGAGAAAAAAAAACTTCAGACTAACCCTTACCAATCACTCTTTTTTTAAACTTTTACTAAACAAAGCGCATGCGCTGTTTCACCAAGTGAATGAGGGTACCGGCGGCCCAACCTCTCCCCCATTTCCATCCTCCTCCCCATTCCCCAGAGGCCGGCAACGCACTTGTGATGCCTCTGGTGTTGAAGATGTCCATGGGCAGCGGTAATCGCTTTCAATCAGGCGTGTTACCATCACAATTACACGCGATCCTAAAAAAAAACATGTTCATTTTTGTAATTTCAGTGTGAAATCACAATATTATAAAAATAAAACTCCATTAGGACATTTGACCATAAACAAAATATCTGAATCCCCGCGGGATATGACTGAAAATGAAAATGTCTGATAAATCTCATTTCATATCGGTGTAATGACAGTTTACGATAACGAGTTTGTTTTCGGAATACATTTTTATAATGAAACGTATCAAACAAATTTGATTTACAGACAATTATTAAATTGAAGAAATTATTTTTTAATTTGCAGCGAAAAATTATGTGTATGTAAATTATTTTTGTTTTGTGTGTGGTGGTTGAAAGCAGCTATAAACATTATAACTGAAAGCAGTTGGAAGCAACTACCATTCTCTCATTCTTCACTCACTCATTCATTTTTTAAAAGTATTTATTCTAGAATAAATCCTTAACTACGTCTCTTTATGAACGAAGACCATGAAATCAATGAAGTAAATTCTAATAACTGATTTTATTTTTATTTATACATCTATACAATCTATACAAATAAATAAAATTGGAGTGTCTGTTTGTTATAATAAAATAACCGCTTTTTGCTAAATGCATCTGCATGTATACCCGGTACATATACCAAAAAACCGTTTTTTACAATTTATGTCTGTCTGACTATCGGTCTGTCCATTTGTCTGTGTGTTCCGGCCAATCTCTGTAACTTACAGATAGCTGATGATATAAGAAGTATCTTAGGCTATCTTTATACTAGCTGCGCACCGCGGCGTTGGCCACGGTTACAACAACAAACGCGGGTAACACCGCAGGGCTCAGCTAGTCTTTGTAATATGCGTTAAGTAGTTGTAACCTTCTTTCTAAGCAAAGGCCTAAGTCCACCGCGGGGCTCACCTATATTTTTTTATGTGCCACAAATGAAATGCAATGCATTATATAAATATAATTTATACCGAAGGTATACATACTAAATAAATACCCTGTAAGATCTAAAATGACACTAATGACAACTGTCACACGCATCTAGCTATATTTTTACCGTACGTTAACCAGAAATTTTCAAAAAAAATAATCAATTCTCGAACAAAGTAATGGTTTTTATACTTTCTTCAATTACATGTTTTAGTCAACTATTCCACCGTGGGAGAGCTATGCTTAGGCACAAATAGGCCGGTTCAACCGGAATGATACCAAGGCCTAACAGAAAACTGACTGTGTTTCACCGAGTGAAACCAATCAGTGGGGTCGCCCTATCCCCAAAAGGCCAGCCACGCACTTGTAATGCCTCTGGTGCCGGTGGTAATCGCTGACCATCAGGCGAAACGTCTGCTCGTTTACCCCCTATTCCGTAAAAAAAACCTAGCATCTATTAAATGATTTAATTTGAACTGAATAATAAAATTATATTTTGAATTGATCCATTACAATATTTTTGAGTAGGTCGTTTTTTTCTCATAATTATGTAACATAGCCATAAATAACAAACAAAAAAAATAACAAGTCACCATGCCGTACTGAATATTCATTTGCCTTTTTTGTACAAAGCTAAATGACAAATAATTAACCCTAAGAGATCAATGCCCAGTATGAGTTGAAGGTTAGATAAACTTAGGAGTTAATTTTCCAAAGTAAAATTATTTTTATATGTACTGCATATACTTATATATGCATTTAGTAAAAAGCAGTTATATTAATACTATAATTTTATTCATTTGTATAAATATATATTATTTAATTTAGTTATGAAATATGCTAACAAGAGAAAGCATCTTAAGTAAATAGTAAGTAAATTTTACTTTTGAATTACCGTAACTTACTCAAAACGAATGGCAGTTCGAGTTTATTTTCAAGTTAAGCATCAACTTCAATATTCGCTCTTCTTTTAATTAGTTATCGTTAATAAACTGAACGTAGAATATGGGCTTTTCCTTCTTAATTGCTAATTAATATTAATATTCAATTTAATTTCCCAAGTTTTATCATAAATGCTTCAACAACGACATCGTGTATTTCTGTAACATGCATTATATTCCATATTATCAATACCTAAAATATTTCTTTTTAGATACTGTTTTGGGATTTGTTTTTATTTTGTGCTTTAAATAAGACGGATTTGCAGTTATTTTTATGTTTGCATAAATTAGAATATCAAAGTCCAAAATTTTAATCCAAGTGTCTTTTTAGGGAGCAAACGTGTACAAGGCAAACTTATCGCCTGATGGTAAGCAATTACAGTCGCCCATGGACACCCAACACCAGAGGTGAGGTTTCTGATGCGAGTCCTCTCTAAAACACGCCAGGAAGTTTATGGACCTTATGGTCCAACTTATGGACCAACCTTACTGTAAGTATCCACGATTCGGCTCGGCTTCGGCTTACGGGAAGGACCCACACAGTATAGACTTTCGTCTTTAGATACTGTGGGATCGACGATGAGAAGACCCGATGAAGCATCAGATTTAACTGGAATTTTTCAGATCCATCGTGGCTTGGAGCAGAGTTGGTCGGAGCCTGGATTTCATCAAACGGAAATGTTCTGCCTTAAAATTGGCATTCAGAGAACCTTAGACTAGTCGGTAATTACTACCGGTGTTAAGCCTATTGATCACTGAAACATCTCTGAATATTTGCTTTCTGTCTGTCATGAGTTTCACTAGGTCCACTTTCTTTGGGGTCGTTTTTTTGAAAAATGTGTTCATTAAGAAGAGTCCTCCTGTTCGAAAAAGTTGTCGAGCATTTACTCTTTTCTGATTCCTGCTTCCAAATCTATTGGATTTTTTTACCGATTCGCTGCAAGTTTGTAATCCTTTGTTTGTTTGGGGTTGAAGTCATCCATAACAACATTGTGGTGGGTTTTAGTAGTGAAGTGAAGGGCCCTCGATATGTCATCGAACATATCTACCTCATCGTCTGAGTGAGCCGAGGTAGGTGCGTACTTTTGTATCACCTTGAGGCTATACCTCTTGGTAAACATGACGATGATGTACGCTACCCTGTTTTACACACTGGGCATTTACATATCGTTGCCAGAAAGCGACTTGTTTACCAGAAACCCAACGCCACATTGGGATTGTTGATCTCCCTCATGGAATTACATCAAGTGGCATAAGTTTAGGGTTATGGTATCCTCCCCCTCTCTTTGGACTTTACATAACCCTAAGATATGCCACGTAATCCGAGTTCCACCTCGAGTTGCCGAGTGCCAGATGCGAGTGTAACCGTAACGTGCGGCCGTTAAATGTTACCAGTCATTTGTGGTGGCCTCCCATAACCCGGTGATTTTAGGAACCCCCTTCCACTGCTAGCGGAACTACCGGAAACTGAGGGTCGTGGTTTTTGTTGCTTACGCATAGACGGTTTTTTTCCATAACCACCACGCTGGGCAGGCGGTTTGGTGATCACAAGGAGTAGCTTGCTGCACCGGTGACGCTGCTGCCCGTCACCGGCCTATCTTATTTAATGACGTCTGTTGGGATGGGTATACCGCCATCGGTCGGTCGCCAGAGCCTCGTTAGCTATCTAGCAGGATGCACCGCGTGCAGGTGAGGTTGGCTGGGAGCGAAAGATAGTGGTTCGCCGCCTGTAAAAAGCTTTTGTTTTAATATTACAAACAGACACTCCAATTTTACTTATTTGTAAAGATCTTGTAGAGAACCTCTTGGTTAAAGCTAATCATTGAGAGTTTTAATATTGTATTTTGTTTAGCTTCTAAGCACGATAATCAAGTGTAATGAGAAAAGTTTTAGCTCGTTTTTAGTTGCTTTGAAATACATTTATTGGAAACTTTTGCTAACGTGATAATTCAAGTTTACTTAAAATTGAAGAATAAATCATTATCAAAAAACCCTTGAAAACTTCACAACTTCACTGTATGACATAGACCTTTTAATAAACAGTTAATTTTAAAAAACAAATACAGTTAATTTTTTTAAACATATTTCGCATTAGGAATATAAATGTCGCGAGGGGCTAAACATACATAAAACGAAGACAGAGAACACCCGGACTCAGAACAACAATTAATGAATTACAAAATGTCCATGTCTATATGGGATTTAAACCCACAACAAGGTAAGTGACGAGGTGCTCACTTGAACCATTAGACCAATCATGCGGTTAAGTTTTGGCCAACTACACCACACGGGCAATATGGGTTGAGATAGGTTTTGTTGTGATTTTTCCTTCTATTTAAGAAAGCAATTTACACAGGACAATAAGTGTTGCGTTATTTACTATGTTTCTCTTATAACGCCCACTGATAAGATACCACGTTATCTTAAATTGATACCACACAGTTAACAGTAAAATAATTATTTAGGTTTCCCTCGAAATCCTCTGATAAATAGAAAGTTCCGTCGCACAAAAAAGCATTATCCCTAATGCTTTTCTTATAATATTTTCCTTCCTGTCTCTAAACGTTCAGGTTAATGAACCGTTGACTGAAGATAATAGAGGTGGGTGTAAATTAATCTTCACGTTGCCGTTGCTGTGAGAAAATAACGATAATTTTTAACTGAGCATTTTATAGGGAGTTTTATATCGACTTCCTTTGCTTTAAACGTTAGCTATGAATTATGAAAAAAATGTACACGTATATTATATGTGTAGGTATATTAATTTTTGACTTGGCTTACTAGCCTGTTGGTGTTACGGCTTATGACTCTGTTGTGTTTTTTGTTTTATAATTTCTGACCCGCTAACGGATGGACGTGGACTACACAAAACTGGTATCATTGGCGCTCTTCGTGCAGTGGATGGAATAGACTGAACGCGAACGTAATACTATGTACATATGATTTTTTAATCACCTAGATAAATAAAAGAAATATATCTCGCTATGTGCAGCTATGTTAAATTACTGTAGTAGTAGTTCAATAATTATGTATAGTGTAATTATAGGTATCCGTTTAATTACATTTTAACCACTCAACTTGCAATGTCGGTACATAACATTCTAAATTTGCATAATAGGTATTTATTATAACTGTGGTGACATCCACATACGATAACAAAGCACGCTACAGTGCCATCTATGGGTGTCATACCAAACAACGGAGCAATTTAAATTCAAGAATAAATCATTATCAAAAATTAATGCTTAATCTTTATATACAACTTCTATCATCAAGCGTTCGGTCGTGGACGGTCAGGCATGATCATAGTCGGAGGACCTCCCTTTGCGTTGGAGCTACTTGATATCCATTCCTCCACATTGACTCAAAGTCTCTTTTCAAATCTAATGATGATTATTTTATTTCAATTAGAAGAGTAGAAGATATTCTACCCTTCTAATTGAAATAAAATAATGATTTTCATGTTTGGCTTCGGGTGTTGGATGCAAATTAAAATCTTCTATATGTATTAAATATGTTACCGTTAGATTGTCTAAGCCATTAGATTACAATCTATCTTGCTAGATTTTAAACTGTCGAAAGATTGTGAACCAGAACATACTGCCCACAATTTAACGATTTTTTTAGTTTATAAAATAATAAATAATTTTCGACTGACGTCTCGCAGTTGGGGACCCCAAGTTTAGGTATTATCTATGTAAATACCTAGATGTAAATACCTACACATGTACTCATTGGCAGTGCAGTACCGTTAAACATTATGTTTGGGAGCTGGGTCCAGTCTATTCTTGACACCATCCTGGGACTGCCCTCTACAATAACTTGAGTCTTAGACGGATTCCATATCGATTACTCCATTCATACACGCATGCCAGATCGAGACTAATGGTTGAGAAGGCTTCCGATAATTTATGTAACCTAATAATACCTCTGCTAGAAATTGAAAAAAAAAATGAGCAAAATGTAACGCCACTGTGGTTACAGAGTAAACATTTCTGGTTCTTTGTAATAAATGAAATCCCTTTTCAGTAAAGCAAAATGTTTTTGACGTGATATCGGTCAGTCGGGGCTGAGCTGTAATTTAGTTTTGTTCAAACTTTCATTTCAATCTGATATGACGTGTTTCGTAACTCGACATTCGAATGCAAAAGCCTTTTATTATGTGATGTATTTCTTGAAACGGTCGGTTAATATAATCGAAATTAATAACTGAATTATCCTTTTAGTCTTTCAGTTCAACCGTTAGGATTCTTTTTAATTCGATTCCAGGATTAATGTACTGCAAAATGAATATATACTCGACAAAATTAATGAGTCATCATTAGCCTATCGCAGCCACTGCTGGCAAACTCCTCCATGAGTAAGCAACAGAAATAAATGAATAGAGTTCTATAATTCTATAAAAATAAAAATATTTATTACTTATTACGGGTTACCATTCTCATAGTCTAACGTAAATTGTAACACTTAATAAGTAAGAAGGATTAAAATAATAGCCCGTAAAATGTTGGTGTTAGGCGCGGATTTATCTTTCCCTTCAGGAATAAAGTGTATCTATGTATGTTTTAAGGTACAACAAAATATAAAATACGAGTCACAATTAATCTTGTGTATGATATATCTGCATCAGAGTAGATGGTACTTTAAAATGTTGTTTTCAGAAACCCCATGTCTTATATACAGATGTTAATTAAATCCTCGCAAATATATCACTGAAAGTGAAATAGCTTGAAATAATGGTAATACAGCTTATTCAAAATTTAATACCAATCAATTTTAACATGAAAAATGATTTTCGTAACTGCCAACACTAAAATCATATCTAAATCATAAGTTATTTAATATATACATTTCAAATAAAAACTGTTAAAAATAATATTACTATAAAGAAAGGGTTTTTTAAACCTTCGTTTTGACTCAGCGTAACATTTATTACTGCTCAGGTGCACCGCCTAAGATATTAAGCCTTCTGCGTTTTATCATACTTATATCGGATGGCATGGTCACGCTCAATTGTGAGAAAGAAAGAGATGAAACTACAATTTTATAGGTGTAACGAAAGAGATCCAATAAACGTAAGTTGTAAATTAAAATGATTGGGTTCAAATTAAATATTTAATTAATTCGCTACAGATGGCGAGGTTCTCGTTGGTGGGTCGATTAAGATATACGAGATATCCAAGTAATAGCATACGAAATAAATTATTTTTTTATATAAATTTGGGAGATTGCATACTTTATAAAACGCTTTTGAAATCGTAATTATTGTGATCAGATAATACAGTAATGAATTAAAGCGATACTAAGGCACCAAGAAATGAAATCCAGAATATTGGTAAGAGTTTTTAAAAGGATTTTTTTTCATCTCCGATCAGGACGTTAAATATGTATGATAGTTGATATTGAGGACTTGATAGTTCTTTCATATACATAACCGATAAACGGAGACTCGGGAATTCCTGGGAATTATTGGAATCTCAATCTGGTTTTACAATTAAATACTTGGGTATCTTTTACCTTATCTCCTTTTCATCTTAAATTTCTTGTCCTAGTATTTTTTGCCTTGAGAACGTTTATATTCGTAAGCCGACGACTAGCCTTTAAAAAGGTAACCAACACATAACTTCGCTTTTACGTAAATGAATCTTCAGACAAAAACACGTAGATACTAGTGAAATACTGCACACAATTCCGTAACCGTCCGTTTACTCCTCTATAAAACATTTCAATACAGAAGAAGATAATCCTCCATTAAATAAAGTAAATGCTATTGAAAACGTTCATTGATAGACACCATTCAACATGTTCATTGAAAAAACCAACCAGTAAATTTCCAAGCAATTGAAAAGATATAAAACCACAATAAAACGTAAGTGCCTTGATATAAGGATACTTCTTCTCTTATTGGTAAATGACATCAGAGGTCAGATTTTTTTTGATTAAGTAATGTTCTATTCCCTCATCAAATCTGAAGTATAGGCTCATAAAGACCGTGTAAAGTAATTGCGGTAGTGTTAAGGGCATTTAGCGTTCGAGCCCCGGGGCATTAAAATACACTTACTTGTTGCTATTTTGGAGTTGTGCCAGACAGAAATATATAATGCTCTTGGTGGATTCTCACTTTGGTAGTTCGGCTCCAGTGTAAGTGATGCGATATGATTTTGTTAGCAATTGATTGAACGACGATTTTTGTGGACATTTTTGTGGTAGCACGTTTTTTATTGCATGTTATTGTTCGGCTTATAGTGTCTCAATAGACTCATTGGTATATAAAAATATCTGGAAAAAGATTCAGTCTTAGATTATTTCTCCTGAAATTTTAATGTGTCAAATATAAATGTCACTATTTTAAATAAAGCTATTCGATGCTTGAAATAAAAATTTGTTTTAATTTTACATTTAGAATTTCCGGCGCGTAAAAATAGCGGAAACATTACAGTGGCCCATTCGGCATGTCGTCTTGTCAGCCGTGAACAGGTGAGCGTTTAATAAACTCCAAACTTCTCCTTCTAGGATAATATATGTTAGTTTATGTGGATGTACGTGTATTGGTATAATTTAAATAAACTTAAGTTTGCAAATGTAGGAAGCTTAGAGAATTTTCGAACGATTTGAACAAAGGCAAATACTTCTTACGCGTTTGTTCAGTTTCAAATAGATTTAGTAGCAGGCGGTAGTTTGAACAGTTCTCGACTGCAGTGCAACTTCTAAAGAGACTTTGTTCAATTGCCTATTCAGAGGAAACTAAAGTTGTTTGATTAGAAAGAAATGAAAGTCCAGGGATACAAATGTTTACTAAGTGGTCATCTCTAAACTCCAAAGGATATTTTTTGGGTTTTCATGGAGAAGACTGCAGGTATAATCAAATACTATCTGTCAGTCATCAAACATCTGTCTGTTACCACAATCTATCAATCTACATTATACTTAGTTTTCATCCCGTGGTAAGATATAGGTGTAACTCTAAGAACCCCTTTATATTACGTAATGTTTTAAAAGAAGGTTTTTTTTTCAAATGAGCTTCGCAATATGGTAGTCTTGAGTGTTATTGGCAAGAGAATTTATTCCTCTTGAATTTTAACAACTGTGTATTTTAAGACTGTTTTCTCGATGCGTAAAGCTTTTCTTTTAAATGATAGTCAATATAAAAAAAATTAAACAGTATTTAATGAGAGTATAAGTTTTAAAAATTGTTTTTAATTTTATTTATACAATTTGATAGCATGGTTCAAAGAATTCAAGCATCTTTTAATCGTTAGCAAAACTAAATTTATAATATAAAATAATTAAAAATAAATAAATAAATATGTTAAGACATTTTAACACACAACGCCATCTAGTCCCAAATAAGCAGAGCTTGTACTATGGGTACTAGACAACTGATATTAATACTTATATACTTATTTTTTTGTAAATATTTGCAGATCATACAAACATTAATAATTAATAGAATTATTAATATAATTCTCATGTCAAGTTTCGAATCGAACTTCGAATCTTTCGAGCCGATTTTCACGTTTTTTCTTTATTTATTTTTTATGTATGACCCTGCCATAATAACTCTCCTCTTCCATCTTGGAAAGTATAAGCAGAATCCAAGAGTTGTGGTCACCATACTCATTGCGAATACAGACAATGCAACAGTAAAGCATGGTGATTTACACTATGGCGGCCTAGCAGAAGAAGAAGCATGATGCTTCTGTATCTGCATTGCAGTACATCTTCTCTCTTTCTTTTTTCTTGTCTAATACAATGAGGCATTCTAGGAACGCCTACCAATTTATGTTCTTAATTGTAGGTATCCAAGTATCAATGACCTGTCGGTTTCTTTAAAATTACATTTGATGTTACTAAAATCATCGTTCATCCACTGCCTTTACAATCCACTGCAGGACTAAGGCATCTTCTTAGAAAAGAAGTTCTGGCCTGCTATACCACGCTGGCCAAACAGGATGGTATACAGCTTGTTACAAATTTTCTTTCGCTGCAGTGATGTCGTCTTGCGCAGGTTGCTCCCTTTGGTCACTTTTACCACACCCGTGGAATTGATAAGGGTGGTAACACTTTGTATTTCTTATCCATTACCACACAGACTATAATATGATAAGGGTGATACCTTGTATTTCTTATCCGTCACCACACAGTCTATAATAATCTCAATACCGTTCCACAGTGACGCTGTGGTAGCGTATGCGACTGCTGTGTTTGAGGTCTCGGGTTCGATTCCTGGGTCGGACCAAATGTTTGTATGATCTGAAAATATTTTTTTGGGAGTTTAGGTATTTTGTAGGTAAAATAAGTTTGTATTTACAAAAAAAAGTATCTATATATGTATTGATATCAGTTGTCTAGTACCCATAACAGAAGCTCTGCTTAGCTTAGGACTAGATGGCATTGTGTGTTAGATGTCCGAAAGATTTATTTATTAATAGTATCGAAGGTTCATTAAAATCAGATCTGATAAATATAAAATGAATGTTAGTATTTATGTCCTATATATAATCGTAAACTATGCATTAGATCATGTCATGATCTTCAGCAAAGTGTTGTGCATGAGCCCACAAAGGTTTGCCTCGCGGCGTTGCCTGCAGTTGTTGTTGTACCGCGGGGCTCAGCTAATACCAAATAAAAAATGAATCAAATCACAATGAAATACAGCAGTATTAGCGAAATTAAAAAGCGAAAAAATTTCTTAAAGCCTTTATCTAAACAGACTTTCAATTTGTGCCATTTTCTTCTGTTCCATTATTACTTTCCTTTGTTATAAAGAGTTCGAAGCATATCTCAAAGGTAATTAATATTTGGACGGCGTTCTACTTATTAACAGACTACCTCATTATTGGAAGACCAGTAATGAGCTGTGAGAACTTGGAATATTTAATACTACACCCTTTGCATAGACCTGAGTCTTTAAATGTATCAAAGCTTAATAAACATTCTTTATTTTTAGATCAAAATGTATTTTCATAGATCTACTGATAAATAAAAATGTGTATTTAGTAGAGTAAATTAAGGACAGATACATTTTAATGATCTTTAAAGTCATACCTCATTACATACCACACATGTCTTGATTTGAGTAGTAATATAGTTTTACAGTAAACCGATGTTATGAAATTATTTTTGTTTATATTAACCGACTGCTTACGTACAACAGCACTCGTAGGATGATAACAGTTCAGAATCACATTATTTTCAACAACTCAATACATGCAGTTACGAAACCTTCTATATTAGTATATAGAAGGTTTCGTTAATTTCGTTTCGAATGGGTTACACCGGCTGTAATCAAAGGTAGACTGGTGTGAGATTTAATTAACTTTTAAACATTCGCGTTTCATGATGTAATAATTATTTTCACGGGTAACATGGTGGATGGTCAATAAACCAAACAAACGTCAGGCAAATCAGAGGTATGTAATACCTTCAAATAATTGATGGTGTGAGCTTGTGTGAAAGTCGCGAAAGCTTAAAAACATCCCTCTCAATCTCAAACTCACTAATTCTAGAATTTCATTTGAGCGGTTATACTCAAATATCCACTTTTATTTCCTCGTGCGGATCCCCTCGGATGCCAACTCCCGTGGCATGTCGGACTTGACCCGACTGAAACCGCACGCCGTCTGGGGTTCTAGCCGGGGAACCAGGTGCAGCCTAGAAAGGAAAACCGACGTACCTTGGGCCAGCTACTGTTCGTGGATGGCCCCTTACTGTGTGGGAGCCTCGATGTTCCCGTTACTATCCCCCTTGGCGCGCACGCTCCGCTACGTCCGCGCCTACATCCGAACCTACTTCTGCTAGGGTGATAGATAGCCTTATCTGTCATCCTCAGGCTTGCGCTTATGGAGGACGGAGATCACTCTGATATCTCTGGCACCCGATTCGCCTGCGATACCTGGCCCTTTCCCGGGCCGGGAGGGCCGGTAGAGTTCTAGAGTTTCAGCGGAGTACCAAGAGCTCTCGCTCCGCAGCATGGCCACAATCATGCTACCGAGCGAGAGAACCCCCACCCCGATGGCTGCCACGAGATCACTTAAATATTCACCTAAAGCCAATAAAGTTAGTAGTTTCGCTCCTTGACAAAGGAGGCTAATATATAAGTCAGTACAAAACAACCATATAATTTTAATACCAATTTTATATTTTATTATAAACTAAAAAGGTTTAGTTTTAATTATTCCTGAGATGGAACGTGCAGATCTGACTGGTAAAAGGATGTTTTTATTACAAATCCCGAGTAGCAACTTTACGACACCATCTTGCAAAAGCTACTTATATTTTGAGCAGTTGAGATTGCACTCTGTATGGCAGAAGTTAAATGAAACTAGTATTTTCTGTGTGTATTTGGCTGAATAAGCGCGATGTGGTTTAATTTATTACTGGAATAAAACCAACTCAACGAGAACTACTTGTATTTTATTATACTTTTTTTATTCATTTACGACTATATACGCAAAGAAACCCTCAGAACTTCTAATACAGTAAATAATTTTGGGTATAATAAACGTTAGCAATATTTTTTTACATGCCTAACTCATATGCCATTATATTTTCCTTTCAATATAGTCCTAATTTGCTCATCTATGTAAGTGGCCTAAAGAGGCAATAAAGTTTTCCTCTGTTAATTAAGTAGGACTAAAATGATTGTAAGCAACATGTGCGTTTAATATCCCTTTGCTTATTCTATTAGAGATATAGATATCAATACAAGACGGTGTGTTTGTTACTAACTACCTTTTCCCTACGGCTCCGCCCACGTAAAAGTCGGCTATCGCGGTTATTCTTCAAGTAGATATTTTTTTTATTTCCGAACCGATTGAAATGAAACAAACACGTTAAGTTGAGCCAACCCGCAACGCATTAGTGAAAACCATAGTTAAATCGATTAAGCTGTGTCTGTGATTATCGTGCACAAACGTAGATACATACAGACAAACCGAAAAACTCTAAAAATCAATGTTTTGGGTTCTATTGTGTTCATAAAACCCTACTTTAATACTCTTTCTTATATATTTTTCACGTACAAACAGCGACACGTTATGATTTCTTGTTTTCTTGTCTTTAGGTTACCCTTTATTATTTATGTATTTTTTTACTAATATATAAACATGTTTTTCAGCAATCCGGTTCCTATAGAACAGACTCTGCCTAGTTTGGGATCTGACGACTTGTGTCATGTATTTATGATGTCTCCTGAACCTAGGTAAATTTATATGACCTATAACCATGAGGTTCCTTTTACCAGTTTCAGTTTAAAAAAATAAACCATAATATATTACTTGTATGATGTATGAGATAGATCAACACAGGCAGGCAGTGGATTTTGGTGTTTTCACCTAATTCACTTTGACAACACAGGACATCTGTGGAGTTTGTTTGTGTCGATCTATGATTTTTATCTGTAGCTTCAATTTAACTTCATAAATGTCACTTAGTGTTTTAATTGAATAAATGCTTTTGAATTTGATACTTTTATCAGTTGGGATCGATAAGATGTAATTGTTCATAAACGAGGGCTAAATCATAACTCAAATATTACGATTACAGCACCGATCTTTCCCATCTTACCAAGAATAAAAGCCAGTGTCTCACGTACTGTTAATAGTGTTTTCTTGACACTATAATGGCCTCATGAAGCTACATCGTGAACTTCACGGAGAACATCCTATACCTTGGCTATAAATATACACAATCATCTGCAGGTGGAACTCTCTCCCGTAAACTATCCCGTTGTGTAAAACTAGGCTAACCTGTTGTGTCCAGTACTCTTTAGCAATGATAATGAGACGATATGATCGTTGTATTCACTTTACATTATGTGAAAAGACAAATACTTATTCCGGACATGGCATAAAAAAGAAGCAATGTATATTTCCTTGAACCTGTAGAGATAAAATCTCATCACATTTATAAGTAAACTTTTCACATCGCTTTACACTAATAAGCCTTTCATGAACCCCTCAGCAGCTACTAATTATGTAACCCAGCGAGCAAGTCATGAACTACTTTATTATTTAAGCTAATTAATTCTTGCGACAAATTGGCGTATGTTTAAAATTAATAATGTAACGCTTCAATGTGCTTATTCAGATACGGCGTTAATACACGTTGTAATAGAAGAATTTTTTAGGTTATATGCATAGGATTCTGAAAACATGGATATATGCTCACGTCTGTGATCCCCAAAGCATTTTACTGATTACAATTTCATTTGTATTGCTACTTAAATATTTTATTATTTTTATGTATGGACCTGCCAATTCAACTGATGAAAAGCATAAACATAATCTGAAAGAGGTGGTCACCATACTCATTACGAACGCAAACAGTGAAATAATGCAGCATGATGACACCATGGTGGCCTAGTGATGCTTCTGCATCATTGAGCCTCCAGTCTCGCACTCTTTAACGAAACACGACAGCATAAATGCTGTTATTTTAGATTGACCCTCTTTGCGAGGGTAGTATCACTCTGGTTAGCCGGCCCATTCATGCGATATCAGCGTAACTCTACCATTTAATACCATTTAATATTTTGATATGTATTTTGTAATATGAAATATCTTTTACAATTTACGTCCAGATATGGAAGACGATTTTGATTAGCCCACAATATTTTTATTTTGGGAATTGTACCAATGATCTCTGGCTTAGCAATCAGTATCGCTAACAACTAAACAAATTTGTTTATCATATATAAGTTTGCAACAATACTTTCGTTATACTTTAGTTTTCGATTCATTTAACAATTAGACATTACACATAGACACTCAGGCCATTCCATTTATACTGCTCATTTATTTAATTATTAATTCACGTTTTATAGAAAAATATTATGATTAAATACTTTTAAAAAGTGTGTACGTAAATGGTTAAGATAATTAAATGAATTCTATTCGAGAGGATTGGCGCTGGTAGCCGAAATACAGGCATTGCCTAATTCGGTTACAAATTATTCTTCACTAATTTGTTACAAAAACTGCAAGCTACTTATAATTTTAAAATAGCGCTCATAGACTAGTTGCACTCGATTATTAGAAACAATCACCGAATATAAACAATGACTGCGTGGTCAAAACCTAGATGGGTGACCGCTGGTGGCATGATGGCATGAGCGTCTCCGTGATTCGGAGGTCACGTTAAGCAGTCGGTCCCGGTTATTATCATAGGATAACAGTCGTGAAGCTTAGTTAGAGGCCTTTGGGCGACTTAAAAATATCCAATGGCAAGATTACGTAGCCACAACGTAGTCTTGCCAGTTCCCAATCCGCAAAATGGCCAGCGTGGTCTTCACCCTCTCCTGATAGGAGACCCGAGCCCAGCAGTGGGACATAGTGGGTTGTTGATGAAAGACAAGAAATCCTTCATACAAGAATTTTACTTTCAAACTAAACGCACTAAAGGGGCAAAGTTCATAGGTTTTATAAAACTTTCGGTCGAAGCCTTAGATACTCTTCTCGTAATCACCACGTAACTGACGTTTACTCAGGGATGAACGCCTCGTGATTAGTTTTAAAAAATATTGAATTTATATATTTACTGTTACCTGGCAGGCAACAGGCCTGATCAGGTGTAAACGTCTGCATAGTTGCGAAACAAATAAATTCCATTTAACTGTAACATTCAACTATACAGGCAAACCTGTTAGGCACATCCTACCGTAAGTAAACTTACAGATATGTAAAACTTTTTATCTTACCTTCTCTTCAAGGAAAATAAAAAGATTATTTAAATGAATCAAAATTAAAATGAGAGATAACGAAAACTTTGAAACATAGCCTGTACGAAAACCAAACATTTTATAGTTACAGTTTACAGCTAACCTCAAATGGCCGCATAAACTAACCCAATGTGTACGGGGCTTTATTGTGTTGTGTAACAATAGATCGCCCTTTTATTACTCCCAGGTTGAGGTCATCCATACACCAAATAGCTGCATATTTCATACTAATTGCTATGGACGGATCAATATGTGTAGTCCATTGTAATGTTATAGGTAGGGCCGCCTTAAGTTAATCTGTGCCCTGGGCACACAAGAATTTGGGGCCCATATGAAAACTTAAGGAAGCGAATTACATTATAATTTTTCTACTATGATCCTTTATTATGAGTATTCAATAAGTAGGTATTCAGTAAGGAAGCGCTCATAGCCCAGTTGCACTCGGTGACTAGAAACAATCACCCAGGGTAAGCAACGACGCCGCGTTCAATATCTGGATGGGTGACCGCTGGTGACATGTTACCATGAGCGTCTCCGTGATTCGGAGGTCACGTTAAACAGTCGGTCCCGGTTGTTATCATAGAATAACAGTCGTGAAGCTTAGCTGGAGGCTTTTATGCGGCTTAAAATCATGCAACGGTAAGATTTACGAAGACATAACGTTGTGCTGCCAGTCCCCAACCCGCACTTGACCAGGGTGGGGACATTATGGGTTGTTGATGATGAAATATGCTGCTAGTTTTATTTTTGGAACAACAACGATAATGGAAAAACATCTTCTATCATATTATTATGTGTTAGCATTAAACTAATTTGAGAAATAAGCTTTCTGCCGTGTAAGAGGGACTTTATTATAAACACTCTTAAAACACAGAATAACTCAGAACAATGATCTTTAATGCCGAAGTCGCTGTGCTTGTTTTACTCAGATATTTGTCGCACAGAACTGCACTGTTGTCCGTGAGGCGCCTGTTTATATTAGATGCCGCTATTACTAGATCATTCGAGAAAGTTTAACAGCCTATCGGAAGGATTGCCAACCGAGCGTCAATTAGTCTATATTCGATGCTGTGTTTATTTACGTAAGATTCATTGTTCTGTGCCACATGAAACGACAAAAGTTTCACGGCTAAACCGATTGACGGATCTTTTTCTGGAATGTTTTTTTCGTGACACTAACTCCTTCTTCGTACCGAACATCGCAGTTGCTACTATGATATTTAGTCAGGCAGTCGATTTTACTTTGTACCCCTCTTGGTCATGCTGTAAGCCCAATGTTGTAAGTCGCTTCGTCCATCCGAGTAATCATATTATACGACTCTCCCACTTGGTCTGTATTTAAGGGGATTTCTCTTTCCTACGGGCTATTTAGTCAAACCACTGCACCATCATGAAATTTTGGCGTCAATAATATTTAATATAGTTTTTTTTATTTTGATGTATCCAATACATACAACCTGTGTCACTCACGACTGACGAATCTTTTGACACCACTCACATAAAAAATACGACAAGCTGAAGAAATATACATACATACACTCGACAAACATAACTCTCCTCCTATCGCAGTTAGGTAATGAAAAAATGACAGTACCAAAAAAGAACAAAAGAAAATGATTTAATAAAAAAGCAACATTAAATTTAATTTGGCATTGCATAAAGGTGGCAATTCATGGTTATAATGGGAGGAAAAATTTGGCTCCTCTGTTTTTTTTTGTTTTCCCCTCAAGTTGGCTGAAGAAACTCGATTAAGGCACAAAATTAAATTACCCTTTCCATAGAACGAAAATAGACGGTTTTTCGATATTTATTTTTTATGATCCATTGTATTACAATAATAACGGGCTTTTGGACTCTGTAATTTTAGGCTATCAGTCAAAAATTTTGTTTTTAATGGAGCGTTTTAACATCTTTCCGGGGCGTATGGAGTTCACTTTTATAAAAAGTAGAATTCTGTTAAATGTTAAAAGCAATTTGAATATATGTTATTAATGTATTTTGGTTAGGTAATTTTGTGCTGAATCATATTTGTGTTCCATCTAAACGTCAATCACTACTAATGTCCAACATCGCGACAATGTGACACCGGTAATAAACTCATATCAGTCATACAATTGTAACAAAATTTATTCATAATTTATTCAATGTAGTGGATAATTAAATATCGTTGTATGACAAACTACTATATCATCATATAATAACTATAATAAATCTTAAGGTATAATGGTTATGACCAATACTGTTATAGAAATATGATTATTATATTTTATTTTTGTATCTTTCACGGTAAATTTCCGTATTCGATTTTTATAAAATGTGAACTGCTGGTAATGCATTTAATCTTAATACTACAGGCGTCCACCTTAAAGCCGGCATATACACTTATGATATAATAATTATTTTCGTGACTTATGATATAATGATATAATATAATTAAACAGTCGGGGTTCTTTATGAGCAATGGTTACCTCCACCTATGGATCATTGCAACATATAACTTATAAGTAAATTCTATCGTATTTTTAAACTATCGCGTTTCATGCAGGTAGGCAACCTGGTCCAAACGTCAGGCAAATCAGAGGTGATGAGCAATCAAATCAATCAGAGATGACAACCTTTAAATAAGTGATCGCGTTAATTCCCGTGAAAATAAATATTATATCATAAGTATTGCCGGTTTTAAGGTGGACGCCTGTTAGGTATCAAGCGACGCATAGTATTGTCAGTTCTTGAAGCCCCATTATATTACCCACGGCTATTTTTGTACAATCACCAAGCAAGAAGCCACCGGGCGAAGCTATTAAAAAAAAATAGCCTAAGCTACTACTCAGATCATCGGCTATCTGCCAGTGAAAGTCCCGTCAAAATCAATATAACCGCTTCTGAGATAAGCCGTAAGAATAAAACAGACCGCAAGACAAAATTAAAAAAAAACAATTTTATGCATGTTCCGTATACTATTTTATAAGCATTAGTGAAAAAAAAAGTATTTGTATATGTACAATACAATAAAAATTCGTTGATACAACATGACATAACACTTTTGCAGCTTTTCTGACAAAAGTTTTTTTTTTATTATTATTTTTAAGCTGCCAATATGACTCTGCCCTGCCTGATGGAAAGCATGAGCAGAATCCAAGAGTGGTGGTCACCATCCTCAATGCGAAAAAAAGCAATGCAGCATGGTGACCCACACTATGGCGGCCTGGGGGGAAGAGGGATGGTGAGGGGGATAGGGGGCGTTGGATTGGGGTATGGGCCTCCGGTATCCTCACTCACTCGATGAAACACAGCGTAAGCGCTGTTTCACACCGGTTTTCTGTGAGGCCGTGGTTTCACTCCGGTCGAGCCGGCCCATTCATGCCGAAGCGTGGCTCTCCCACGGTTAAAACGTAAATATTAACTTTTACATTAATCTGTAGTGACAGACGAGACAGATATTAAACATTTCAATTACCAGATGTATAAAAAAATTACGGGACCCGAGGGTAAGCGTAATTATTTAATTTATTCAAATTAAAAGTTATCGCTAATGCGACAAATCGCAAACTTTCAACGCCAACGCTAAACACGTAGGATTTCTGCGCAAAAAATTTATGTATCTCGCGAGGCTGCCTATTATTTTAATTCTACCCACAATGAACGCTAAATGGAGATTTTGCTTAAACTTCTCGAATTGCAATTCTCGTTTCGAATACAGAATTAAATTTTACTTCAAATGGAGGGAAATGTCGGACAAATTGATTTGAAGTTTACCCTATTGTTACTATCAGTTGAATCTGATATTATCAAGATGCTTTCCAAGACATGCCACTTCGTAATTCTTGTAAAATTAAAGTTGGAAGCTTATATTTCATGATTATGCGCTTTTTACTTTTCGAAATTGTTTATATATATATATATATATATATATATATATATATATATATATATATATATATATATATATATATATATATATATATATAAGTATGAGTCTGCCTATGTGACTCTACTCTGACTTACAGAAAACATGGACAGAATCTAATAGTAGTGGTCACTATAACCACGGCGAATGCAAAACACAATGCAACAATGAAGCATGGTGACCCAGGCTATCGCAGCTTATTGAGATGCTTCTTCATCATGGAGCACGCACTTACCCATCAAACGACAAAATAAATGATTTCATTTTAGATTGGTCTTCTGGGAGAAGACAGAACCGTTCCGGACAGCCAGCCTGTTCGTGCTGTAATTAGTGTGACTCTACAAAATCAATAAATAATAACTAAGGATGTCACGTAAGAATTAAAATATTAATTTAAATATTTTATTCTTAATCTGTAGTCTTTATTCAGTTTTCGTTTATGAACACGCACACAAACGGATCTTATCGATCCCTACTGATAAAAGTAAAAGGATCTCAAACACCATACTAGTAATGTAATCATTATGGTTATTTTCTATAACAGAAACTGATATAAGTAATCAATTATTATCATCAAAATACATTTATTTTACTGGAAGAGCATCGGCAAAACAGTTGAGTTTTGTGGAAAGTAACAGTTTTATTGCTGCAGAATTTCATTTGTTTCACTGACGTTTTTAAATCGTCTGAATGTTTACTTGCGGTTTTATGGTTTCACTTTGACAGTTCAATTTATTTTAATTGTAAATATTTCAGTTTTGTACAGTTTGAAATAAGTAATAAAATGCAGAGTTTAACAACGTATTCCGCCTGAGTTGAACAGACGGGGTTTATTATGAGCAGTGGTTACCTCCATCTATCTCTCCAACATAAAACTCATGAGTGTATTATTATTATTCTTATTTGTGTGTACCTCTGATGGTAGCGGCGTCTATCGGCGTCAAGTCAACTGGTGTGGTGGGCTCTGAAAAACAGTACTGGGATGGGCCGTGTCCATCGAAGTGAACGCTGAGAGTCCGCCTTTTTGTGAGACATGGCGTACAACGTACAACTCTCGTTGTCATTATTGATCATTCTGTTAAAGAGGTTTGATTTGTTACGTGCAATATAAGTGGTGAAATTATTGTTTCTTGTATGACGGTTAATAAAGTGTAACAGAACATCAAACTCACCAATGCCACGTAACGTAATTTTGCTTGATTGACAGTGACAGATAAAATATTACAAGCCTCAAAAAAGGAAAAACAATTGTTAATCGTAATTTTTTAATGTTTAAAACTTGTATTTTAGTTGTGTGCTGTGTTTTACAAATAAAGCCATTATTATTATTATTGCCGGCCTTAAGGTGGATGCCTATTGTAATTTCTTGAATGTTTTAATTTTGTTCAGATTACTCCTAGAACATTTAGATTTTACTGAAATGTTCTAGAAATCTCACACACATTAACAATATTGTTAGTTAACATAAACCCAAATGTGGAGATCTTGACGTGTGTAATTAGTTTTCAACAACGGCTGACTTCAATCAGTGGAAGTAATTTATTCTAGCGAGCGAGTGTGAATGTTAGTCAATTGCATTAGTCTTGTCTTGTTTATTTTCGTATTACAACTTTTGTCTGTGAGAATGTATGGAGTACAGTTTAAACGAATACAAATACACACGAGTACATACAACCCAAGGATTCACGTTTATTTGCAGTCCTTTTGTCTATATGTGCATAATTTAATTTAACTATATTTATATGTATATAGCTGAATATATTGGAAACGACTGCAACGATTTTCAAAAGAAATTTAGTAGGCAGGTTGTTCCGCGGGGCGATAAATCATAAATAAACAGAGTTGTGCGATGTATCGTCCGCGGTCTCGATCGTTAATAGAGACCTGGCAGCCATTAAGCACTGGTCCGATATGTTTGGCGTATCGGTAAATCCAAATAAATGTCAGGGTATCATCATCGGAAGTAACCGTCGCATTAACCAGTTAGACCTTGCTTCACTTCCACTACTTAGTTATGATGGTATGAGTATTCCATTCTGTGAAAGTGTGAAGGACCTCGGATTGTACATCGACACAACCCTCAGCTGGCGAAAACAAGTTGCATCTGTGTGCCAGAAAGTCACAGGCTCGCTACGGACTCTTTATAGGCTTAAGAACTTTCTGCCAACGAAAACTAAAGTAATGCTTGTCCAGACCCTTATAATCCCAATTATCGACTATGGTGACGTGTGCTTTGACCTGAATGCAGATCTGCTCAATAAGCTTGACCGTCTTCTCAACAATTGCATTCGATTCATATTCAACTTACGGAAATATGATCACGTGTCCGAGTATCGGTCTCATTTGAAGTGGCTTCTAATTCGCCAACGTAGACAGACACGGGCGTTAACTACCCTTTATTCTTTACTCTTCTCTTCAAGCTCTCCTTCCTACCTAACTACTCAATTTCAGTATGTATTTTCAAACCACACTAAATACCTTAGGTCTTCCAACAATATGCTTCTACAATGTCCCACTCACCGCTCTGATTTTCTTCACTCAACCTTCTTCATATAAGCTGTCCTTCTATGGAACGTCTTCTCAAGATCAAGATGGCTAAAACTAGGCAACGTTTTAAACACTTATTGTGGAAACATTTTCTACACTTTCTTTCAGATCCACCTTGATACCATCGTACCGTCCCCATATAAAATTATATTGCGTATATAATATGTATTTATATGTATGTAATTGTATGTATTTAAATGCGTGTTCATTATATATATTAATATAATTACTATTTATGTTTTAATTATTTATTATTCAGATATGATGTAAACTTATGTTTAGTTTTGTGCATCTACCTTGTGTTGGCTTTGCATCACCCTAACTCTCAACTGGAAGAAAATGCCTACGGCATTAAGTCCTTCTTTGTCACTATTAATGTGCATAAAGTATAAATAAAAATAAATAAAACAAATCGATGCAGCTAGGATTTGTTTTTTTAGAAGAATATCACAGTACCTGGATTATCATCATATATCCTCTAAACTATTTTTTTAAAGAAATAGTAATTAATATGTATTTATTTAGTTATAGCATCTAATTTTTAACTATCCAAAAAAAATACGTATAGGTACTTAAAAAACCTAGTTTAAAACATATTTGATGTAGCTTTGAACTTAAAGTAACTTTAAAAGTTATATCAATTTAGCTTTAAATTCTTACATTTTAAAAATAAATCCTTGCTGTTTTTAAAAGTTAAGCCATTTAATAGCTTGCCATTATTTATTAAAATTTTCCCAACTCAGCACAAAGACTGTCGATAATTTCAACACGGGGATTTCCCTTCTATTTTTCTCTGAAACCGCTCTAAGTTGCCGACAATAATGATTGATAGCGCTCTGTAATGTGAATATGTAAAACATACAATGACTGCGAAACGAATGTGGTGTTTACAATGTATTTCTCCGACTGCACTTGAAGGTTTTTAATTTTTCTAGTGTGTCATGTTTTGGCTTTAATTGTGAGATTACTAATGAATACATCAGTACTGTAAAAGTTAAAATCACTAATTTGTCAATTTGGAAACTAGTCACATTTTCATACCCTTAAGTTTTGTTTTACGAGTAGCTTTCAACCGCTTCATTTTGAGAGGGGTTACTTAAAGGACGATATTTTCATTCTGTATATCTTTTCTTCTTGTTTCATATATTTTTTGTAATACTTGGTTATAAAACATTTTATCATCAATTTTGTATTCAAATATTTTGTAAACCACGTACACACATACTATAGTAACTAAAATGTTAACCAAAAAGCAACTTTAAAAACAGGACCAAATTGAAACCGGAAAACACCGCTATTCAAATAAAGAAAAGAACATCAAAATCGGTTCACGCAGTCGAAAGTTCTGAGGTAACAAACATAAAAAAATACAGTCAAATTGACAACCTCCTCCTTATTTAAAGTCGGTAACAAAATACTCCTAACTAGGTGTCAATATATGCTTATTGAGTTTTTTCACAAAAGTTACCAACGGAATAAAAAATAGGGAAATATTTAATCAAAACGTAGTTTCTAAACCTACGAGGAAGTCGAAAATGTAACGCTTCAAATACCTACTACTAAAATTTCGGTATCCGTCCGGTCGGCGCCTGGGACGAAAACTATGAACAACTATGATAAACTTCACTAACAAGCGTAACCAATGGTGTCAGAAATTCATATTTCGGATTTTTCTAACAAACTAACACAGCGACTGTTTTATATTTTTACCGCAGATTCAACACTTGGTCGCATATTCCCTTAAAAAAATGGTTTACGTACTGATGAATATATGTAAAATATATAGTTTACTTTTCAAAATACTAGGTCTTTTCAATCGTACTCAGCTCCCATTAGTTAAAGAGTTATGTTAAATATCCTATTTTAGGCAGCAAAACAAAAATTTAAAAAAATAACATCAATATCTTTTAGATAGTTTCAGAGTTAGACGGGAACAATATGTGTCCCTCCAACCCAAAGGGAGGATCCTCCGACCAAGCTAGGTGATCATGCCTGGCGGGCCACTGCCCAACAGTTGACGTTGAGATTTTGTATATACACTAATCAGCGCGAGAACTTCTACTGCGCGATTTAGGATTGTTAGTTTCTTAGTTTCCTTCGTCACTCCGTAGTTCAACGAATCTTCGGTAGATGACGCTGTAGTGTATTTTATGTTGACGCTGTATGAGGAAGTCGCTACAACCTTATACGAGAATTATATTTAATAGATATATAATATGAACATAAAGGCTTCCAAAAATTCCTCTGCATCGTTATCTACTAGTAACGATCTGAAAAGGTATACAGTGTTGCCACGTTGAGTGCCAAAACTAATTCACTCTGCTAGAAAAATGACAGTCATTTTCCAAAGGCAAGCGTCACTCTGCTAGTTAGTTCTTTCTACATAAAACGAGCACTCGGAGCGTAGCATCCCATCTCTAAACGGTTCACAAACGGTATTAACTTGGGGCAATTCGATAAACTTTAAATATATATATTCTCATTTGTTATATTTTAATATGATGTCATACCCCATAACACATTCTCACTTTAACTCGTGCCGGTAACCAAGAAAACTATCAATCAATCCGAGATTTAATATTGAACTCAGGAGCGGGTTGCACGAATAATAGCTGGTAGCTCAGTCACTGTCTATCGTAAATCGGTGTAGGGACATCTTGAATACAGGTTAATGCAACTACATTTAATGCAAGTTAAACGTGTGCTGATGGATGACGAATGCGCAGTGTCAGCACCTGTATTCTTACCATGTATGTCATAAGAACCAATTACTGAACAAAGTCTTAAGCAAAGAGAATGAAAACTCGAAACAAGACCAGCATTCTGTAGCAACCCAAAATTGCCTTGCTCATAATAACCCAAAGTCCAAGAATGTACTTTCAAAAGCTGCTATTTAGATAATGATGATGTATTAACTTAAAAAAATCTCCAAGTCGGTTACGGCCACGAGGACCAGTCTCAACGGAAACCAGCTAACTACGCAGGAGATATTATAGTGCTCAAGTGTGTGCGCAAAAACACAGGTGAACTCTCTGTTCCCTCTCTCTCATAATCCGATGGGACGGTTAATCGACACGATCAGGGAGAAATCAGGTGCAAGACCGTCAGTTTTACGTGCTCTCCGAGGCTCGGGGGTTCAGACCACAACTTCCGAACTCCAAGCTGTTATTAAGTTCTTTTTTTTTTTTTTTTTTTTAAAAGACAACTCCCGCATTAGGAATATACATTCCTGTGTCGCGGGGATCTTTACAAACATACATGAAACGGACACAAAGTACACCCAGACTTAGAACAACAATTTATGGATCACACAAAGTGTTGTCCCATGTAGGATTTGAACCCACAACACTTGGCGCAGTAGGAAGTGGTGTGGCGACCACTGAAACCACTAGGCCAACCGTGTAGTCTATATAAACTCAATAACACTTTTGGCCCGACCCGGGATTTGAACCCGAGACCTCTTGATTGGTAGTCGCATACTTCAACTACATATGTCGTAAATAAGTAAAGTTCTAACAGTGCGTAAATAAAAATGACAACTTCATAAATTGCAAAATAATTGTTCCTCCTAAGTCCTAGTCCCTCCAAAATCATACAAGTTAAGCATCAATGAAAAGTAATCCAAAAATGATCCTCTTTGAAATATCTGGATAAAATTGTGCAGGACATTGTCTTTTATTATAAAATAATTAAAATGAATAATAAATAAATATTTCAGACATCTAACACACAATGCCATCTAGTCCCAAACTAAGCAGAGCTTGTGTTAAGGGTACTAGACAATTGATATGAATACATAAGTACTTTTTTTGTAAATACATACATATTATACATAGAAAACACCCAAAACTCCGAAACAAATATTTTCAGATCATACAAACACTTGGTCCGACCCAGGATTCGAACCCGAGACCTCATGAACAGCAGTTGCGTACGCTACCACTGCGCCACCGAGGCAGTCAAAATTATCTCTTTACAGATAATAACCGATATTAACTTGCCTAAATATTTGTAAGTGTAATAAGCTACCTTTTCATGTCTTTGTTCCACTTCTAAGTCTCTTAAAACTTGATGGCATCTTCTTGAGCATATGCAGTTTAATTAAAATTAGAATCATTAAAATAATATCAACTGACAAAAACAATTGAAAAAAAAAACAATCGAATTCAGTCTTTATGCCTATGGTATATATATATATATATATATATATGCAGTATTACTATTATTATTACGGAATCTTTACCTCGATAGTCGACATACACGCGTTTGAGGTCGCGTGAAAGTAGTAAGTAATATATTTATCATTCAACGTAATACACATAAATGGTAAGATTATTACTTATATATCATACCATAACAATGAATCTAAACCACAACGGACAACCCCATCCATTTGTCTGAACCTTAATGAACACAGTGTAAAGAAAAGCGATAATAGTCCATTTATGATATTACATTTAGGATGTTTTGCTATAAGTGGATTGTATCCAACAAAAGAACAAGCCCACTAGAACAATAAATCTATATAATACTCAATATTTGGGGTCTTAGAAAGGCATTTACTTGTTTTCCTCGTAAGTATCTCATGAAACAGGGTCGTACCTCTGAAATAAAAAATGTACGGGATCATAAATGGCGCCGACAAGTCAATTTGATCAATATTTATAGACGCATGATAGAATTTTTGGGTAAAGAAATTTATTTGTCGGAATATATATCGAATATTAGAAGCTATATTATGAATATGCTTATATTGAAGTTGCTTAGGGTTTGTTGTAGCCGATAGCTTTGGCATGTCCGTCCGGACATCTGTCTAGCCACTATTACTGATGTTAAAAATTATAATTTGCATGAACTTATTTAGTTATTAGTAATCAGGTTAACGAAGTTATAAAATAAAATTTTGAAAAAGAAGTATGCACAGAAAGAGTTAACCCGCAGTAATTGATTATAAATGACATGAATTGGCAGTATAGTCAAAACTCCAACACCAGAATGTGAATGTGTATATCATATAGCTATATGTAATAAATTGATGTAGGTTATATTTATATATGTATATTTATTGTATTTATTAGTTTCAGTAGTAGGAAATTTATGTATACTGTTCGTATTTAATGTAGGTTCATCTCTTATTAACAAAATCTATACTAATATTCTAAATAGGAAAGTTTGTGAGGATGCTGCCCACCGCCTTTTACATGAAATACTGTCCTCATCTTTGGGAGGGGGCATCCCAATACCAGCTCCTCCCTTTGGACCGCATTCAACGGAGAGCGACTCGAATCGTCGATTCCCAAGAAGTTTCAATTCGGCTAGACCCATTAGCGCTGCGTAGAGATGTGGCTTCACTGTGCGTCTTCTACCGCCTTTGCCATGGGGAGTGCTCCCAGGAATTTTTCGGGCTGATTACTGCCGCCTCTTTCAGACATCTTCCTTCGCGACAGGAATTGCATCCCCATCAGCTTGATGGTTGGCAGTCCACAGCTGTGAGCTTTTCATGGAACTTTCTGCCTCGCACAACAAAACTGTGGAATTAATTGTCGCCTATGTTATTCCCGGACCAATATGACCTTCAAACCTTCAAGAAATGAGCGTACTCTTTCTTAAAAAGCCGGCAACGCACTTGTGACGCCTCTGGTGTTGCGGGTGTCCATGGGCGGCGGTAATCGCATACCGTCAGGCGATTAAAACAAAAAAAAAGAAAATTCTTTCACGCAAAAACTACTAAATGGATTTGGATGAAACTTTACAGAAATATAGCTGATACATCAAAATAACACATAAGCTACTATTTACCACGATAACCGACATATAAGCGGGTGGAGCCACTGGCATGAACTAGTTCAAAATATTTTTGCACCATTGCATTGAAAGAAATTGCCTTATTTCATTCAGTGTGCCTGTAAAAATGTAATTCGATGGCCACAAGTGTAGCCATGCAATCAAAATCAGGGGTAAGCGCTTCACCCTGCCATTGTGACACTTATTTCGTAAAAACCAACGAACAAAATACTTAACACATAGATAACTTTTGTGTATGTCCGTGTTGGAGATTGTGTTGTAACCTTCTATTTTAGAATTTAAGTTGAGCGTTTACGCTCAGATCTAGTTCACGTATGTTTCCAAACAAACTTGTACAAATTATAAAGGTAATCCTTTACCAAAGTCTCCTATCTATATTATATGTTATATTAAACTAGACTTTAACCAGTTTTTTTTTCATACCAACTTCCCATAGGGATCTAAGCTCATTAAATTTGTTTAGAATAGCTATGCATTGACACATACAGGCTAGTATCGATCGCAATGTCACCACAGTCGCCCAAAATGTCAGTATTTAGCAGTTTTTTCCGTTTCTTCTTTGTGAGTTATAGTGAACAGCAACGAAAGAACCACTTATAATGTTATTATAATAAGTACTAGCTGACTCGGCAAATGTTGTTAAGGGTGATCCACCCCTAAGTATTTATTTAATAATCTTTATTTTTCAAAGCCTTAAATTATAAGTCATTTAAATAATTACTTTTATAGTACCCTTTAGTTTGGGTCTAAATAGCGTTGTTATTAGATGTCTGGTTTATTATAATATAACATTATACGGAAAAATTGCACAAGCATAAATCCTTACAGGACATGTACTCTACCGACTTAATTTAATCACTCAATCATTTTAATTTCTAGACAGTGACTTAATTATTCTATAAAAGCAGATATATTTAACTCACGGCTTTTTTTCAATTTGGTTCTTTAACTTAAGGTTATAGTTACAAGATATAAGAACAACAAAGAACCTTAAAGAGTGCACTCTTTTGCATCATGTGTTGATAAGGTTTCCAAGTTAAATTAAATATTAAAGAACTCTATTTACTTAGGAAAGAGGAACGTCCATCAAATAAGGAGTAGTAGATGGACAAACATGCCAAAATCTGTCCCAACGTTTGGTCAAAAAGGGTAAAAACTTTGAAATTGTTTTCACAGTGTTCTTGTTACGTAAACTTTAAGACTGCCGTGATTCAATTTGTTATTTTTCTGGTCAATAAAGGTTCAAATGTTTGGAAACTTTTAATACCAACCTATTGTATTTTAACTCAATAGAAAGAGTGAAGTTATTGAGTAATCAGAAGTTTACGTGGCATAAACTTCTGGCTATGCACGTTACCATAGAGAAATTAAATATAAAATATAAAATCAAAATAATTGTGTAACTTACCACTGCCTTGACTGCTTCGGTGATCCAGTGGTTGGCGTAAACGACTGCGGATCAAGAGGTCTCAAGTTTGATTCCCGGGTCGGACTGCTATTGAGTTTTTCTTACAAGAAATTCTCAATAACAACTTTCACATCCTTTCAATACAAAGGAGGCGCTCATAGCCCAGTTGCACTCGGTGATTAGAAACAATCATCGAGGGTAAGCAACGATGGTGCGGTCAGTACCTGGATGGGTGGCCGCTGGTGGCATGTTACCATGAGCGTCTCCGTGATTCGGAGGTCACGTTAAGCAGTCGGTCCCGGTTGTTATCATACGATAACAGTCGTGAAGCTTTGTTGGAGGACTTCGGGCGGCTTAAAAACATCCAACGGCAAGATTTACGTAGCCACAATGTATTCTTGCCAGTCCCCAACCCGCACTTGGCCAGCGTGGGGACGGATGGCCTTAACTCTCTCCTGAGAGGAGACCCGAACCCAGCAGTGGGACATTATGGGTTGTTGTTTGTTTTTGTTTTTTCAATACAAAGGAAGGATCCTCCGACCAGACGAGGTGATCATGCCTGGCGGGCCATAGCCCATTGGCTGACGTTGGGTTATTGTGTATATGCTAATCGGCTATAGAACTTCTATATTGCGATGCAGGATTATTACTTTCATCGTAATGCACATTATTCTGTCGTTTGGTACATCCAGTCGATGGCACTGTAGTGTATTTTCTTATTGCGCTTTATGTGGAAGTCACACATACACACACATATTTACATCTTCGAAGGGCTTACTAGAAACATATATAATGCCCAAATTTTTAGAAATCTTATTTTTGTTGATATATTGCATTTACAGTTTCACTTATAGCTTTAGAATCAGTATGTGGATGACTATCTTTTTAAAAAATTCTCATTGATTCACTCTTAAAGATCCCGTGATATAAATGTACTATTTAAAGTAAAAAAATATAATAAATACGAAAATCTGACTGAGAGTTCCAGAGATAATGGTGTTTAAACAAACAAAACAAAAACTCTATAGCTTTAGTGGCCCTATAGCGTATTAGTTTAAGTAAATTTCCAGTAAAACAGTTGTAACATCGTAGAGATATCTTATACAAAGTGATCGTAGCAGTGACAGTGTACTTGTTTTATTGGATAGATTTTTCAATCACAAAGGTTGATGCTCTGAACTGTTGGGAACGTGCCAAGAGACAGATACTGTTCAGCTAAAGAACTCTTGTTACGCCTTATTTGACGTGCACTTCAAATCAAGTTTGTTAAACACTTGTCCAACTTGATAAAAGTGGAAAGGAGAATAAAGACTGTTAGTTTATTTCTAATATATAAATCACTTCTCTGTTTGTATCCAAAAGTCAAAAACAGTAAAAGAACTAGTGAACGTTCAAATATTTTTATATTCATTTCTTAGCTCTTTTACAGTGATTAATCAAAATAAAATTAACGATAATCAATGTGTCTGAAGTAAAATTAAAATTGACTTAGATAAAATAACGTATTTGTGACTCGGATTAAAAAGTATCTTTATCTAGCCTATTGGACGTATGACTGGCGATCAAGAATGATAAGGCACAGACATTGGGTAATAATATAATTCACTGACCACATACAACGGCCTAATCAAGAGACTGATTGCGGAAAAAGCCCGGCAAACCAAACAAACAAGGGTAACATTATCATGCAGGTCAAAAGATCGTGTGATGAGCACAGTGGCCTGTAATTTACCTGTAAAACATTTACATTTTCAGATATTCAAGTATATTATAAAGGTAGAAGAGACACGCTGATTTTAACACGAACGGGCCGGCTCGACCCTCGTACAGAAGATCACCATAAATAAACAGCGTTGGCTTGACCGATTTCGACAGGGCTGGGAAATAGCTGATGTTATAGTGAATAATTTAGGCTACTTTAGTTTAGACTAGCTGAACCCCGCGGTTATTGTTATAAAGGTACTACAGCAACTGCGGGCCACAGTATTATTTTTAATTGTAAGAGTATTTATGGCTAGACTAAGTATGAATAGTAAATACTAAATGCTTTTATCAGAGTTATTCATTTTTGAAATATCAAAGTCAAAGCGACGAAATTGATATGTAGGCCCAATCGTACGATGCATCACAACCAAAGGATCTTGGTATTAACCTCCTTCAATTTAAGTACCAACACTCCACAATAATCTAAAATTAAACATTTTAAAAACCCCCTGCGATGAGCACTTATTCGAGTGATCATACGCCAAAAATGCCTTACATCATTTTGGAAAAAAGCTAATACTCTTACACTACTAGACCGATATTAACCAAACATTACTAGGCAACTAACTTTCAAATGAAAAAACCCGCATCGAAATCGTTCTAACTGTTTGAGTTAGCTCTCAAACAGTTTGCCACAGACAGACTAACATATACACAGGCAAACAGACAGGCATTGAGGTCAAACTTATAACACCCGTCTTTTCGCGTCGGGGGTTAAACACTAGTCCAATTGATTTCTATGAATCCAAAAAAATATTTTAATTTTGGACCTATAGTGCTCAGTTAAATCAATGAACAATTCTTGATTTAGGACTTTGATTATATAGATTTATCACCTAAACGAAAAAAGTAATATAACAATATATTTCAAACAAACAGAACAATGCCGCTGAGATTAATTTTACAGTATTATCTTAGCAACAATTTCACTAAGCTAAACGAATTTCCCGCACTTTTCAAACATGTCCATGTTAGCAAAACAAATTAACGTAAAAAACTTAACTGTTCCCCGCATTGACCCTAAAAAATGTATAAAGTTTGGCTAAAGTATGTAATACTTGGGTAGAATTTATTTCACCCGGATTACGTACCCACGTTGCTCTGACGCATTTGGTACTAAAACCTGTGTTTGCCTTCTTAAGCTATCATTTGGCATGGAAAAAAATTTCTTTACTATATTTTGCTGGAAAATATATTCGAGATTTTCAACTTAATTGTAAGTCTAGAACACTTTGTTAAACATAGCATTTTCTTTAGAAGTATAGTGTTGACTTTGACGCTCACGTCAATGTAGTTTTTAATCTTCAAGTTATTTATCTTTTTCTTCTGAATCGTTGATGTATGTAAATGATTGCAATTTCTTAAACTGGAATGCCAAATTAACAAAAATTGAATAAAAACAAATTGGGAGTCTTTGGAGACTGTCGATAGAAGTGAAAACGCGCGGAGGTATATCTATGTACATATAGCTCATGGAAAGCGTTAGGTGACGTAGAAGCGAGTTCGATGATTTTTGTTCCCCAAAAAGTGCTCAACGCGCCGAAGAGGTTTTCACTTCAAACATTATTATATACCATCATACCTATTCAGTAGGCTAAATTTTAATTTGACGTACCGCTGCATTTTTAATGAATTTTTTTTTAGTGTACGTGTAGTAGCCGTGTTGGTTAATGTACCAGAAGTTCTATTAATTTAAAATGTTGCAAGCCGTGAAAATCCGAAATTCTCTGAATGTTGCGTATCAAAAGAACTATTTTCTTTTACTTAACTGTTGGTTTTATAACCCGAAGTAAATAAATAATAACTGACATATGTCTACATACTCATCATTGATATAGTGACGTAAAAAAGAGTACATAGAATTACCTACTACCGGAAGCTCCTAGCGGTATTGAACTCATAAGTCTCAAAGCGATTTTCCATAACCACGTGCATAATGACATTATAAACGGCTTATCGCAAAGCTCCTTCGTAACAGATGCTGGGATTCGCATTAAGTAACCATAAAAGTACTCGTCAAATAGTATAATTGAATACAAAAGTCCACTTTCAACTTTAGTTTCTAGTGTTGACAATTTAAAAAAAACAAAAAAATTAATATCATCATCATCGTTTAAGCTGACAGATCCACTGCTGAACATATCCCCTCAAAGCTCGCCACATGAACCTTCCCTATATTGCCCACATCCGAGGGCTTTCCGCGACCTTCACCAGGTCGAACCACCTTACACGGTTGCTACCCAAAAATTAAATAAATTGTAAATGAATGTACGTGGGAGAACTAATTTGCTTAGCAATTAGTATTATTGCTTTTTACCGAGTGAACATGCTCACTCCTCCCTTCTTTTCTTAATTCAATTCTAAAACTTAATACTTTTCAGACCCCTTTGTCATGTTGGGAGTACTACGAATTGATTCTCTGTCTACAATCCATAACGCCTCTATTTTAATTTCTCTAATATATTAATGGCTAATACTTTGTTTTGACCACGTGACTTAACCTTTGAGTTTTTTAATTTCCACAACAGCTATATGTGAAATGAATGTAAAGGACATTTGTTAGTTTTCTATTAGCGATGTAACTTAGCGAGGGAGAAAGGCCACATGAAAAACGGCAACTCTCTAACGTGGGAGAGCCACGCTTCGGCATGCATGGGCCGGCTCGACCGGAGTGATACCACGGCCTCACAGAAAACCGGTGTGAAACAGCGCTTACGCTGTGTTTCATCGAGTGAGTGAGGATACCGAAGGCCCATACCCCAATCCAACGCCCCCTATCCCCCTCACCAACCCCTTCCCCCCAGGCCGCCATAGCGTGGGTCACCATGCTGCATTGTTCTTTTTCGCATTGAGGATGGTGACCACCACTCTTGGATTCTGCTCATGCTTTCCATCAGGCAGGGCAGAGTCATTTTGGCGGCTCAAATATAAAAAAAAAAGAAAATCCTCATGGGCGCCAAGAATCACTAAACAGAAGTGACTCCTTTACAGATTTACTTTTTTGTTACTAATATACGTTTCATAAATTTGAAAGTAACTCTGTCTGTTTGTCTCTCCATCTGCCTGTCTATATGTCATGCTTTCACTGCTAAACAGCTTCACCGTTTTCAATGAAATTCGGAAATGATATAGATTATTCTTTACCGCGATAACTGACATACATGCAAGTGAATTCGCGGTTAGAAGCTAGTATATAAAAAAAGGAAACTATGAAAGCGAAATGTTATATACCATACCCTCTAATGATTTAAAACTCACAATTTTTATATAAAATCTGCTTGATATTATTTTTTGGAACATCGCGTGGGCTCTACAAAAGGGTCAGAAAAAGTTCTGTAGGCGTGAAGGGTAATTTAACTTCTTTCCCACAGCAAAGTAATGGCTCCACCCGATTTAAAAAAAAGTGGAAACAATCTTATTTTATAAAAGTTTACAAGTTGGGCCGTGATAATTCAAAGATGTCTGGGGGCCGCGGCTGATAAAAATAATTTGAAAGTTCATCTAAAATTTAAATTTTATGTGAGAACAAGTCACCTAATAAGTCGTTGCGTTTGTTTGTGTAAGAAGACTGCAGAAGTTAAATTATGAGTTCAGTTATTTAGAAAAGATTGGTGTTATTATTTTTATTGATTTATAAAAGCTCGATGAAACGTAAATCGATTATTTTGACGTATGAAGGACCTGGAGTTGAAGAATTTTCTATCGATATTTAAATTACTCAGTTGGAGCAAAACGATTAATGAACTAAGAGTCCAGCATAAAACTAGAATTTAAAAGATAAGATAAGATAATTTATTTAAAACCAGATAACAAAAACTCAAAGTTGACTACACGGTTGGCCTAGTGGTTGGAGTGGTCGCCACACCGCTTCCTACTGTGCCAAGTGTTGTGGGTTCAAATCCTACATGGGACAACACTTTGTGTGATCCATAAATTGTTGTTCTAAGTCTGGGTGTACTTTGTGTCCGTTTCATGTATGTTTGTAAAGATCCCCGCGACACAGGAATGTATATTCCTAATGCGGGAGTTGGCTTTTTAAGAAAAAAAATAAAAAAATAAATAAAAGTTGTACATGCAAAAATAAAACTATAAATTTTAGGAGCACAAGTATAGCTGAACTCTGGCACCCATGTTAAGATTTAAATTGTGTCAAGGGTAAAAAAAATAGTTTTTGTTATAATCTTTGCTTTTTGTTATGTGTTTATTATGTTCGTGTAAAAAAAAAGAAAAACATATTTAATACTAATTTGCAATTAAAAATCTAAATGCTTAATTTTTTTTTAATTCCTTTGTTACTTAGGGTTTTTGTCTTTTCGGATATGACGACCACACTGTAACCATATTAACTAATATCCACTTAAGCATATGTCAAACTAAGGTAGAGGAGTCACTTCGGGTTTAGTTATGCGACAGAGTATCCTTGCTTCATTAGATGTAGGCAACGATAGAATCATTTGAGGGATTCCTATGTCATTTGGATTTATCCCCAGTTATAGTTATACTCTAATGGAAGTACCATTAGAGTTTCCCTATCCCTGCGGTCCTACACTACGTTTGCTGAGACGCGGTCTCCCCTTTAGAACTCGTTTACCCCAATTGTTATCGGTTCTTCGGCAAATGTGGCCAGCCCCTTCAGCTTGCTAATCCACAGGCCAGGTGGAGCGATGATTTGCGCAAGACGGCTGGCAGGAGATGGATGCGAGAAGCCATAGATCGAACTAAGTGGCGTAAAATTGTAGAGGCCTATCTCCAGCAGTGGACTACGATAAGCTGATGATGATGATGATGATGATGATCCCTGCGGTACTTGATACATTACATCAGAACACGTTGTACGTCTTCTTCTACGCCATTTCAATTTTAATGAATTATTGTTTTAACGTGCTAAAAAAACCTTTGCTTTTTATCTATTTATGTATTGTAATTCAAATCAAAAATACTTATTTATTTCCTTTTTTTTAAACACAAACTTACAACATAAATGAATTTAATCGCGAACTAACTGTAAATGCTATTTCAGTACTACTTAGCTGAACTGCGCTAGAACGTTTAAGTATATTTACTTAGCCAAGATAGACAAATGTAATGTTAGCAACTTGGTTATTAACTTTGAATACCAGAAGTAGAATTTTCGATACAAACCCGAAATACTTGTAGAAGATAGTTAATTATATTATTAACTAAATCAAATAACTGTAACAAGGCTTTGCAAAGACTACCTAAGATGTAAGTGTTATATTCAGTCAAAAACAAGACTTGCTCTTCGAGGAAAGAATATTCGTTGCATAGTTTACTGTCATTGTTAGTCCAGTGTGAAGGCGATTACATTCATAACTAGGTTGGCATTTTGCTCAACTCTCTAAAATCTATTGCAATGGCATGTACCGAGTCAACAAGTAATATAAATGCAACTCTCGATATATTCTCAACAATGAAATTTTCAATGTACGTACTTAAAAAAACTAACTCGAATAATTTCTTATTAATAATCGGTTAAAACATTACTTATTGAATCTGTTTTTCAGGGACTTATAAGGTGGTTAAATGGGAACCGAGAAAGTTGAACAAAATTTTTATATAGGAACACATATGTACAGCCGAGTCGGGCGAGTTTTAGTCTTAGTAAGGTTAACGCGTCAGACGTAAGAATTATAATAAACATGTTGTCGTGTGAAAAAGCACGGGGATTAAGGGCAAGAACATTAAATTCATTCGAAAACATAAGTATATATATATACATATATATATATATATATATAATGTGTGTGTTATATATAGTAAACAAGATTATTGTTTCAGTTAGTGTAAAACGAGTAAATATTTTTTTTTAAAACTCAAATGCGTCAATATCTGCCATCTTTTTTTCATAAATAAATTTAATATTTTTTTTAAATTTTCATGTACTTAGTGCCACTCTCACGACTAAAATGAATCTATTGACCCGACTCACATAAAAATAAATATTCATACATATACTCGAAAAACATAACCCTCCTTTCGCAGTCGGTTAAAAAAGGACGCATCTCGCCATTAAACGGCAAAGTTTGGCGAGTTTTTTTAGACACTAGTCACTAGTATTGAAAAAACCTTTTTAAAAACCGACCAAGTGCGAGTTGGACTTGCACGATAAATGATTTTAGATTTTTTCGATTGATGTATATATGGATATTTATTTGGCACGCCCTAGAGCCTAAGCGATTTGTCGTATTTTTTAATGGTGTCAATAAATTCGTCTTAGTCATAGAAGTACAAAAAAAATTAAGTTCTTTCTATCTTCTCAGTACTTCAATGGACTTAATATTAATGGCAGATATTGAAGCAGTCGGCTATTTTTTAAATAATTCGTCACTTGTATTATTTGAACTATTAAAATTATTGACGGCTTCGAAGAGACGAGTAGATATGAATATATAATAGCAAAATATGTTTTATGTGTAAGTTATATTATCAGACTGTATATATAGTAAAAACTGTTTTCACTGTTTTCATAGTGTCTACCTATAACGGAAAACAGTAATATTTTAGTAGCTTTAGTGATTCAAGGACTTGATCTTTTATGTGCCTATAAAATACGAAATATCGTTTATTTCATGGAACATAAAACGTTGCATCAGAAAAATGATCTTATTATATTGGACTATTAATACAAGTATGGTTCACTATTACTACTCACACCCTGTGAGTGATATAAGGCAATGAATATTATTGAAATGCAGTTCATAAATCTTATAGCTATATGCATACTGTAATGATTTTTATATATTGTAGTATGTAAATAGGGGGTAAACGAGCAGACGTATCTCCTGATAGTAATACAACAACCAGAGGCGTCATTTGAGGTATGGGAAGGGGGATGGGGAAAAAGGTTGGGATGCGGTAAGAGTTGGGTTATAGGTTTTAGGTATCCTCACTCACCCGGTGAAACGGAGCGCAAGCGCGTTTCTTACCAGTTTTCTG
Source organism: Hyphantria cunea (assembly GCA_003709505.1). NCBI lineage: Eukaryota > Metazoa > Arthropoda > Insecta > Lepidoptera > Erebidae > Hyphantria > Hyphantria cunea. Next base: position 2,682,069 of record PKRV01000251.1, on the reverse strand, counting down.
TGAGGCCTTGGTATAACTCCGGTGGAGCCAATCGTGCTGGAACGTGACTCTATCTCGATGATAACGTATAAACGCAGAAAAGTTATGCTATGTAACAAATTCGAATGGGTTTGAATAGACTATAGCCTCATAAAAAAACAAAACTGTTGTGTCGTGGCTTTTTGCCAAATGAGTAATTTAAACAAAGCCTTAACAAACACCTCTTTGATTCATAGAGAAGAACTCGAAGCTTTACTTCTCAGTCTTATAATTAAATAGATATTTGCAGATGTGTGTAGCAGTAATTTTAATCATCAATAGCGCCGTTTGCTGGTTAAAATAAAATGAAACAATTGATACCAATGTTAATGCCGATACCTTAAAATTAAACTACTTTCAACTTTTTATAACTTAAATACACAAAAGTCATTTAGAAATATTCTTATGTATCATTGTTTTTGTTTTCGTGTGATGAATGTTATTATTATTATTAAATCTAGCACAAAAAAAAATTAAGAAGTCGATTTGTAGATTTTAATGTAAGACATTGATTGTGATTTTATTCTTTCTGAAAGGCACTTAAAACTCAAATAATACTTAAATATATCGATAATGTGGTAAAAACAAAAAAACCCTCAATGTTCCCTACGCTCCTTTATTGCGGAAAATACGAAACGAAGATTAAGATAACCTCTAACTAATAAAGAGAAGGAAAAACAATTCGCTGTAACAAGTTTTACAGAAAAAAGATTTGAAATAAAAAACAGTCACAAAAACAAACTGCGAACCTTTGAGTTTTTTAATTTACACAACAGCTATATGTGAAATGAATGTTTTGTATTCTGGACTCCGTATGCTGCTTTATACACAATGATTGTGTGCCGATAAATCTCACAGACGTTTATGTGTCACAAAGGAAAATATTTGCGTATATGTGCGCAACGCATAAACTTTGTCATCATTGTTCTAGTCAGTGGACGTCCAAATTCGAACATGGATTTCTCTGAATGATTATTACTCAGGACAGATTTGGTTAAAAGACATTCTCTACACATAAACTTATGAATGGTGTTAGTATACAAACAATCATCAACAATAACAGCCTTTAATAATCTACCTCTGGACATGGACACCAAGAAGATTGGTATAGGATTCGTTTCAAATTTTTCGTTTCCTTGCTTACTACGTGATTAGTCAATTCTCACTACTCATAAGAAAAATAACAATGGTACACGGATAAGTTAGTGTACACGGTGATATTCCCCTTTTTAACTCCACTTTAAAGCAATTAACTGAGTGCGGCTTACTGCACGAGCTCTTTTCATTTAAATATTTTATAAAGAATGCGCTGAGTCATCAACGGAAAATTTTAAAACATCAGCTTAGTTCAGTGTCCTCGTTACCAGGCCAATATTTTGCTTCGTATCCATTTTAATCAACAAGCAATATAATGAAGAAGAAGTTATCGTGAAAATATTTACATTAGGTTCAGAGTCAGTTATAGTGAAAAATAACTATCCTATAAAACTTATTAAATCGCCATCTAGCGAATACAAGCTGAACTACATGGTATCTTAAGTGTTAATCTCAATACTTTGACTCTCCATCACCACCCTGTTGCAGTTTGATATCAGACATAGACCTGGCCAATTCTGGTTCTTTTAACTTTTTTTAAAGTCTTCTCTAAATTCAAATTCAATTGTTATTTAAACTATATGTAGTTAAAACAACAATTGAATTCTGAAAACACATCTTTTTTACATCTTGTCTCTAAGGATGGTGTTGTCATTGATATGTAAAAAGTACGCTAGGTTCATTGTTTCATCACGGAACCCTCTAGTTAGAATAAACCTTCACCTAACTAAATCCTCACTAACGAATCCAAATCCGGAGCGATACACAGTAACAGCCCCAGTAAATCAACTGCAAAGTGTACCTGCGCTTACTGCGGCTAGCCACAAGAAATAAAACGAAGCGATAAATATGCGGAAAACGCGGAATTGCCGGTTAGGCTAAGAATTCAGTCCTTATAGGATTACTAGAAGTGTATGTTTGAAATAAAATGCCAGAAAAAAATTAATAGTGGCGTAGTATTTGTGAGAAAAGCTAGCATATAAGATCAACGTCCGTTTACGGATCAGGGGGTATTTAGTAATAATTATTTATAATTTATTTCATCCTTAGTAAACTAAACAATAAATAAATTACGTACTACGTACTACTACTACAGTAGCATGCTTGTATCAGTAACAGACTTTATCTCGATGTCATTCCTCCATTTTGTTCAAAGGGGGTGAACCTTTTTATTTCCTAAGACATTACGTTCAAAATGTGTTTCATTAATTTTATGATAATCGTAATTTCGTGTAAACTTTCAGATTTATCGAAGACTATATTTTGCTCTCTCCAAATCGTTATGCAGGCGTTCGTACCTACTTTAAAAATTATTGAACACGTCATATGTGCGCAAGCAGGCGAGCTCGTGACTTGTACACAAAACAGAGACTTTGCAAGTTTCAACGCAGCTGCGGCGAGCGATATTGTCGCTACATCGCGAACTGACTTTGTATTAAAGCTTTCATATACTTGTGTGTTTATATTCGCTGTACGTGGCAGGCAGGAAAAGATAATATTTCTGAAATATTTTAATGAAGTTAAAAAGTATGTTTTCATATTTACTTCTACTAGTAGCTTACTACTACTACTACTACTAAATAGTCGCTTCTACCAAAAAAATGAGCACAATAGGACATTTCAATCAAGACAGTTTTAGACCTTACATAAATAGAAATAACATAAACAGAATTCGTATACCGGTAGCAGAAGATAACTTATCCATTTTTTCACCGACTTCAAAAAAGTAGAAGGTTTTCAATTCGACTGTATGTAATTTCTTTGGTACGCCCTAGCGCCTGAATGGCTAGTCATATTTTTTTATGAATGGAGTCAAAAGATTCGTTTTCGTTGTGAGAGTGACACTGGCTACATCAAAATAAAATTAAAAATAGCTTATCTTTTCAGGTCTTTCTATCTTTTCAGTTTATCAATGAATTGAAAAACGATTACAAATACTAAAGCAGTCGGGATTTTTTTTTAATAACTCGTTACTCCTTTTGTGTGTTATTTCAGAATTTTGGCTGGTTCAACCGATTTCAATGATTCTTTTTTTATTTGAAGACGGGTGCTTTCCGTATGGTTTTATTTTAATTTGATCCAGCTGTTGCAGTCGATTTTTTTTTGTTAAAATTTTACAATAATATTTTTTTGAAAGTTTACCTTTTTCATGGTGACAAGTTGGAAAATTCTTTCAAATCTCCCGCTATACGTGAACGCCGAAAGACAATGCAGATCTGAAAGGAGTATATGGTATTTTTACTAAAAATCAGGCTAACGGATAATTTTAAACACCCTACTAAGGGGTGAACCCAAACAACGTGATATCAAAAAAATTGACGTTGCACACATGCACGTCCTTTCTCTGCGAAAGACATAAGCTTCCCACCGTCAATCATTACGTTGAGGTATGAGAATATGACTTCTATCTATCTACATTTTTTTGATGAAGGTTTCGCCTGATGGTAAGCGATTACTGTCTGTGGACACCCGCAACACTAGTAGCGTCATGAGTGCGTTGTCGGCCTTTGGAGGATGGCAAGAAGAATGGGGGCTGAGTTGGTATATGGGCCTCCTGTATCCTTACTCACTCGGTAAAACATAGCGCAAGCGCTGTTTCACATCGGTTTTCTGTGAGTCCGTGGTATAACTTTATTCGGGATACTCATTCGTTCCTAAGCGTGGCTCCTCCACACTGATCGATAATTTACTTCAATTTTATTATCCTTTCTAGCAAATACTAATTTCTCTGCAACATTAACGGATTCAATACAGTATAAACCATTATCAGTACTTGGTAACAAACCAAAATACACAAACGACGTCCCCAGTTCCCAACAATAGTTTCCCCAGCTAAGAGTTGACCTAACGACTTATTGATTTCTCGTCGATAGGTTTTGCCTTAGGCTATTGTCGCTTCTGAGAAGCCTGACTTGCTGTATTACATAAAGTGGTTTGATTTTCACATGAATGAGCACAAAGCTGAGATAAACTGTAGAAATGAAACACATTTATTGTTAGTAAAGTACTCGTGCTAGTTTAATGGAAGGTCAATTAAAAGAGCTCGCTATTACAAGTATTTAGACTAAACTGAATAGCCCCGTACCCAACTGAGAAACGTGGGGTATAAAGAGAGCTTTAAAATCTTAAGACATTTATAGAAGAAAATCGCATTTTAGTTTAACTGAAAGAGGTATAAAATATAAACTAAACTATGAAAACTAAGATTAACCTATAATTTCATTTTTTATTTTTTAAAACTATTTTAGAACTTTATATAATTATGTCGACTTTTCTATCTTGATAGTTCATTTAAAAAAAAACAAATAAATATAATGAAAAGTGGGAAAAATAGCAGGTATCGTAACCCTTAAATATTTATTTTATCACAAATAAGTCCCGATATTTATACGAATAAATAAAATTGGAGAGTCTGTTTATAATCTATACCTATGTGTAAAGCTGAAGAGTTTGTTTGTTATTCTGTTTAACGCGCTAACCTCAGGAACTACTTTTCCGATTTGAAAAGATCACGCTTAGACCAATAGGAGCTGAGCACGAATGAAGAATGTTTTAAAATCAGGGGAAAATTTTCAATTAAGACACTAAGTGACATTTATGAACGTTAAATTAAAGCTACAGATATAAATCATAGACCGACACAAACAGACGCCACAGATGTACTGTATTGTCAAAGTGAATTAGGTGAAAACACCAAATGGTGAATTTTGGTGAACCTGATTAAGTCGAAATATAACTTCCAGTTTCCAAAATACGTAGAGGCTTATGAGAAGAATACTGGCGAAGAAACTCAAGGCCACTCTTTTCAAAAGTCAGATATTCAAGTACAATAGTTTTAACATTACATGAAAGGCAAACAGTATGCAAGTTGTTGCCACCTGAATTTCATTTTATTAAAATGCTTGAAAATTTTAAATACCAACAAAAAAAGGAAAGAAAATCACTCAGTGATACCGTTGCAGGTTTGAGCCTAAGTTCTTATGACTGTAAATTTTTAGACTATTTTCCCACGGGGCTTTGTCCGTTATTGCGGGACAGCAACAAATGCGGATAAAACCGCGGGGCTTAGCGAGTACAAAATAAAAACTATGTGTATCTACAAAACACGCAAAAATTTTAAAGCAGTTAATTATAAAATGTCATTTAAATTTAATATTACATTATTTATATAAGGGAATAAAGTTCAACATTTCAGAACAAAGACTTCTCAATCTCAATTTCTACAAGCTGCTATTACGGTCAACGCGCGGTACAACAAAAACAAATGCAAGTAAATACGGAGAAACTTGTCCAAATGATGAAACTTAGCCAGTTTGTTACTGTCTCCTCGGCAGTTAGGGTTGTTCGCCGCTCACTTCTATCAATCAGTGAGGGGTGTTTTGAACTACTTGTTGTTTAGAAAACACTTTATCTAAGGAGTTAACTTTCGTACTAACAAGAATGCATTTCACAAGGCGATTAAATGGTCTGTCTCTTTATTTACATAAAATGCTTTAGTCATTCAACGATGCACTTGTTATGCAATTAAAATATCGGGAATGTAATATATCCAAATATGTCACATGCTTCGGTAATAAAATTTTACAAGTTACCAAAGCAATTTGAAAAACTTAGGCTGTAATATAAATCGTGTACGAAGGCTTCGTACGAACTTCACTAATATGAAAATTAAAAGCATATAGAGTTTAATACTTGTAATATACATAGTTCGTTTTTGCTTGTAAAGTGTGCTTGTATACACTCTGAATTACCGTACCCTCTAACCTTATATTCAAAATAAAACATATTTCATCAAGCTACAAACGGCAAAATAATGAAAATGTTTGTCGATGTGTCTGTGCGAGCAATTAGCCCAATGCATCGTTGCATTCGCTTGCGTGCGATTTAATCTGCGCTACGACTTACCGCAATATGCCAAAGACTATGCTGACAATAGGTTAGTATATTGATCATATACAAATACGAAAGTAAAATAGAAATGATTCTATACACTAAATTTATAATAAATTAAAGAATTAAGTGTATATTTATTTGTTTAAAAGTGGTCATAAGTATGTATATCTATTAAAATTTTAAGTGACTTGAATAATGTCACAAAAAATAATAACTTTCAGTTTCTTGTTGTACAAGACACACATTATGTAGTCATATATGAACGCGTTTAAGCTTTTTATTGTAATAAAATTTTAACTATTATGGTTTCTTCGCATTTTTGTCACTGTGGAGAAGTTATTGACAGTCTCGGACATCATAATCTTACTTTTCGCAGAAGCGCAGGCTGTATATCTCGACATTATCCGTTGTGCTCTCGTTACCGCCGGCCTACTAACTGTACGTGAAGATGGGTAGGCCTTTGGTGTGGGATCCATCTTCCAAGTACAGCTGGTTTTGCAAGCGCTGCTTCTGTGGAAAACCTCAAACGGCGTCATCATCAGCCTATCGCAGTCCACTGCTGGACATAGGCCTCTCCAATTTCACGCCACTTAGTTCGATCTATGGCTTCTCGCATCCAGCTCCTGCCAGCCGTCTTGCGCAAATCATCGCTCCACCTGGCTTGTGGACGTCCTACACTACGTTTGCCGAGACGCGGTCTCCACTCAAGAACTCGTTAACCCCAACGGTTATCGGTTCTTCGGCAAATGTGGCCAGCCCACTGCCACTTCAGCTTGCTAATCCTGTGGGCTACATCGATGACCCTGGTTCTTTGTCAGNTTTTTGAGACAAGTGGAGTCGAAACGCTAGGTTCATGGGGTCCGAGTGCGCGCGCTATGATTGAAGCTTTTCGTGACCAGAAGGTAGTCCTTTTTTAACATAGAAAATTAGCATTGCCATTTAACGTGGCTCCCAGACTTTGGGAACGTTACCAGTAGGCGATGATGCGGAGGAATTTTTTGACGCTTTTTTAATTATTATTCGAACTTTAATTATTATTTCCAAATATTTTAATTTAATTTCAATATTTTAATATGTATTATTATACATAATACAATATAACAACTAAATAGTTTGAGGTCAGTGAGACAAAAATATACCTCTTTATATCATTGTAAAAAAATACATACGTAAGTAACATACGTACATACATAAGCTATGATATATTTAAACTTGAGGAATGATTGAACTTGATACAGATAGCAGATATCTTGTGCAAATGAAATGCATATTGTTTTAGTTGGTTAGTTAAACGACGAATGTATCAAAAGTTTAACTAATCAAAATTAAGGAGTAATTTCCGAAAGAATTATTTGATATACTTGATTTTGTAAGATTATATAAAATAATAATTAATTTGGTTAGATGAAGTCGACAAAAATAAATAATAATAAATAAACTCGAAACGCACAAAGAATAATGATCACACCCACTCAATTTTAATTCTAGCCAAACATTGAGAAGCAAAAAATCACTGACTACAAGATCAGACTACAAAACCAACAGGACTTAAATTTACTATCGCGTCTCTGCCTAAATACCCATCTGAACGTAATCATGTACATTAATCTTTGTATAAGTGCAATGGACGCGACTAGCACCAGCTTGCACATCGCAGCAATATTACTCGTAGTCGTATAACTATTTATTATTCAACCTTTTTTACCCTGTTAGTGCAAAGCCAAAGTGGCTTATGATATAATGGCGTATTTTACGTTTAGTGGTATTAAAATGTGAAACTTTAACTAGCGATTGGGTAGATGCCTGCACAAATTGCTTTGGTTAGATTTACCTATTAATAATCGGTAGAGTTTAAAAAGGTTATTAAAGAACAGGTATTCTTTTGAAATTAACCGTCGGTTGTTGCCACTTTTAATGTCTTTATCTATGTATCATTAGTTACTAAGTAATAAAAATGTAAGTTTCCTAATCAAGTTTAAAAGAAAAATAATATCTATGACATTTGATATGTTTTTGTTAAAACGCTATAAGCAGTATTTTACGATCTGTAACAATTTCTTAAATTCTAAAGTAACCCTGTCTGTTTATTTGTTACGCTTTCACAGCCAAAATACTCAACTAATTTGGATAAATTTCGGTATATAAATAGGTAGGACTTTAATGAAGGGTATCGCCTTCTTTTATTCGCAATATCTGATATATTATATGCTTGCGGACTCACAGGCAAAAGTTAATATAAAATAAATGTTAAAACTAAATAATTATTATTAGTCTAGTATTTTAATGTTTTTATGTAATAATTATGTGTATGGGTGACATAAATCTATTCTCGTTACTCGCTGTATAACGATAAAATATTTCCAGACATTATTGGTTTTCATTCTACTTACACGTTTTACATTCCATCTTTTTATGGAATTTGGGGCAAACGAACAGACGTAGCGCCTGATGGTGAGCGATTACCGCCGCCCACAGACACCCGTAACACCGGAACTGTCACAAGTGTGCTACCGGGCTTGGGGGATGGGGAGGATGAGGGATATGAGGGGAAGGGTTGGAATATGGGCTACCGGTATCCTCACTCGCTAGGTGAAACACAGCGCAGGCGCTGTTTCACACCGGTTTTCTGTGAGGCCGTGGTATCACACCGGTCGAGCCGGCCCATGCATGCCGAAGCATGGCTTTCCCACGGTCAATAGTCTAATTATATGTACAAATTTATAGATTATATATAACATAGAGTATATGTTCAAATTAAATTCATAATGATTTCAAACTTAAAGATTGATTGCCATTTTCGTTTGATTTGAGTAGAGAAGCAGTAACAAATAAACCATTATTTCGTGACTCTGTTTAGTATTGAACCTGTGGAACAAAGATATTCATGTCCCTTATACACAAAGGGAGGATCCTCCGACCAGGCGAGGTTATTGTGCCTGGCCGGCTCCAGCTTCGAACTGGGGTAGTGTACAGTAGCTGATGAAAACACTTCCGAGTTTTTTTTTTGTTTTGTTCTCTACAAACCTTGTCTTGGTAATGGCAATCACAAAAAATATATTTAGTGCAGTCGATCGGGAGTTATACACGTAAACATATTTATTTATATATGATGAATGTTCTATTTAAAGACATTATAAAAATGTGACCAGAAATTTAACTGGTTCAAACTCTGGTACTGATTACAAATTACAATAAACTATAGTATTCCTATCGGCATGAAAATACTATTGTCTAGTCTATGATTGCAGGTTTCTAGTTGAGCTCGGCAGCTATACGAAACAAATCATTCATCACGGAGTGAAAAGCAAACTGCTTACATACCAGTAATATCCCATCGATCAAATATGTCTGTTTTAAAGGCTCTTTATTGTTGAATCTTTCATTTGAATTGGTATTTAATTAGATAAGGGTTTCATTAATAGAAACTTGATAATTGAGTTCATTCATCATTTATCTATAATATAAAGAGGTAAAGCTTCTAACTTTGTTTGTACGCTTGTAAGGGGTAAGCTTTAGAACTACTGATCCGATCCTGAAAATTCTTTCGTTTTAGAAAGCGACACTATTCACGCGTAACTTTCTTGATTTTCTAAGTGATAGAAGTAAGCGGAATTTGAGCCCCTTTTTTCCACTTTTTTCTCTTCGTTCTGGGAGAATATCTCAAGGTGCGGTAACGCTCATATGACTACTGTATCAAAGATATCTGTGGTTAACGGTGGTCACTTAACATCAGGTGACTCTTCTACTCGTTTAAATCTTATTCTTAAGATTTTCGACGGTTTTCAGAAGGTCAGCCAAGATACGAGTGTTTCGTGTCAAATCTCGTTTGAAAAATGCAAACTTATATAATACCTTAGAGTATTAGTTATTTTTTTATGTACCAATAATCAAAACTATTAAAAACCAACTTTGGTAGGTATAAGTAAATAAAATATGCCTAAACCTGCAATACTTTACAACACCGACACGAACAAAACTGTAGTAGCTAAATATAATTTCAACAAAACCCTTAGCATTTGGTTCACGTACTAACAATTAGTAAGGCTAAGTTCACAACCTCAATAAATAACCGTCTCTGGTAATAATTGACAGTAAGGCAGGGTTTTCACCCCATCGCTAGAGCATAGAACTATAAGCCTAAAAGACGAACAACAATTTTGTTTTATTACTGGAATTATAAATAAGAAGTCCCAATAGGTTCCCACTTACGTACAGACTGTTTAATAGCTCATGAGCTTGGAGATTACTGCTTAATTTTTGTAGGAAAATGAAGTAATTTCTTTTATCAAATAAAAACGTACATTTTCAGCAAGACTGCTTGTTATGAGCTCTATAGTATTTGGCCAAGGGAGCAGTGAGTATCAATTTCAAGTAAGTTAGACAAGTAAGTAAGTTGACGTTGAAAAAACTAAGTAGTTAGGTATACCAAATGGTAACGCAAAGAGTGTTTTCTGACTAGTTAGGTCTAAAACTTACAAACATCAGAACGAGAAAGACAGAGTGATTTGCAACTTCATAGTTAAATGGGGGAATTGCGTGTTATTAGTTAATAAAGGAAATTGAAGGTACATTATCATAATTATTTTCGTTCTCTTATAACAAAACATAAATGTATCATTTGTTGTTGGTTCTACATTTATTATCTTTGCATTTAAAAGTAATTACAAATTATTTGATAAATTATTATTAAATAAAAACATCGTTACTGGCTCGTGTAGTGAGATTAGCCTCTTTTTGTAAGGTCAATAAGGTCGCTCATAGCCCAGTTGCACTCGGTGATTAGAAATAATCATAGAGGGTAAGCAACGACGGTGCGGTCAGTACTTGGATGGGGGTGACCGCTGGTGGCATGTTACCATGAGCGTCTCCGTGATTCGGAGGTCACGTTAAGCTGTCGGTCCCGAACTAAGCTTCACGACTGTTATCGTATGATAACATCATACGATTTCTTTTTTTTTTTTAACATTTAAGCTGCCAAAATGACTCTGCCCTGCCTGATGGAAAGCATGAGCAGAATCCAAGAGTGGTGGTCACCATCCTCAATGCGAAAAAGAACAATGCAGCATGGTGACCCACACTATGGCAGCCTGGGGGGAAGGGGGATGGTGAGGGGGATAGGGGGCGTTGGATTGGGGTATGGGCCTCCGGTATCCTCACTCACTTGATGAAACACAGCGTAAGCGCTGTTTCACACCGGTTTTCTGTGAGGCCGTGGTATCACTCCGGTCGAGCCGGCCCATTCATGCCGAAGCGTGGCTCTCCCACAAGCAAACATATCAGTCGTGAGGCTTAGTTGGAGGCCTTTGGGCGGCTTAAAAACATCCAACGGCAACATGACGTAGCCGCAAGGTTGTCTTGCCAGTTCCCAACCCGCACTTGGCCAGCGTGGGGACGTGTGGCCTTGATCCTCTCCTGAGAGGAGACCTGAACCCAGCAGTGGAACGTAATGGGTTGTTGATGATGATGTAAAGTTAAGCAATTGAATTAGGCTGCTACGCCTAGGCTTTGTAGGCGATTTAATACATTATAAAAATCTCATAAAATAGATATGTGAACCTTTATTGAAATTACAAATTCTTTGTACGAATATTTTTGTAAAGAATGTTGTTATTTTTTGTATACGAAATGTTCAAATATATAAATATTTCATTTTATTCTTCGGGTGTCTTTTCACATTCTAGTAATAAGTTTAATATTAATTCTTCATATTTTAGTGCGTGTTGTGGCCTTATAAAACCATAAAAGTGAACTAGAGAAAGTCTTTTTGTCAAGCTTTTATTCATTTGGGTAAATCTTCTATTCAAGGTTCTCAATAATGATAAATAAATCGATTAAGAAAACGTAGTTGAAAATTTTATATTACAGTGTTAGTACCTGAAAAGTATGTATATAGTTGTGGAGATTTAATTAACAAAATAATGTTCGATGATAATGTTTTATATTTTGGAATTACATTGTGTATGTAAAGCCCCTTATGCTATTTATATGTACAAGTAAAGTACACAAGAATGCTTAGACTTTGTTCAACGTGAGGCAGCTATCAAAACTTTAAGACGTAAACAAAACTCGTTTCCAAGGCACTTCATAAATGCTGAACAACAAACCTTTACTTTCTATATTTGCCATGAGTCATGCAAAATATTTCCTATTTTACTTTACGCCATCTTGGTACAGTTGCCAGTAAAAAAATAATGAATACTCAGGAGTTGTTACTTTTTTTGAGGATAACTGCCGCACAACGCACACGTATATCCTGTGTCGTGGAGAACTTTACTCTTGTGGTCCTTCTCGTAGATCTCGTAGGATCTCAGGGTATCTTTGCCAGGTTTTCGGCCTGGTAAAATAATTTTCCGCGCCGCCTATAACCGCAGGTGGGATCAGGTGAGCCCGTTGGTAGTCCCGGGATGTTGGACCGTTGATACGGGCGTAACTAGCAAGTTCACCTGCTAGTAACGCCCGGGTCTGTCCTGTGTGGTGACCTGTAATTGGTGATTTCGAGCTCCTAGTGGTGTGGACCCCGAGAAGCGGCCGTCAGCCAGCACTAGGTCGGGTATTGGGGATGGTTAGAAAGAGGTTACCGCGGAGACGAGATCCCGTGGCAGGCCATACCGGCTTGGCAGTCACCTATGGTAAGGCGTGAGATCCGTAACGGCACGCACGAATATGTTAGTGCTCAGACATTCCACGAAGTCGACCCTAGAGATCATCTTGATCCGCACAGAGCGGAGGGTGTTTGCAAGGGTATATACTACGAGTGACAGCCCCGCACGCAGCCAGCGGTGGTTCGTCTTGGAGACGAGGTATAACCAGGCCGAAACACGATCGGGTCCGGATGACGTAAGAAAGCGGTTCCCGGATCTCTATCTTCTCAGGCGCAGAGTGGCACACCGTGTGGTTTTAGTCGGTTCGATTCCGACTCACCGCCCCACCGCAAGCCCCGGTGGGGTGAAAGCCCGAGGTCCACAAGAAAAAAATGAGGCCAAAGCACGATATGATAGTCGTGGGAGAGCCACGCTTTGGCATGCATGGGCTGGCTCGACCGGAATGATACCACGGCCTCACAGAAAACCGAGTGATTGAGGATACCGGAAGACCGTAATCCAACCCTTCCCCTCATCCCCCTACCCATCCCCCAAGGCCGGTAACGCACTTGTGATACCTCTGGTGTTACGGGTGTCCATGGGAGGCGGTAATCGCTTACCATCAGGCGATACGTCTACTATTTTGCCCCCTATTCCATAAAAAAAAATACGCCTTGTACGCACCGAGCTTCACGTGGAGCGGCAACCGGGACGATAGTACGGGCCGCAGAAGAGATGCAGGGGACTTTACAAACATATATGAAACAGACACAAAGAACCCTCAGACACAGAACTTATAAAAAAAATTGTAGATCACAGAAAGCTCATATGGGGGTCGGACCTAAAATATTCATCGCAGTAGAAAGTGGCGAAGTGTTCATTCAAACCATTGAACTATCGTTGCACAATTTATATGGTTTTTGTAGGCTACAGTTTAAGAGATATTAATTATCTTTTACCGTCGAATTCTATCTGTTCCTTAATTTAAGATATTTCTTTTCAAATCTACTACTACTATATACCATTAAAAAATCAAATCGAGTCGTAAGTAACGGAGTTCAGACGTAATCAACATGAAAAAATAACTTAAGTATGAATCACATTCCTAACAATTCTTGCGTATAATAACAAAATACTAATATAAATTGAGTACTTCCATAAAAAATTCACAGTGTGCATATCCACAGGGTGCTGATTAAAAATACGCTTTGCAGAATCAGAATGATTCAAGTTATGAAATATAAATGTCATATTTTAATTTTTTACGAGTTTAATATCTTGTAATAAAGATAAGCTAATTCTTATATGTGTTACCCTCATTAAATGTAGGATGATTTTCTGTAACAATTTTTCAGTCTTACAACAACGAATCTAAGGACAGTTTCAAGCTAAAATAAATAAAGCTATTAAGATCACTCCACTCGAAAAGTTTAAACACGCAGTTGGGAAATATTGATTATTAAGGGACTTAGGCCCAGTTTTATCAGTTCCTGATAAAGTTTCAGATTGTTACTGCCATATGACAATATCGATAAAAGTTCGTTTTCAATGTGCCATATTTCTCTCAATCTGAAACTTTTAAAACCAAAATCTGAAGTTAATTGGTAAGTGGTGAAACTGATGAAGCTTACCTTAAGGGCTAGTTTGTTATGATTTACTTATAAGCAGAGCAGACAAATCGCCTGAAGGTAAGCGATTACTGCCGACCATGGACACCGTAACAATTGCGTTACCGGCCCTTTTTTATTTGTCTCTACGGGACTAGTGAAATCGTATTTTGTAGTTATCTCACAAATAAGTTGAAAATAGTCTGTCAAGGATTTTATCAGTACATAGTTAAACTGGACCTTAAAAAATATCAAACTTTGAATAAAGAAACATGTCTTGAGGATTTTTTTATAAATATATATGCAAGCAAAAAAAGAGATGTTTAAATAAACAAATCGGCAAAGAACCAAAAAAATCTAAAGCTTTATGATACTAGTAGATAAAATAGCATACTCTTATATCTTATACCACACAACAGTTTAGATTGTATGCAGACATGCACAAGAACCTTTGTGATCGTAGATAATGACAAATGCTTAGCATCTACACCTCGTGTGAATTCTCAGTGTAAATGATCAGACACTAAGATGTCTATCTTACCTTTTCATTTACACGTATTTTTGTCCTGTACCTACAGTGTTATACTTCATGTATAGGCATTAATCTGTCCTGTGATTTTTTCACTCTTCAATCAAAGATACACTTAAACTTTTTATTTGATAGTTTTGCGCCGAAACTTAAGAAACCTTACATACACTTTAAAAATAAAAATATATGCTCACTGACTTTATATACTGATATTTATACCTCAGTTCTGGGACAACTTTTAATACTTTTACCTAATGTACTCATGCCATTGCCTTTTGTGAAGATAATGCAAACATTACAATGGTTTCGTTAGACAAAGAGATAATCTACACTTATATTATACATTCAAAAGTAGAGTTCTGTTCGTCTGTTTGTAACGCTTCTACAGCTAAGTTGTTGGACCGATTTTAATAAAATTTGACTTTAAAAACTTTAATTGTGGAGGAAGGAAAAGTCTTTTTAACACGATAATCGACATAGAGACGGGTGTAGCCAAGGGTAAAAGCTATTCTTTTATTTTATTCAATGACCCTGTATGTATTCAATTGTCCTATAAATCGAAAGAGAAATAATTTTTTGTAGAGAAATGGTAAAATTTCCAAAAAATATGAATTGATAATTAATTAACGCGTTGCAATAATTAGATTCTTTCTGACATAATAAGATACATAACATGACAAACATGCTTTACCTTAAATATAATAGTAGGCACCTAACAACAATACATAGATATTGTACAACATAGGTGTAGCATTCCCAAATCTGTGGTAGCACTGCATTCCGCGGTGATAGCACCTGTACAACAATGTTGGACATTGTCTAACATCTTATGTCTAGCATTGTATACACGGCTTGTGTGGTCTTGCGGCTTGAGAGCACACTTCGTAGTAATTATATTCACGAACTAAATTATAATGGTTTGTACAAGGACAAATTAGTTTGATATTGTCGGTATATAAAATAAAGTGGTATAGTTTATACAGTATGATTAATACAAGAAAGAGTAAAAAAATTATACTCATCATCATCAGCCTATCGCTGTCCACTGCTGGACATAGGCCTCTCCAATTTCACGCCACTTAGTTCGATCTATGGCTTCTCGCATCCAGCTCCTGCCAGCCGTCCTACACTACGTTTACATGACTATTGTTAGATGATACAAATAGCGTGCCAGACAGCCATTACAAGTAGGTTACGGATGTTAAGCAATTATGCAGCAGACTGATATCCTATGTGCAGGTAAATCGTGGCTTTGCCCTTATCTGCATTGGTAGTTCTATATTGTAAAATAGTACGGGAGGTGGGATATACAGTTCTTAACATTAACTCAAAAAACAAAAAAATGATTTATTTTAATTAAAGAGGCATATTTCCACTTCTGGACACGCCACTTGACTCGATCCTCAGTTTCTCGCAAAATAATCCGCAGGCCAGGTGGAGTGATGATTCGTGCAAAATGACTGACAAGTGCTAGATGTTTTTCAAAGGTAAATTATACTTATTAGTAATTTCAATTCCTTTTAGTACAAAAAGACTTAATACATTTTTAACAAGTAAACAGTAGTGCTGGATAAAAACTACTGTATTTAAATGAACTTCAAAGAAAATGTCTAAATCTAATTTATTACGATATTACTAAAACAGTGTTATTTTTTAGTTTTTTTTGCACTCGTCCTTTTTACCCGACTGTGAAAGACAGAGGGTTATTTTTTCGAGTGTATGTATATATGTTTGCCTAAACGGCTTGTCGTATTTTTATGTGAGTGGTGTTAATAGATGCGTCTTAGTCGTGAGAGTGACACTGGGCACATCAAAATAAAAAAAAAACATTTAAAACCTTTTCTTTTCAGCTTTTTCTACATTTTCAGTTCTGCAATGAATTTAATAAAGATGACAGATATTCACGCAGTTGGGTTTTTTTTTAAATTCGTTTCTTTTTAACTTAGCTTATCAAACTTCATACACCTCCAATCGGATAATTTTCGTAAAGAGATAAATTTCGTAATGAATACAATGTATTGTATAAGAGAGACACAGAGAAATATCTGTTTGTAATTACAATTTTAAAGCTTCCACCTATCTCTGTCTAACGGTCTGTTTGTTCCGGTTAATCTCTACAATGACAATTTAAACAGAACTTTCACGAGCAGACATCAGATGTTATTAAATTTTTTAGCACAAAAAAAACCGATGACACAGAGAACAAGATCGGAACCTATTTTTTTTTAAAAAGTCATGCCTGTCCCTTTTGCCACTTACTGCTTGTTAAAGGCATGGGTCGTCCGGCAGTCCAGACCGACTCAGTTTCGAGCAGTACGCATCCCTCATTCGCAATTACATCCCAACTATAGATCAACCATATTTAACCAAGTTTCACTTACTACTTAGTTATTTATTGTTTCCAAGGTACACATTGTTTTTGTTATAAATCTAATGTTTACTGAGTGACATGTCCTTTTCTTTTTATGGCAATCTGTAAACAATAATGTTGATTATGTGTTCATAAATTTTGTCATACATTGTAGCTCGTTAAAATCCATGAACAATCCAAAACATGTTTCTGTCTTCGTTCCAGTAAATAAAATAAAATAAAAACAACAAAGTCGGGTAACATCGCATGGTGCAGCTTCATAATACTAATATACCTATCCGATTTATCAACAATCAAGTCTCCCGTTCTACAATCGAGGTGATATAACTCAACAGGCTCTCTCTGTTATTGCCAGATTCGAAATGAGGTTCGCCATTCGATTCCCATTTCTAAATTCAATTTCAAAGTTACCTCGGCAGTTAGATTTACATTGCAGTGATAGACGACGTGATAGGAAATAAAGATGGGTTGTTTAATTAATATTTGCCGTCACAAATTAATTTTGAGAGGCATTTGAGAGAACTTCGACTGAAATATTAAATTTTAGAAAGATTAATATTATTTCAAAAGGATGAGCAATTGTGTTAAATATAATTTATCACTTTTCTAACTTAATGAGACATTTTGAAGTGGAAATTAATTGGCCAGTAAAGAGTTTTGAAGAAGACGGTAGAGCGTAAAGAAGAAGATCTGTAAATTGGACACGTGTCAGAAAACTGGTTATGTAAAGTAATTAGAAACAGAGGCATTAACAATTAGAATAGAAATTTTGCTTCTGAAAAAACTGAACTGGTTTATGTAACTTTACTTTATTACGGTATGGGCGCAAACGAGCATACGTATTGCCTGATGGTAAGCAATTACCGCCGCTCATGGACAGCCGCAAAACCAGAGGCGTCACAAGTGCGTTGCCAGCCTATGGGGGGTGAGAAGGGGATGGGGGTGGGTTTGGGATATGGGCCTACGGTATCCTTTCTCTCTCACACTCGTTTCGTGAAACACAGCGCAAGCACTGATTTACACTGGTTTTTTGTGAAGCCGTGATATCACTCCGGCCGAGCCGGCTCATTCATTTAAATACGTTCCTTTTATAGTGTGATAATAATGATCTTACACGATCCACACAAGGTCGTCTGGTCAAATAGCTGATAGACATACTTATATATTTCTTAATATATCATACAGAGCAAGTGATCGATAGACTTAGGTATGTCGCAGGGTATTTTATTTTGGATCAAAAGTTACCCAATCTTTAGAGTTCCATACCTCAAAAGAAAAAAAAATCGAACCCTTATAGGATCCCTCTGTTGTCCGTCTGTCCAGACTCTTTTTCTCAGGAACGCGTAAAGGTATCGAGCTAAATTTCATAACAAATACACAAGTCTACTGTCCTTTGGAGCTGTGAAAAAATCAAACTTCTATGCCACTGCAATCAAAAGATAATGCCGTTTATGCTGCAAATTTTCGACACTCGCAATGAAATCAAAACCTTCAGGGTATTTCACGGGAAGAGCTCAGAATCTTAAAATTCAGTACAAAACAACGTCTTATAGCACAAATAAAGGAAAATTGCGAAAATACGTGTGTACGGAATCCTCGTTTCGTGAGTCCGACTCGCACTTGGCCTTTCTTTTTGTTTAACTAAATCTATGTATTTTTAATATATTGAGTCGATTTAATTTTTTAACTGTCGACAATTGTCGTTGTCCATTGAACGCGGTCCAGAGGGATGAGCTGGAACTCGGGTGCCAATGCCCAAAGATGAAAACAGTATTCCATATGGGGCCGAAACTGCACCTTATAAAGCACAAGGTGGTAGGTCAAAGTAAAATACCAACTCGATCTATTGAGCACGCCAAGTTTCTTCAAGACCAGTTTGGTCACGAAACTGGACTTCAC
Source organism: Hyphantria cunea (assembly GCA_003709505.1). Lineage (NCBI taxonomy): Eukaryota > Metazoa > Arthropoda > Insecta > Lepidoptera > Erebidae > Hyphantria > Hyphantria cunea. Next base: position 2,663,076 of record PKRV01000251.1, on the reverse strand, counting down.
TCGTTATGTCGATACCAGGTATTCCAATTTGGGATAAATTCTGATAAACAAACAGGTATGTTCTGTCAGCACTTCAAACTCTTATATCAGCATAGATAGGGAGAATTTCACATTGCTTTTTACCTACCCAAGTATGTATATATCAAGTAAGTTCCCCATCTTGACTAGTAATTCACACATTCGTAAAGCCGTGTTTGAAAACTATTATTATCTATATTTTAGCAACACATTTCATGTTAATATTTTCCTCCAGTTTTATAAGAGAAATACTTAAATGATTTACTTGTTTACACTTTCATACCTAACCAAACTTTCCATTGGACAACGATTAAATTGACTACACGGTTGGCCTAGTGGTTTCAGTAGTCCTGGGAGGGGTCCGGATGGCGTAAGAAAGCGGTTCCTGGATCCCTCCCTTCTCAGGCGCAGAGTGGCACACCGTGGTGGTTTAGTGGGTAGTCTGGCTGGTGTCAGTCAGGAGTCCCACACGAAGTGAACCCCTGTACCCGCAGGGGGGGAGCGAAGTGCGTAAAGGCATTCCACCAAGTCNAAAAAAGTGGTTTCAGTAGTCGCCACACCGCTTCCTACTGCGCCAAGTGTTGTGGGTTCAAATCCTAAATGGGACAACATTTTGTTCTAAGTCTGAGTGTACTTTGTGTCCGTTTCATGTATATTAGTAAAAATCCCCGTGACACAGGAATGTATATTCCTAATGCGGGAGTTGTTTAAAAAAACAAAAAAGAAAAAAAAACAATCATAAGATATCTAATACGATCCTTTCAACTCATCGCCCTTTTGGTAAAGAATGAAAGCGGAGGCTTTTATCACTTCGTACCTAAATATAACATTTGCCGACAGAGTCAATACCTCCACCGTGCAAGCATCTATTGTTCAAATACTATTGGGGCGTAAAAGCAAAATAGAATAAAAAAACACATACCAAAAATGTCACTCAAAATCGGGAGGGTAGCTGGAAGTCCTGTTCACCATTCTCATTTAGGGTTATCACTACAAATTATGTCTTTGGTTTTGATCGGGTAATAAAATAAAAGTAAATGGCTCATGAATTTCCTATCATTATGGTGACAGTTATAGCTTTGTTATGATTGCTATAGCATTTCAAATTTATTTAAATATTATTAATAATATCTATAAAGACAGATTTAGTACTTAATTTATCACAAAATGAATTATAATTTTAACACATACGTAAACGACAACACATTCCGTCTATTTTATCAACTAGGCATAATTTTGAGTTGTGGAATGAAAATTAATCCTTTAAAAAATAAGTTAGTATTGACATTAACCATATTAAAATGTGTGTTTAACTATCTAAAATTCAATTACTTTAAACTTATTTAAGCTAACCTTAAAATATCAAAAATCTCTGTGCTTTAAAAAACACAAATTTTATAGTATCACATTCTCGTCAGAACAACAATTTGCGATACCAATCTGTTAATTTCGGAACCCATTCACATAAACTTCAATATAACATGTTAATCGAGTTTACAAGAGCCAACCCTATTTCCATCAACCTGCAGGGTTGTCGATCGCCAAAATAAACAAGCAAGTTTCACGAGGCCACCGATACGTGCCGTCACAAACTGTATCTTTGTACGGTACTAACTTCACTTCAATGTAACGACGTTCATACACAAGCCTACGCTTATACGAGTAATACGATGTTGTTGGTACTAATAGCAGATCCTTGTTTACGTTCCATAACGTGATACGAACAACGATGTTAGATCTTAATTATCTCTTGACTATTATAGAGCCGCAGTTTTGTGATCACTTCATTTTCTTTGTTCTGTAACTTGGCAGATCAAAACGATACATAGAGTACTCTATACTGTTATTATTTTATTGAAAATGTATATTTATTTGAGCTGATTACATAGCTTGTCATATAGACCAAAGGATATCCGAATTCTATAGATAGATTTTTGACATACCTTCATTCTAGTGCTCCAAGTACGGAAAACGATTACTTGACATATGGCTTGAAGTGTCCTCCGAAGCTTGGAAGGTTCTCAATTTATCAAGATGTCACCCATTCATGAACTGATCTAACCGACAGGTTTGACCTAACTTCCCTCGAACCAAATCTTATAAATATATTTTTATTTATTTCTTTTTTATATAATTTGAACGTGCCTACCCTACTAGTTGATTCCTGTTTAGAGTATTATTCCGCTTAGTTTTTTGTTACTTGAATTTCCCGAATGATTTTATTAACTTCTGACGGCTAAGGAGGCAAAGTAAATGTACACGAATTAGTGTGAGTATCTCCCGAAATAAAGGGCTCCTTCGAATGTAGTCCTCGTTAATTGTATTTGTTTGGGACTCCGGGTGTTTTGTATTCTCTCAAACTTCCGAAACTTACCTGACTGAAGGAATAATGAAGAGTTTTTTTCTTGAAGTATTTGGAAAATGTATTTGATTGGTTCTTGTTTATATTGCTTAAAGTTCTTTTGGAATCTTTTATAATATCTTAATCATGGTAAATACAATAGGACAAGCAAATAGATTTTCTAAAAAAGGCACTTTAGTATAGATAGGAACTCTTAGATTCAGCTCACACTTTCCATCTGGCAAAGTGGAGTCACTTTGACGGGCTCATATAAAAAAATACTGAGTAAAACTTTTATTGAGTAACAAATATTATAATACAAGTAACTGAGAAAATGAATTTAGCCTTTTCCGGCTTCGAGTGCATGACAAACGTGCTTGGTTTCCCTTTTCCAAAGTGATTAATAGTTCGTTTAAAGGTCCCAAATTAATATGGCTATGTAATAGGTGGCAAGCAAACACGTATCGCTTGATGGTAAGCGATACCTGAAGGATATGAGCCTCCGATATCCTCACTCACTAGGTGAAACATAGTGCAAGAGTTATTTTACACCGTTTTTCTGTAAGGCCATGATATCATGTCGGTTGAGTCGGCCCAGTCGGCAGTTATCGATACACATATCAACATGATCAATAGTCATCAATTAAAACGTCAACTCCACCTTAATCACCTACGTTTCATTACTACAAGTACAATAACGCTGGTTTTAATTTGGTTAATTGAAGTTTATTACGTTAATAGAAGTTATCGAATGTGATTTGAATTTCACAATCTACCTTTTAAAATTAATTTATTCCTTTGAAACCTGTGAGTGAGGTTATTTGATAAATTGTAGAGTCTAATCAAAGCCAAAGTCTCGCTATGCGTATCACATCGAGGAATCGCACAAAACAATTTAAGACCAAAGCCATAAATTATTTTATGATATCGTTTTGCGCCAGCCCTAAAAACAATAATCTTTTAGGGTTGCTACTTAAGTTGGTTTTATAATTATAAATTAGTACTTAAGTATTACTTGTGCTGGAATTATGGAGTGAAACGTTTTAGAAAATTCAAATTTTATGGAAATTTATTTAAAATTATGACTATGCTATTGAGAGTCCAACGCAGTCTCATTGCGTCCGGATAATTACTCTTGATTCCTAACTTTTTATGATTAATATTACGAATCACAAACAAAAATAAAATCTTTATAGATACTAGTGTTATTTTAACTAACCATAAATTTAAAAATTGCTTTTCATTAATACTTTCCATTAAAAATCACTAACTTTATCAGTTCTTATAACTACTGCTAAAAAGCAATGTATATATTGATGGAAATATAATAATATGTTATACCCCTTCACAGTAATAGAGCCTGCTGATTTCAGCTCGAACAGACTGGCTCAACCAGGGCAGTACTATTCTCCAACAGAAAACTAACCTAAAACCTTGCCTGCATTTGTGTTTCGTTAGTCCGAAGGCCCCATGATACAAAAGCATCTTAATACGCCGCCACGACTTGGATCACCATGACGCATTGTTGTACTGCCTGTAGTATGGTGAACACCACTCTTGAAGTCTTCTCATTATTTCGATCTGGGAGAGTAAAGTTACATTGGTAGGATCACATCTAAAACAGTGATGAGTTACATTCTGAAAATAAGGTTGTCGATCATTTGAGACAAACAATTAATCTGCGTAGCACTGAATTGAAAGCGTGTACTAACTTGCCAACAAGAATATTTGCTCGTCAAGTATTTCAAAGGCTTCTGTTACATTAAATCAATACCCTTTTTATTAGGTTTAAATATTAAGTTTCAATTATACTCATTGTTGTTGTGTAAATTAAATTTAAAGGCATCAAGATTAAATACAAACAATGTACATTGTTACAACTTGTTTTAAAGTCCTTGTATTTTGAGATATACAACTCGTAGTTGAAATCGTACTTGTAAATTGAATTAAGCTATACTATGGACAATCCAACCCGCAATGTTTTATTATAGATGCAATGTTTGACAAAATAATAGATGTCAGAATATTTGGGGGTTGCTATACACAAAGAATTGTAATATATGCACACCGAGCTATTTAAGTCGGTTCAATTCCGTAACATTAGTAGGCGTAGGCTATTGCTGCATTAGTTAATAGCACAAATTGAGCAACAAAACATTGAGCAACAATCAATAAACCGATGTGATGTCTGCTTATTACATAACAAAGAATAGGCATGATGACTAATTTTGAAAAACTGTTTTATAATATTCGAAATTATCTCTTATTCTTAAAAACATTTATATTTCTACATAAAATAAAAATTAAGTAGAAATAAATTGCGATTAAAATTTTAAGTTTTAAATACATCCCAGAGCGGTCGGTGGTGTCATGGCGTCTGTTTGTGTAAGGCACGACGTCATCATACGTCAACCAGGGGCAACTTTAGCTCTTAAAAGCAGTAAAGTGATCGTTGATTACATCCGAACAAAGTGAACTTTATACATAAGTGACGTAACTCGCTCTGATTGGTGTTTTACTTAGCATAGCGGATTTTATTTTTATTACTCAACTAGTAATCTCGCTCTAAATATGCAAAAAAAATATTATATTCTATGAACCCCATTTCATCAGATAAAACCATAATTTTAGGGGTTCTTGGTTACTATCATCATGCTTATTGAGTAGTTAACTCAACATAGATGAATCGATTGATTTTTTATTTATTAGTTAAACACGTATTACTTAATAGGTCTGATAATAAGAGATAACACATCACGATCATTTGTGGTTATTCTAAAAATATTCCTATTATGATAGGTCTTTATTTGAATAATTAATTTTCTCTAATAATCTTTTTAAAAGTTCAACAGCTTGTATGCCCTCAATTTGAAATCATTATACATTTAACTGTTACAATTTGCCATCATTTTCATTATTGTTTACTTTACGTCTAGATAAAAAGCATCTTTAACGTTATAAACCTTGAATACCACACTTATTTTACTGCATTTAAAGAAACAGATGCGGTCACCATCTAAAATATTCTCAACAATATTTATGTATACAGATGCCACATCGTTTTATTTTTTCTCTTTTAAATTTAAGCAGCATTAAGCTGCACAAGCTGCGGTTTATTCCGTAATTTGTAAACAAAAATAAAACACAAAGAAAAATGCTTTGAATGAGCATAGCTTTAGTTGAATTTATATGCTAATGAATACAGAGACAATGTAATGATAGCCCTTTGTTCACAAGAGCTCGGTATGTAATAAAAGTTCGATAAACTAAATATAATGTAACCGGTGAGCACCGGTAGAACTGACGCTAGCTTTGAAAGTAGTTTTGATTTCACTTTAAATTTAATGTTGGATTTTGCATTGTAAAGTAAGAATTTAAAGTTTTAAGAACTGTATCTTGATTACTTAAGCACTTTTGATAAATTTAAATAGCCTATGTCACTATATTCTCAGTTGTTGCACCATTACATTGACAACCACGAGTAACACCGCGGAGTGCTACTAGTCTAAAATAAAAGTAGCGTATCTTCCAGTAAAAACTCCGTCAAAATTGATGCAATCGATCCAGAGATTGACCGAAACAAATGTTCAAATACATAGCAAATTATATATAATATATAAGTTTACCCTGCTTGGGTCAAACAAGGTTGATATTAAAATAAATAAATCTTACCACTGCAAACTATCAAAATAGGTACAATTAAGCATACTTATGTCAAGGGCGCACTGACTAAGTCCAGCAATAAATTTCACTGAAATGGAGTGTCAGTTGCTTGATAAAGAGGTTTACATGCCGCACTCCGAAGGCGCCCCTTACTCATCACAGGTTGGATGTTATTACGAAGGCTAGTGTAGATGAGATGTCATTGAGAAACTAAATATTAAATCATTAAATGGCGATTACGCTGACTGTAGTAGCTTAGGCATATACATTTGTGCAGTTTTCTTATTCGATAAATAATTAAGTAAATATTTCGGACATCTAACAAACAACGCCATCTAGTCCCAAGCTAAGCAGAGCTTGTGTTATGGGTACTAGACAACTGTTATAAATACATATATACTTTTTTTATAAATACATACATATTGTACATAGAAAATACCTAAACTCTGAAACAAAAATTTGGAGATCTATATGATCTCCAACATTTGGTCCGACCCGGGAATCGAAGCCGAGACCTCAAGCACAGCAGTCGTACACGCTACCACAGCGCCACCTAGTATTTTTAATTCCCGACGCAAAAAAGGGGTGCTATAAGTTTGACGTCGATATCTGATGTGTGTTTGTGTGTGTCTGTCTGTGACATCGGAGCTCTGCAGATTTTGGAGCAGTTTTTTTCATTTGCAAGTCAGTCTTTTCAGCCATGGTTCTTAGCTATGTTTGGTAAATATTGGTCCAGCAGTGTAAGAGTATCAGCTTTTGTTCCAAAATGATGTAAGGCGTTTTTGGCGCATGATTACTCGATTAAATGCTTGTCTTTAGAGTTCTTCATTTTCATTTTTGCTTGTGTATATCCCCTTCGACAAGAAAAACCTAAATTTAAAAGTGAAATGTTACTTTAGAAGTCACAAATATGTCACTTTTGTTTATTTTAAATTGTATAGTGTACTTTTTTTTTACAATAAGAAATTAATAAATATATTCAGACGTCTAACACACAATTCCATCTAGTTCTAAACTAAGCAGAAATTGTATTATGGCTACTAGACAAGTGATATTAATACATATATACTTATTTTTATAAATGCATACATATTATACATAAGAAACACCCAAACTTCAAAATAAATATATGCAGATCACAAGAACATTTGATCCAACCCGGGGAACGAACCTGAACAAAATAACAACTAATGCGTCAAAAAGGCCGCAAATACGGGTATAATATATTTTATAGGTATTTTAGAATCCTATAGATTATAAAAAATATATGTGCATATACATAACTACTTAAATGATAGATATAGTCTCGTCTCTCATAACGAATTAATCTGATGACTCCACCAACAAATTTCCAATAAGCTAACTTGCTCGAAGCTTTTTGTTATGTATATAAATTATAAGTTCTCTAATAATTACCCCAAAGCCCCCTTTCGCATAACTTCGAAACCAGGTTTACAGTACACGTGAAATTAAGACTCGTAAAGGAATCAATTGGCTGTAAGTTCAAAACGTAAAACAGAAATAAATATTAGCGATTTATGCGTAAATTCACTCCTAATATTCGTAGCACGTGCGTTTACTGTGAAAATTTTACGTATACATACATTTATACTATACGTTTCTTGGTTACAACTAGCATAGAATAATAGTGACTTGGTGGCTAATGCAAGAAAAGAAAAGAAGATGAAAATCAAATACAGTGAAGTGAACGTTCATCTTACGTATCATACTCTCTAGTTTCTACAGAAAAGTTATGTAGCTAAGTTTATATAGATTACGGTATTGAGTAAAACTACTTCACATTTTCAAAACACAATATACAACTCTTATCATCAATGCAGTAGTAATATTTTTATAGTCCACAACCGTATATAAACCACACATTATCAAAAAAAAATGTATGTAGTAACTCAAAACTTCATTGCAGAATTCTTTGTATGAAACAGAATGAACTTAAAAGCCTTCAAAAAATTACATAAACGATTTTTTTAGAAGTATTACATATTAACATTATTTAAATATATATATTTTTTTATGAAAAAGGGGCAAACGAGCAGACGTATCGCCTGTTAGTAAGCGATTACCGCCGCCCATGGACACCTGCTACACCAGAGGCGTTACAAGTGCGTACCCGGCCTTTGGGGGATGGGGAAGGGGATGGGGAAGGGGATGGGGGAAGGGATTGGGGTATTGGAAACACCGCGCAGGAGCTGTTTCATACCGGTTTTATATGAGGCCGCAGTATGACTCGTGCCCACCCATAAATGCTGACATTCGGCATGCCTAGAAATATATTGAACAATACAACTTACGTTCATTAATATATCCATATTAAATATTAATGCTAGCTACGAAAATTTCATTGTTTTTAAAAACATATCGTTACGTGGTCGTATCGCACACATTGAACTCTTTTCATATCGGTCAATATAGAGCTTAATTCGATACCCTTTTAATCCTAAGAAAGGTCGAATCATAAATATGGATTGGAAATATTTAAATCGCCTATTATCCATATAAGGGTCTGCATGTGAAAAAAGTATATTACGTTGTGGTTGTAACGGGAAATAAAAATGGAGTGCGAAGTAATAAATAGAATGCATTTATTGTATTATAACTCATAAATATTTCTCATATATTTTATTGCTGTTTAAGCCGTTTTTGTTTAATTATTTCATTTCAGATTTATATAAGCAGCTCGTAATGGCTTTGTTTTTAGAATGATATTGTTTTGTACTTGTCTTGTGAACCGTGTTCATTAGAATACTGAATGTAATCCATACTAATCATGAATTCGAAAGTATACTTACTCTCTCTGCCTGTCTGTAAATGGCTGTGGCGATTTCTAGGAAATTTAGTTAGTTTTTACAAGCTTTTATTTACTATTTTTAGTTTCACCTGTCCCGATATTTGTCTGTAATCAAACCTTGCATGTTAATCCATCCACTTCATCACTCCACTCAGATCCACTTCCCGGTTCTCTATTTGAAATTTAGTTTTAGTTGTTGTCCTTATGACAATGCAATGATATATATTCGGTATTATTATTAATCCTAAATGGGCGCCGTAACAAAATGGCGTCGTACATATTTCTGAACAACCCACTCAATATGGGTATCAAATGAAAGAGCTAAAAGTACTTTTTATTAACAAATTATAAAAGCTTGTTTAGAAAAAAACATTTTAAATAAACTCTTTATACCGCTATAAACGACTTGCAGGCAGGCAGAGCCGCGGAGTTTAGCTATAATATATTATTACACTAGCTTATGGACGCAGCTCTGCCGCTAAAAATTACCGAAAATTAGATTAAAACTGGTTAAGTTGGAGTATGATTATGCAAGACTATATTTTCATATTTCGACAATAAATATTAAAACACAGTTCTTTTTTTTCACAGTGGTAGACGTTCTTTTGAGGCGGTACACATTCGATTAAACAGCACTCAAAAGGCGAGGGCTTTCATAACTTATAGCTTTGCTGTTCTAACTGCAGCAGGCGATGTAAAATCATGGGCACGTCTAGGTCGCCGGTCAGAGAGGAATGAATTTCATAATAACCGCTGTTGAATTATAACCGAAGTACTGAACGATGTTTTTATGGCTACCAATGTATACGCTTTAAGTGTTGTGTGGTTTAAATCCCACATGGGACAATACTTTGTGTGATCTACAAATGGTTCTGAGTCTGGTTGTTCTTTATGTCCGTGTCATATAAGTGTACAACATTCAAGAGAAACATACTACGCAAGATTAGAGTATCAGAATCAGTAGAAATGGTCCTGTTTGAGTTTATCGTAGCCTTAACCCTCTACCCGCCTCTAATTCTAGTGAATGGACTAAAAGGTTTTCGTCATACTTGAAGTGTCTTTGAAGGATGACATGCCTGCTTGTTTTACACCATGTTCTATAAAAAATGTAGTTGTATTTATTCTTTTCTAACTTTTTCTTCATAATAATTTACAGATGTATTTTCACCTACTGTATATTAACTACACTGTGGTACTTTCCAATGCATCCAAGCCTTCATGCTGCGCCTTATTCAAATAAGATATATCTCGTTGCCCACCCTTTGTGCTTTTCCGCCAAAAATACTATATCTAAAAGTCAAAGTATATATTTTGATAATGTTTTTTGAATTCTAAAAAGACAACACTGGAACACTTTTGAACAAATGTGGGTAGTTACATCACAAAGCTGGTAGGTAGGTAATCTTTTCAAACTGAAATTACATAGGGGCGTTGCTGTGTGTGTGAAATAATTATTCTTATCTTGCCTGCGGTCTATTATCCATACAAATATAACAAGCATATGTTATCAAAGTAAAGTTCAAAATAATTTTAAATTATGAATTTAGATTTCCAAACATTGGGCTTGGCGGGTACGACTCGAAATCCAAGGCTGTGACAGCCAACACGCTGTTGGAGCCATTCTGCCGATTTTCAAAGTTTGGATAGAGAGAACCGACTGTGTCACCTACTGATTCACTCAGATGCTCACCAGGCACGGTAAGTATCTGAACAGGATAGGGCGTGAGGCTACGGCACAATGCCACCGCTGCTAGTCCGACCAGGACGCCGCCCAGCACGCGCTGGAGTTCTGCCCTGCATAGGATTTCGAGCGTCGAGCCCTGGTGGGACAGATTGGACAAAACCTGTCACCACCAGTGAAATGGCCGCTCCCGCTCGAAGGAGGCGACGAAGGGGACGCGGCAGAGGCTGCTAGCTCTCTAATCATCGCTTAATGGTCATTGTGGCCACATCTAGGGGAGATCTGGCCGCTGCAAACGACTTGAGACTGGCGACACCCAGGCGCGTCCGGGAGGTGTCGTCCAAGGCGGGTTACTATGTAAGAGGCGCAACAGCAACCTGCTCCGGGTGTGACTCTAGATACGCCGGGATGTACCTTTTTCGTGAGGTACATTCCGGCGCTAATGCGTTCCTGGAGCTCCTTCCGACTGCTGAGGTAGGACTCCGCGGAGTTTAGTGGGTAGACCGATACATCGGCAGTCCCATACCCACCCTTCGTGTTTCCCCCACCACATAGTGTATGCTCCAAAAAGCATACGGGTACGGTCCAAAAAACAAAAGAAAGGTTTCCAGACATTCACAAATAGAATACAGAAAAAATACAGAGATAAACTTATTAAGCGTTAATCTTGACTACTGAAGTTTTTCTTGATCTGTTACTAATATTTTGTATTATTGTCTCACTGTCTGCTTGTTTTTAGGGTTACGTACCCAAAGGGTAAAACGGATCCCTGTTACTACGACTCCATTGTCCGTCTGCCCATCACCAGATTATTCCTACATAACCGTTTTTGTTGGTAACTGCCACGTTTGTCTAGCGGATGAAGTATGCGACTGCCAATCAAGAGGTCTCGGGTTCAAATCCCGAGTCGGGCCAAAAGTATTATTGAATTTTTCTGATTATATAAATAGTTAATAACAGCTTGGAGTTTGAAAGTTGGGGTCTGAACCCCCGTGTCTCGGAGAGCACGTAAAACTGTCGGTCCTGCGCCTGATCTTTTCCTTATCGTGTTGGTTAACTTTCCCATCGGATTATGAGAGAGAGGGAACAGCGAGTGCATGTGTGTTTGCGCACATACTTATGCACTTTAATATCTCCTGCGTACTTGGCTGGTCTTCGTTGAGTCTGGCCGCCGTGGCCGTAATTGATTAAGAGAACATCATAGTTGGTAATCTGTTTGTCTGTCTATCTATTGGTAATCTATCTGATTACAAGTACGTAAATTTGGTGTACACATTGTATCTAGTTACAATCTAATATGTATATGTTTTTAGTTCCATTGAATAAAATAAAATAAACAGTTGAAATTTGCACAGTTGATTTCTTTCTGTTGCCGCTATAATAGCAAATACTAAAAAACAGCATAAATAAATATTTATAAGGGCCCCTTTTTTGCTGTTTTTATAGATACGGACGGAACCCTACGTGCGTTAGTCCGACTCGCACTTGGCTGTTTTTTTATATTAGATGCGTAATATTGTAACAAACTTTTACCTATTTCTTATATGGCCGGCGGACTACCTGATCTTACCTACTTATTTACCATTCTTTATTCATACGAGTAACCATTAGCTACATACAATCCAATTACTTTTATGTACATCTAACAATGGCCCATAACTTTCTTTGTTTGCATGTAAGAAACACTCTATTTATTGGTCCTCCTGATTTCCCATTGGGCTCTACTATTCATTCACTCAGGTAGCCATTTTCATTTTATTGTTGGCGCTAGTACAATCACTTTTTTATTAAACTGCGGTGAAAACCTCGTTGGTGTAACAAGGCTGTAAAACGTAATTGTGTTGCCATATTTTATGAAGTTGAAAAGAAAATGAATTAAGTTATCTAGAAAAAAAAAAATCAGTATTAAATCTTCGGGATTAAAACTGCTTATCAGATTAAACAAAATTACACGTGTAATGTTTTTTATTTAAAAAAATAAATTAACAACTTCCACATTGAGAATATACATCATGTATCGCGGAGTACTTTACAAAAATCCATGATACGGACACAAATAACTCCCAGACTCACAACAACAATTTGTGGATCACAAAAATCCATGAAACGTACACAAATAACACCCAGACTCACAACAACAATTTATGGATCACACAAAGTATTGTCCCATGTAGGATTTGAACCCAAAACACTTAACAAAAGCGCAGTAGAATGCAGCGTAGCGACCGCTAGGTCGCACTGGCGCACTAGGCCAGCTGTGCAGTCAAGCACGTGTGTACGTATGTAAGGCTGAGTAAAATAAAATATAATAAGCTTGTTTTATTAATTTATATTTAGTATCTCTCTTTTGGTTTGAGTATTTCCACGGCCTACCCAACTATACTGCTCGCGGTACCGTCGCGCTTCGTGTCGTCAATTTTGACAAGTACTATTTAGGCAACATGATGGCTGGGGCTTATGGTATCTGTAATGACAGGTCGACTTAAAACAATGGTTCTTCTTTCAAAAGGCCAATCCAGACACCATACTGAACTCGCATAGTTTTAATTAAATCATCGTTCACGAACTTAAAAAGAAAAGATCTCTGTGGTTTGTTTTAGCATTTATTCGCAACAAGAATCGGAAAACCCGTGCATAGCGGTATGCGACAATAACGGCTACCGAATCAATCTGTAACCGTTTCAAAGGGTTACTCACTGATTCGGTTAGCTGGTATGTTATTGTTTAACCCAAATAATAAGGTTCAACCCAAATTTATAGGGTTTATGAAAATGATATTTGTTAACCGAGGATTTTGATTATTTTACGACGTGATATTATATCACACAATGCCAAAATTAAACAATTTTACTTCATTTCTTGTGAGAAAAAAAATAACTTGTTATTAGCCGACATTCCCGTCCTCCATCTCAGGCAAATGATGAACGCCCCGACGACTATAACGGAGAATGAATCTCGACCACGGTACATCCAGAAACCTATATCAATTCGGTTAAGGTTAACCGTAACTATCCTGTATTAGACTATTCTTGTTAACATTTTTAATTCGGTAACATCTATTTATGTCAATCTAAAATGTAAGTTAACCCATTTCTAAAAAGGGTTAATAACAGATAATTTTGCTTCGGTTAATCTTAACCGAAATATTTCTTCTTAGCTGCCTTTCAGCTGTAAAATTCGATGTGTAAAATATCTATAAAAAAACTTATATAAATAAATTTCATTTGCAATTTTATATTTCAGCGTCGTAATGGATGGCGTACAATGAATACACGGAGGATGTAAACCGTCCTCCGTGTATTCATTGTACGCCATCCATTAACCACGCCCCTATCTACTGGGACAACATAGAACATCACTTCGTGTGATCCACAATTTGTTGTTTCGATTCTCAGTTTTGTTTTCACCTGTATGTTTTTTTATGTCTCCCGTGAAGTGTGGTAGAATATTTTTTTTTATCTTTATTGTTTATATATTTTATGTACAGGCTTTCAATCAAACATGATTATGCCAGCCTCATTGTGCGATATCTTAATGCAAGCGTCTTCTTTTCAAAGAATTATGTGTATGTAATTAATTTCTCATTAAATCAAACCAGTTCACCAGTAGTTACCGTATTAAAACTAATGAACCGAACAAACTAATGAAGACGAATGTGGTGTAATTAAGTAGGCGTGGTATGAGATTCATTACTTACTACCCTCATAATCTGGCAAAGTGCAGCAGCTTTTAATTATTATTGATATACTTGCGGTATTTTAATGTTATAAAAAAATTTAATAATTATTTTCACGGGAACTAACGCAACTGTTTGACAGTTGATTGTTGTCTGACAGTCAGCCTGTGATCACGGACACCTGTGTAACCTGTTCAAAACGTCAGGCAAATCATAGGTATGTAATATGTTTGAATAAATGATCGTGTTGACTCCCGTGGAAATAATTATTATGTCATAAAACGCGAAAGCTTAAAAGTTATTAAGAAACCATTATTGAAATCATTGTAGATGACTAAATAGGCTTGCTAGTCTAACGATTAGTAATGGCAATAGATAATAAGGTACTGAATTCAATTTCCACTCATAACAAATGATCATATGTTAGATTACGTCTTAATGTAATTCATTTATCATAAGACCCGGCAAACTTCGTTCCACCTAAAACTCAAAGAATGAACATATAATGTTTTTTAATGATTTTTTGTTAAGAATTTCATATTTTAATAGATATTGTCCTATTCCGTACGATGACAAAATTGAAGAACATTAATTAAAAAGAAATCGGTCTAACCATTCTTAAACTATAAATGGTATAACTAACACTTTTTATATATTATACTAGCTGAGCGCCGCGATATTAACAGCGTTTGTGTTACCGCGGGCAAAGACTTGATTCGAATCTTGTCAAAAAAAGCTCAAGTTACTCCATATATCATCATATATCAGCGGCACCGTGGGAGAGCCACGCTTCGGCATGAATGGGCCGGCTCGACCGGAGTGATACCACGGCCTCACAGAAAACCGGTGTGAAACAGCGCTTACGCTGTGTTTCATCGAGTGAGTGAGGATACCGGAGGCCCATACCCCAATCCAACGCCCCCTATCCCCCTCACCATCCCCCTTCCCCCCAGGCCGCCATAGTGTGGGTCACCATGCTGCATTGTTCTTTTTCGCATTGAGGATGGTGACCACCACTCTTGGATTCTGCTCATGCTTTCCATCAGGCAGGGCAGAGTCATTTTGGCAGCTTAAATATATAAAAAAAAGCTACCTACCAGTGAAAATCCCGTCGAAATCGGTCCTGCAGTTCCAGAGATCATCCAGATCAAACAGATAGACCGACAAAATTTGTAAAAAATATTATTTTGATGATGTTGATTTTGGTTATGACACGACTCATATCGTGAGGAGGTTCCTGACTTTGGAGCTCTAACCACCATTTTCTTCGTCCCTGTGTAGTTGGGTCTACTAAAAATAAAAGTAATATGAATTAATAATTTTAATAAAGAAAATAATAAAATTATAATATACGTAGAATATACATATAGTACATATTATTTATCAATAGTCTAATTATCACAGTACAAGCTCTGTTTGAGTCTACTTAGCTTGGAGTTTGAAGGCCGCGTGTGAGATATGTGTAGATATTATAATCGAAATAATACTTTAATAGAGTGGCACACAATGTTCGGGATGTGAACCACTGAAATGTTTTTTTTTATATACTTAACCTTATTAATAGTACAGAATAATAATTAGACATGCTTAGACAGAAAAAGAGTAGTATTTTTAATAATAACGGCACAGTTATTTACTAAAGAGAAGAGTGTCATTTACGTTCAAGTTCAACCTTACAAGTTACGAAATGAATAGGAACCCAAATCTTTTGTATTGGTTTAAGAATAACAAAAACTCATTGTTATAAGGTTTTTTGTAACCATTTTCTTTAAATTCGACGTTAGAATTTGTGTATAATTTAAGTTGCAAACTTAAACCATATAACATTTGGTATGTTTCTATTACAATAAAAGTAATGACTTCACACATTTCGACAGAAGGTATCCTGTTACAAACAAGGTATAGAGCAGTGTACATTTCATTTTTTTATATCTGTCAAAACATATGGATAACATGTAATGAATTATTAAAAAAATAAATCCCGGCTGCATCAATATCATATATAAAACATATAAGTTATATATATTCGCAATCACCTTTATTCTGATACCAAACTCGATGTATTTTGAAAACATTTTTTTTATTACTTTTTGGCTTCAAAAATTTTTGATGTTTTTTTTTATTTTAAGGTACCCAGTATCACTCTCACGATTCTATTGACACCACTAAAATAAAAATACGACAAGCCGTTTAGGCTCTAGGGCTTACCAAAGAAATTTACATATACACATACATACACTTGAAAAACATAACCCTCCTTCTTTCGCAGTCGGGTAAAAAGCACCCCCCCCCCTTTCATCCCAGATGGGTCATAACACTCGACTAAGGTACCATGCTACTCAGCATATCAGTACTTCAACACTTCAAAGAAACACTATACCAACAAGTCTGAGCAGCAAACTACTCTCCGAAGGAATACCAACATTCTTGTGACTACTTTAAACTGTCGATGATGGTAATAATGACTTATATATTATTGATCCGCAAAAAACCCTCTTTGAGAACCACAGGGATGCCAGTCTACTTTCAGTAAAAATACTGAAAGTAGACTGGCTGAAATCACGTGAGTAGTTCATAAGTCCTTTATCTTCGATGACAACATTGGCCTACAAAAAAACCACACATAATTACAGCGACTTTCACAAAGAAACAAATTGACACTGGAAAATAGAATTTATTTATACATCAGAAACAGAACTCAAAGTTAAATAACTAGTACGATGTGTTTCAAAGTAAAGTAGAGTGAAGAGATTGTCGGTAAACCATATTGCCGATATATCGTAGCCCACTGGGGAAATTAACAAAGAAACTACGGCTTATGATAAATGACGTTTAGGAAATATGGCGGTTAAATTGGAACTAGTTCTAGAAATGTATTTGATTACTTTTTTATTGGGTATGAATCTGCAGTGTTTATTATTGTGTAAATAAAATTCCACAACATATATTGGCGAGTTTGAATAGAGTATTTATTTTTTTGTATGTTCATATATTAACTAAGTATCTCTATGGTTGCTTATTGAGACGATCCTTCATCATTAGGCCTCCAGGCACGCACTCAATGAAATTCGAGAGCACTAATGTTATTATATTAGGCTGATTTTCTGTGAGAGGATAATACCACCTTGGTCGAGCTGGCGCGTTTATGTAAAATCACACAGAAGTCCCGTATTAAACTACACTTTGTATCGAATTATCAAGGTTACCAGAGTACCAAACCCTCCTGCTAATTTTAAAGAAGGACTTTAAGTGCGGCAATACACATGTCCGTGCATATGCACATCCGTGTGGTTACGGATTGTAGAGGAACGGGTTTCATGTCCCTCCAACACAAAGGGAGGGTTGTTTGTATATATGTTAATCGGCGCGAGAACTTTTATTGCGCGATGCAGGATTGACAGTTTCTTCTTTTTTTCATTGTATAAGGGGCAAACGAGCACATGTATCGTCTGATGGTAAGCGATTTCCGTCGCCCTTGGACACCCGTAACAGCAGAGGTGTCACAAGTGCGTTGCCGCTCTTTGGGGGATGGGGAGGGGGAAACGGGGAAGAGCGAGGCTTTGGGATATGGGCCTCCGTTATCCTTACACACTCGATGAAATACAGCGTAAGCGCTGTTTCACACCGGTTTTCTGTGAGGCCGTGGTATGACACCGGTCGAGCGGGCCCATTCATGCCGCATCGTGGCTCTCCTCGTGTAGTAAATTACTCTGTAGTTCAGTATATTTACAGTAGATAGCGTTGCCCTATCTTTATGATGTCGCTATACGTGGGAGTTGCCACAGAATAAAAAATACGGAGTGTTACCACCTATATTCATCATCTAAGTGTCGTATGAGGCCACTTACTACGCAAGACAATAGCAGTGTAAACAGAAGGCAAACTTAAAAAATCCTTTTTATATACCAACCCGTCTAGCCAACGTTCTTTTTTCTAAGGATAGATCTGAGCTATTAGAGACTATTGATGATGATATTGAACCCAGTTGTGGCTCTTGGGAGTAGATGCGAGATAACAGTCACTTGCTGACAGTTGTCCCCGTGTTTTTCTCTATAAGACATTAAACTCTTCGGAACTGAAATGACAAATTGATGATATAAACAACTTACTTATATATTACTTATGAATTCCTATTTTAAAGCGTACATCACAATTGAAGCACAGTTTTGCATAAATGCTACCTAACACGGAACTAAAGTTAACAAGTGATTTATTTAAAAAGGTTTCATTACGTTTTAATAAAAAAAACTTTAATCCCTTTCATTTGATACCCATATTGAGTGGGTTGTTCTGAAATGTGTAAGCAGCCATTTTGTTACGGCGACCATTTTTGATTAATAACTCTCAACTCAATGGGAAATGAGAAAGTGGATCAAATTTAACTTGCAAGTTTAATTTCAGCCAAACCTCGGGACAGGTGAAACTAAACAAAGGCTTGTAAAATGCAGTTAGAGCTCCCCATGGATCGCTTTAAGAAAACTCATTAAGAAAAAAAGCATGGTTCGTAAATCTTCTTAACTAAACTCTTTCCATCGACATTGGCTCCGTACTTCTATCTCGCTGAGAATTTATCAGTTTTTTTTATTGTTTGTAGTTTTCAAACGTTTTCAAAAAGGCTTTCTCAATTGTTGGGTCAGGATATCCGGATACTCTGCTTACAATAACAGCAATAATTCCTGACAGACTTTATTACACAATGATAATTATCAGGAGATTTTTGATTGACTCTCTACTTTTCAAGAATTGTTCGCCGTAGGAAGTTTATCAACGGGTGGCTGAATTCCGCGCACAGTGACATTCGCTCTCTGTCCAAAGAAGCACGTGAGTGGCGCGAAGTGTGAAGTGAAGTGGCGAGCCACGATGGCTCGTTGGTCGTCCCAGTCGGTCGGTCAACCTCAAGTGGGCAGGGCGGCAACACGGGATCCTTTCTTTCCGACTGACCCAGATGCTTTCTAGGCACCGTTGCTTCGGAAAGTACCTGCACTTGGTTGCCAGGAGGGAATTGAGTCCTACCTGCCACTACTGCGACTGCAGTAGTGGCAGGTGCAGTGAGGACTCGGCCTAGCATATGCTGGCGTATGTCCCGCCTGGGTGCTGCAGCGTCGAGCCCTCACGGCAGTCATCGGAGGAAATCTCTCGCTGCCGGCCATCGTACGCTCCATGGCCGGTAGCGACAGCAGTTTAACCGTGGTCGCGACCTTCTGAGAGGAGATTTATCTCGCACAAGGAGACGAACCGGAACGGCAAATTGACAGTCTAACAGCTGTTGGTGCCCGCTTCATTGCGGGCAGGCGCTGGGAGGTTCTGAACGTTGTAAAGAAGCGGTTCCCGGATATCTCCCGTCTCAGGCGCAGAATGGCACACCGTGTGGTTTTAGTCGGTTTGATTTCGACACACAGCCCCGCCGCAAACCCCGGTGGGGTAAAGGCCCGAGGGGGCTTCCATACAAAAAAGTTAGTAGTTAAAAAAAAGTTGTAAATACATACTTATAAAATCATCTAAAGGCTCAAATTTCAAATATTTAAAGACACTGACTTCCCAATAGCTATTGCGATTCACGACAACTGGGACCGATAGCTTAATGTGCTCTCCGAGACACGGTGTGAAACATCGAGAACCTTTAATACTCTGGGCTTTATTAAAAATTTCTTAAAACCCCAAAAAAAACCCACGACATATTTGGCCCGACCCGGGAATCAAATCTGAGACTTCTTAACTGTCGATCGTACACGCTAACCACTCACCAATGAGGCAGTACAGTACCACAAATATTAGGTACTACATAAATATGAACACTTTAAAAGAGGAATTTTCATATTTAAACTTTATTATTCGTCGGTAGATAGCTGGTTCTCAGGCTCACAAATAACGGTAGGAGTGCTGACACGTCAAAGGGACAAAAGTACGCTAGGCCGATCAAAAGTGTCCTATATAGCCTTTATGCAAATCAAAGCTTGCTGTGAAATTCCTATTTTATTTTTGTTCATCGTTGCAGGCTTAAACGCGACCATGGCTTCAAGTCATCTGGGTTAAGCCTCTGAAAAAGTGAAAGTAGTTTGTACCTGTTGGGATTATTTTGAGTTATCTAACGAATTGTTTCCCCGCTTTTACTTTCCTCGTTGTTTTTTTTTGCTGGGATGAAAAATGTATATTTTAAGAGCACTAGATCTAACCAACATCATGTTTACAGTCCGCTATTTTAAAAATCATAATGAATTCTGTTTAAAGTTAGTGTAAAAACCTGAGATACAATGAAAGAGAGCGTTTTTAAAATTACTAACTGTAAATATTCTTCATGAAAAGACTTGAATTGTATATCAGAACGAATGCGTTTTATCGTCTATGCCTACCCTAAACAGGAATAAGGAGTGTGTACGTAGTATCGACAAATTTGAATCGTGACACTCAAATACAATTAAGTCGACATTCGCGTAAACATGTATTTCCATGGTAACGACCTTGTTAAATTATATAAAATAATTACTGAATTCCAACAACTTTTCTGAGAGGTCATGATCTCAATCTGTCTGAGAAACACAAGATTTAAAAAAATATTATTCCATCATTATAATCTAATCTTATAACAAGACAGCGTGTATTGCGTGTCTAACCGAAACTAAACACGTTGTTTCATTAACATATTAGGTATAATAAAACTAACATGACATACCGTGTTAAACGCAACTCCTAAAATATTTCAAACACATGAAGAATAGTTCTGATATAAAACACCGTGCTGCAGGAAATTGAATAAAGTTGATACACATCGTGTTCTGAGATTTCCATATATTGTGATTCTTTTTTAAATTAAAGTTTCTATATTCAAGGTTTGCTTTGTGGCTTCAAAATAAGTTATTAAAAATGTTGCCATTGTAAACAGATTATTTTTTCTTCTTTTTAAAAGACTAACCTGCATTAGTAATACACATCCTATGTCGCTGAACACCCGGACTCAGAACAACAATTTGTGCACAAAGTTTTGTCCCACGTGTTGGATTTAAGCCTACAATACTTCACGAAGTAGAAAGCGTGTGGCGACTATTAAAACTATGAAGCCAACCATTTAATCTATGTTGAGATTCTATGGTAATATGTTTTTAACCCCTGACGCAAAAAGAGGGGCAGGCATTTTTGGCGTATAAGGCATTATTACTCGATTAAGTAGCTCGCGTATAAATATTTTAGTATTACTGGTAAAGTTTAACCTGTCCATCTTTACATAGATGTCACATAAGAAGAGCCTTCACGCAAAGGAGACAAAAACATGAGGCACGCCTTCCTTGTTGCGATGGCATGGTTCGTTAACCCAGACCCTGAAAGCCTAACGATCCGTATGAAGTGCTATTCACTTAACCTTTATGAGCCTTCAAGGTAAGCCTCGGTCATCATCATAGACTGGTCTCAGTATGGAGAAAATTATACATAAAATAGGTTTTATGGAATGAGTTTTGGTCGATTAATTTTCTTTTGAAACTTGTTTGTATAAGATAGTGATCTCGTTGTTGCCAGAAAGTAGGGCTTCATGTCTTGAGACGGACCAAGGGACTTTTGGTAAGAAAATGTATCAGAGTCTATATACTTCTTAGTCTAGTCTTGAGCATAAAATTATATTTTTTTTTAACTTATAATATATATAAATATATTAAATTTTTAAATGTTTATTTAAAGATATTTTTTTATAATGTAGATTACCTATAGGTCAGGAGGAGAGAGGATTTGCGCAAGATGACTGCCAGGAGTGCAGTAGGCTGATGATGATGATATTTAATTCAAATCAGCTTAAATTACCTGATTGTTTTTTTATGGAATAGGGGGCATTCCCTGATGGTAAGCGATTACCACCGCCCATGCACACCCGCAACACCATAAGCGTCACAAACGCGTTGTCGGCCTTTAAGGGATGGGTAGACGGGTGGATATGGGCCTCCGGTATCCTCCCTTACTCGCTGAAATGCAGTGCAAGCACCGGTTTTCTGTGAGGTCGTGGTATCACTCTGGCTAAGCTGGCCGGCCATTCATGCTGAAGCGTGGCTCTCCCACTATCATTTGTGCATATAAATAGTAGGCCGAGCTCTGCAGTGTGACTTGGGAAAAGCCTGCAACGGCCTTCAATGGGCAGATGATGGAATGGGATATGTTTAAGGATTTTAATTTAAAGAAACTCGTTTTTGCCGGTGTGAAACATTGCCTGCGCTGTATTTCACCGAGTGAGTGAGGATACCGGAGGTCCATAATCCAACCCTTTCCCTCATCCACCTCCCCATCCTCCAAGGCCGGCAACGCAATTGTGACGCCTCTGGTGTTACGGGTGTCCATGGGCGGCGGTAATCGCTTACCATCAGGCGATACGTCTGCTCGTTTACCCCCTATTCCACAAAAAAAATACAAATAAAACCTTGTGTGGTTCTTTGCACCCTATTTTTGCAGAATAATTCTGTATTAAAATATCAAATACAATACGATTGAACAATAAGAACAAAATATTATATTGAATCTCTAATGAATAATTTCCTAAAGCCTTTCTAACAATGCGGATACATT
This sequence comes from Hyphantria cunea, assembly GCA_003709505.1. Classification (NCBI taxonomy): domain Eukaryota; kingdom Metazoa; phylum Arthropoda; class Insecta; order Lepidoptera; family Erebidae; genus Hyphantria; species Hyphantria cunea. Next base: position 2,640,347 of record PKRV01000251.1, on the reverse strand, counting down.
TATTTATGTAACGATATGAAGAAATTAACAACAGATCTCGATATAAAAAGGTACAATTTTATCTTAAATAAGTATATTCCAATACAATCTACCATTCCCCTGGGGTTAAATGTACCTTGCACCATCGTATAGTATAGGTATAAATTTACCTTATTTCTAATTGAGTTAAATCCCTCGACTACATCAATTTTATTAAAACCATTTTCCTTGATCCATATTGTTTAGTAGGGAACTTAAATTCATTTATATAATATACGTTTATATGGTTTTATTTGCATTCTGTTTCTTATTCGGAGCACAAATTCTAACGAATACGGAAATATTAAGTTTTATGAAATGCTGCCATCATAAAGTACGTAAATACTAATCTTGTGGAGGAACGGGTGTCATGTCCCTCCAACACAAAGGGAGGATCCTCCGACCAGGCGAGGTGATCATGCCTGGCGGGCCACTGCCCGACGGTTGACGTTGGGGTATTTTTATGTGCTAATCGGCGCGAATACATCTATTGCGCGATTTAAGATTTGTAGTTTCTTAGTTTCATTCGTTATTCCGTAGTTCATCGTATCTTTGATAGATAGCGCTGTAGTGTGTTTCTATTGTTGCGTTGTATGTGGCAGTCGCCACAATCTTTTTTATTATTTTAATATTAATTTGTTTATCTCTTTTAATAAACATAAAGACATGTATGTAGAATTTTATCGTATTAGTACAATAACACGACACTGATTTTCAAGTTATGAAAGATATATATGGTTCGGTTCGGCCCCTATTTAATTTCATCCACTTTTTTATGTTTTTTATTACTAATTTCCTCATGAAGATAAATATACTTGTGATATGGGATCATGTGTAGGATATGACCTGGAGAATAATGAAATGACGAGTGATGGAGTGGAATAGAAGAATAAAACTAAAATAAAAGGGCAGTTGAGTTGTGTTCATTATCATCTTCCTAGCCTTCATTATGATCAAGATTAATTGGGGCCAGTTACTAGTTCAAACGGTTTAACCTGAATATCAGTTTTTCCACGTGGCGACTGTATAACCAGAAAAAACCGGCCAAGTGCGAGTCTGACTCGTGCACCGAGGATTCCTTATAAATCTGTAGGTTTATTATATGATGTAACTAGAAACTTATGCTTTTCGCAATTTTTCCTTTATCTGTACTATAAGACGTTGTTTCGTACCAAATTTCAAGAATCTGAGTTCATAGAATTACCCTGCAGGTTTTGCAGTCTAGTGATAATAATTCAAAGAATATCGAGTTCAAAAGCAAACCTTGTCACAGTGAAAAAAACAAAGATAACAAAACAATGACACTCGTAGTATTTTGCTGGAGAGCGTTCCACGTTTGAAATTTAAACTGAATAGAATAAGTATGGACTTTTATAAGACTTTGCTTGAGCACTTTTTATTCGAATTATACTTTTCTATATAACCAGCCTGTATGTGTTATATGTTTTTTATTATATATTCATTTCCAAAGGTAAATAAAAAAAAAATCTAAGAAAAATAAACAATTCGTTGCTTGTATATACAATTGACATTTATAAGTTATCTTAATCTATAAATTGGAGTCGCGTTCACTATCTCCGGGCTTAGATCTTTTAAACGACTCACTCACTCACTCACTAGTGTTCAATGTAATAGAAAGAGTGATTCAAGATGAAGGTTTACATGTGTAAAACATGCATGTTGTAGTAAAAGAAGTTCCAAAATTTCTTTTTTTTTATTTTACCGCCGCCTGTAACCGTCTGCTAGTTTGCCCTCTATTCATGGACACCCTCAACACCAAAAGCATCACAAGTGCGTTGCCGGCTATTGGGGGATGGGGCGGAGGGGTTGGATATAGGGCTCTGGTATCTTCACTTACTCGGTGAAACAGCGCAAGCAGGGCCGGGCCGCTAGTGAGTAATAAAAAGGCGACCTCGAGAGACTCCTATAAATGCTTTCAAAATAGGCTTTCTGCAGCAATCAAGCAATTCACTCTAAATACTCTTTGATATTTAAATGATAGTAGTCTAAGTTCGACATAATATTGTAAAGGGCAAAGCACGCTTTAATAATTAAATTAATCAATTAGTTTACTAGTTTAATATTCTAGTTTAAAAATTTTAATCTTAGGTAAATAGATTAAGCTATGAAACTGTCCTGTCAATCAAATTAATGTCTTGTTGCTATAAAACCATTACTTACAGACAACCTTAAATGCTTTTTATAACAGTACATTAAATAACAAAATGTGGCCATGCAGATATCTGTATTCTTAGGTTTACGTTTCATTATCTTTTCGTTCAGCCCGTTGCTGACCATATCTCAAAAAAATGAATAATTAGAGATTAGTTTAACAATACCGTGGAATCTATATGACTGCTACGGCGTAGATAATGTGCTACGAATATTTATGGCGTAGCCTAATTGGAGATTTTGTTGATGCAATGATGCGTAAAATATTTAACATAATAGAGTTTTTGCACTTTTATATAATAATATGTCATAATTATTAATGACTGCCTCGGTGGCTTAGTGGTAGCATATATGCAACTGCTGTACTTGAGGTCTCGGGTTCGATTCAATGCTCGTACCAAATGTTTGTATGATCTGCAAATATTTTATTAACTAGCTGACCCAGAGAACTTCGTACCGCCATATTTATTTTCGTGAAAATTTTCTGAATCATTGAAAATTTTCTTTTAGTTAGCCTTTGTTAACTTGTCGCAGGGCTTTAGTATATACGATTAAGTGGACTAAGAAAATGTAACACCTCTGGTTTTCTTTTTTTTCGATAAAAAATTGTTCCTTGTTCTGAAAATTACAAACACAAAAGAAAATAATTTCCAATTTCGATCGGAAGTTATGCGCGTACATACATCCTTGTATTATATACCTATGATTTGCCTGACGTTTCGACCAGGTTGCACTGGCCGTAGTCACAGGCTGACTGTCTCAGCGGCACATGCTCTCCATCATCGAATCCGTGAAGTTGAAGGTTCTTCATCCACCCGACCTGGTGCAATCTGGTCGAACGTCAGGCAAAGCATGTAATAACTTTAAATAAGTGATTGCGTTAATTCCCGAGAACATAATTATTATGTCATTATACGCGAAAGTTTAAAAGTTAGTATATAAATATTTATACTGTGAGTTTCAAAACTAATTACTTTTCAACATCAACCAGCCCAAACCCTTCTCCTCGTATTCCCTAGGTACAGGTATCTCAGAGAACACGTATATTCCGGACACAAAATGGTGGTTATTTTTTCTATTTCTTTTTCTGAGGATGGTGTATGATAAATGGAGAAGTAAAGACAAAAAGGGTAAGAAAGACCCTGACAGGTCTGAAATTATTCAAATATACCCATAATCTACATGAATATGAGTGTGAGTAAAATAATATGGGTACATCATCAGACAATCATATCGTTCACAGTATTATTAATTTATTTCAAAGCTAGTACATAAAAATAATGCTATATACACATAGTTTTTTAAATCTTTTGTTTTGGCATAAAGTTAAGTTCACACAATAAAGGGTCAATATAGGCCTGACCCTTTTCACCCGAATATCTTGTGAGTCCCAACTAGCTGTAAGGTCCGATTGGTTTCAGATCGCTGACAATAAATAGTTAAATTTTGTGGTCCGTGTCAATGGATATTGTGTGTGTTACTACTTGATTTGGGTAGCCTTTTGTAAATTATTTACATGTATTTATTTACCTTCAACCTTTGTTTGAATGAAATAGCTGAAATAAAATATTTGTTTTACTTCTAGAAGAACTTCAAATTATAATCAACCGATCGCCGTCCACTGAGCGCCGACTATCCCGGTCTTGGGTTAGTCAATCAATCAATCAACCCATAATGTCCCACTGCTAGGCTGGGGTCTCCTCCCAGGAGAGAGTTAAGGCCATACGTCCCCATTCTGGCCAAGTGCAGGTTGGGGACTGGCAAGAATAAGTTGTGGCTAAGTATCTTGCGGTCGGGTGTTTTTAAGCCGCCCGGAGGCCTCCAACTAAGCTTCACGACTGTTATCGTATGATAACAACCGGACCGACTGCTTAACGTGACCTCCGAAGGACGAAGACGCTTATGGTTACGTGCCACTAGCGGTCACCCATCCAGGTACTGACTGCGCCGTTGTTGCTTATCCTCGGTGATAGTTTCTAATCACCGAGTGCAACTGGGCTTGAATCAGTCACTTTCTTCAAATCTTCGGTCATGTAATCAGGATGGCAAATAACTATGGGACCTCAATTTCAACCTTTTACCAATTATTGTTGAGTTTCACCACCCTTATTCATCCAATGGATGTCATAAGCAGCGAATAACGCAACAAACTGCTCCTGACAACATCACTGCAACGAGAAGAATAACTTTACCGTGGGAGAGCCACGCTTCTGCATGCATGGGCCGGCTCGACCGGAGTGATACCACGGCCTCACAGAAAACCGATGTGAAACAGCGCCTGCGGTGTGTTTCTTCGAGTGAGTGAGGATACCGGAGTCCCATAATCCAACCCTTCCCCTCATCCCCCTCCCTATCTCCCAAGACCGGCAATGCACTTTTGATGCCTCTGGTGTTACGGGCGGGAATCGCTTACCATCAGGCGATACGTCTGCTCATTTGCACCCTATTCCATAAAAAAACTTGAAATAAACCCTTTACCCACCTACCCATCCGACCAGTGTGGTACAGTAGGATACAACCTCCTTTCTTAGGAAAGGCCTATGTCTAGCAGTGGACTGACACAGACTATTGATTCTCTCACATTCAAGGCAAAAGTACGAGATCTACTTCGGAATGGATTGGCCAAACAATCACAACGATAGTATCGGACTGAGTACTTTGATTTAAATTATATTATTTGATATTACCTTTTATATTATATTATGGCATTGAATTTATCTGTAAGTATGTTTATGTATTATTTATGTAACTTATTCCTTTATTTGTGAAACAAACCTATGTTTTTTTTAGTTATGTACTGAGCTAAATTCTACTTATACACCATTTTGTACCTACCGCTTCATATCTTTATATCACTCCAAAGGTTAACTGGCAGAAAATTCCCCATAGCATTAAGTCCGCCTATGTATAATATTTACATTAATTTTAAATAAATAAATAAAGTACTGCTTTAAAATCCGTAGAAATGTAAATGCGTAATCTTACAAAAACACTATTTCTCTTGTCACTCACATGTGTAACATGCTCTGCATTATCGGACTTGGTATTATACACAAATATCAAGAATTTCAACTGTGATTTTAAGTGTGTTTTAGCCATTCTTTGACACAAAAGGCCAGCGCGACTGGAATGATAAAACCGCTTCGCAAAAAAGGACTTTGATCGTTTCTTTTCACCGAGCGTGTACAGTTAACTGGAGACCTTCCTTCCCTCCCTCCTTCTCAACTTTCATAGGGCGATTCAAAATACTGCAACGACTTGTGACTTTAAGTTAGGCTGCAGTAGTCACGTATGATCACTAGACCCAATTAACGCGTTTTTCCTGCTCACAATTATATGTATGTATTAATCTACAATTCCTCATATTCTTTCGAAGAACAATATAATTTATTTTGTACTTAATAGCAACTTTCTCTGTTAATTTGTTACTGTAGCGTTTCTTTTACCACTACGCAAACCTCATTCGTCTATAAAACCTTTATATCCAATGCCAATTGTCCAGCTTTATATCTCCTGCTAACTTAATATTCAGTACTTACGCGCTGTTAGAGGTCTGTCGTCATTTCCCTTACTTTATGGTGTAGTTGTACACTAACACTTATCTGAAACATTAGTCGTAAATTCTCAAGACTCGCTGTAACTGTTTTCTTGTGTTTGTGACCGTATTGTTTTAATACTTAAAGAACATTTTATTTATTCTTAGTTCCTTTGCAGTAAAACCAATCAGACCTACCATTTGAAAGCTGTTGATATAGAAATAAATGCCTGAAAACCACATTCTGAGTGATCCACGACCCACATAATATGTATATTTTTCATTGCTGAAAAGCAATTATTTCAGTACCGTACCACCAATTGTATGGAGTAATTCGAGTCTAACTTCAACCCTCTCGTTATCCTTCCAATAATCATCTTCCTAGCTTTTATTATTCTCATGATTATTTGGGGTCGTTTACTAGTTCAACCTCAGTCCGGTTCCGGTCGTCGATCAGTCAAGACGCACGTCACAGAGCTCCGCGGAAAATTAATATTAAACAGTGTAAACTAAGTGCCAAAAGTGTATCAATTGATCTATTGTCTGTAACAAAGAACAAAATACGTGATCAGTGGAAAAATTACATAAAAAGACTTAAGTTGCGAGAAAAAATCAACCACATATTGTAATCATTCTACCCTACAAAAATAATGTCAAGTGTTATCTGATGCAAATTGTTCATAGACAATAGAGTGGAAAACACAATACCAACTTAACAATCAGCAAAACAAGTGTTGTCACATTAAAACAAGTGTTGCCACAACAAAACAAGTGTTGCCACAGCAAAACAAGTGCTGTCACAGCAAAACAAGTGTTACCACAACGAAACTAGTGTTGCCACAGCGAAACCGGTGTTGCCATAANTAAAAGGCTATTATTATACTAGTTCAACCTGTTTTACCTGAATATCAGTTTTTCCACGGAGCGACTGGCATCGGACTTATGCAACCCTGAGGCGAACTGAATTTGAAGATTGAACTAATTGTCAGCATATTGAAGGACACTCTGACTTTCCATTAATGAATATCACAGATGTTCATAGCAACCGGGACCGATGGCTTAACGTGATTTTTGAGGCACAGGTGGGGAACACTACCATCTACCATATTCCGGGTTGCTATTAAGAATTTCTCGTAAGAAAAACCCAACAGCAGTCCGACCCGGGAATCGAACCCGAGACCTCTTGATCGGCAGTCACTTACGCCAACCACTGGACCAACGAGGCAGCACCCATTTTCCTTCCCATTTTCTACTAAAACTTACAAAGTCGCATTTGTATATTCTTTTGCATTATTTTATATATTTCAATGACCTCTTCAAGAAATGGCCACATTGCTAATGCCAGAATGTAGACATAGAATGTCTAAAACATTCTTATAAATAAATATTAAAATTTTCATTCTGTAGAATTTGTTTATATAATTTTGGTTCTCATCAAAACGGTGGGTATAATCTCACGGAGGCTATTGTACGGAAGCTTTGATTTCCCAAGAGCAATAGCGGATAAGTTAGTCGCCAACGTTTAATACCTTTATACATTTAATTTGAGTTAATTTATATTCTGCTTCTACTTAAAGTATTTATTGGAATTAACCTATAACCGTGACAAATAAATGAGCATAAACATACGCATTCTTTCATATGAAGAAGCATGGTTTTTCCAAGTTAAACCAAGATCTCAAAGTTTCAATCTGTGAATATAACTATTTGATATCTCCCCAGTCGTGTCGGTTTACGGTCCGTCAACCGTCAGAAAGGGAACACAAAGTGTACCTGTGTTTACGCACACCCTTGTGCATTATAATATCTCCTGTGTAGTTGGCTGGTATCTGTTCAGCATATTCAGGGTTCAAAGAACTAAGTATTTTTTTTATTGTAGTTATAACTAGTATCCGATTATAAAAATCAAAACTTATAGGTATTTTATACACGATTGTCTAATTATAAACAAGGCAGAGTTTGTACTATGAATCGAGCTTATGACAGTGACAGTGGGTTACTGTTTAAGTAATTTATAAATAATAAAGGTTTACCCAGGATAATCTATTTTTTTTTTGTTTTAAAAGCAAAACAAGTCCTGCATTAGGAATATACGTCTTTTGTCGTACTTTACAAAAATATACGAAACGGACACAAAGAACCTCCAGACTCAGAACAACAATTTGTAGATGTTTTGTGCCATGTGGGATTTTAACCGTCAACTACTACTAGGCCAAGCGTGCAGTTAAAATTGGTTTATACAAACTCAACTCACCGCAGGCAAACTATATATGTGATTTATGGTACACCCACTATAAAATCGTGAGATTACTGTTGATATAAACTTGTAGTGCAATCGCAATCTTCCAACGAGAATATCTAAGAAGATTGCCAAGCCATGCACACTAAATAATCGTGTAATCTTATCAATACCCCGCTGCACGAGTCAATATTTGAATTTATAATCAATGACTCACCCTGCTATTAAGGGTAAGCTTGTTAAATATGTGGTTTTTGTCTTTAGATTTTTTTAAATTTTTGAACATTTGGTGACGGATTAAGTGTCACAACCCCTATTCATCCCATGGGTGTCCTTCGAAGCGTGTAAGAAGACAAACTACGCTAGACAACATCACTGCAAATAGAAGAAAAACTTAAAACAAACCCAAAACCAACCAGTCTACCCACCGTGGTATAGTAGGCCAAAACCACCTTTTGAAAGATAGGCTTATGTCCTACGTGAAGTTTCAAAAGCTCATAATAAGACGTTTCGTCTATTAGAAAGTACAATGAGAAGAAATAAAATAACTAACTCGGTCATTAATGATCCGATATAAGAGTTTAGTTCCATTGGGATGGGCAAATTTACCATAATATCATCCCTAAGAGTGCAGTTCTGGTAATATCAAAAAGACTAGTCCGCAACCCGATTAAACTGAAAAGAAACGATCTCGGGAAGGTCATAGGTATCCTGATCGGGCATTTTCCCCTAAAAAAGCATCTATTCACTATAGGCGCAACATAACCCTCTGTGCAAGGGATGCATGGAGGCAGACGAAACGCCACAGAACGTTCCCATAGAAGGTAGAAGAATGGCAGATCAACGGGCGGACGTCCTCATATCAAAATCACTCCCGGAAGCATGTAGTGAGCTGAAAAGGCTGCTGATCTTCTGAGATCTAAGATGGTTGGGAAGAAAGATGACAAAGCCACTTTCAACAGCCCATTCAAGCGGCTAAGTGCGGAAATAACCCGATTAAACAAACAAATAAACAATCCCTGAGAGTGGAAATACAATTAGCGATTCAAAATATTGTTAATTACAAACTAGCAGCCCGCCCCGGCTTTGCACGCGTAGTTATTGGTAGACAATACCCAAAAATTTGAATATTATAACGTAGATGAACGGGTGTCATGCGAAAGCATGCATCACAAAGCGATCATGTCTGACGAGCCACTGCCCAGCGGTTGATGTTGGAATATTTCACATATGCTAATCTAAATGCTAAAACTTCTTTTGCGCTATTTAGGTGTGGGTTGTTTCTTCATTTCCTTATTTACTCTGTAGTGCAACGTATCTTCGTTAGATGGCGTTGTAGTGTGTATTTTCTATTTGCGTTTAAGTGGAAATCACCACATCACTCCTCTCGAAGACCGCAGGTTGATATATTGATGAGTCGGCTGTCTATGCTCCGTTGTAGAGCTTGCCAGTGCCAGGAATGAGTATTTCCAGTGAGTCGGAACTGAGTGCCGTAATTTTTTGTGAGTCGGAACTGAATGCCGCTAGTCCCAGTGAGTCGGGAATGCATGTGGTGCGCAGTGCTGCAGTGAGATCCGTGAGTTGGGGCGTTTGCTGCATAGTGGCTGGCTGCTGCGTAGACGGGAGAGAGATGCTCCGTTTGCATGGACCTTAGGTGCAGTGTGCTGTGCCTAGAAACAGATTAGGCCGTAAGGGTAACCAGGCTAGAGCGGCCGCTTCCTCCGTGTGGTGTATCCCTGTCGAGGCCGGAGTTGTCGTGGGAGTAAACAATATGTGGCTTAGCCTTGCTGTGGGGGTGAACATTATGGTGGCGTGGTGGTATGCTGCTGATCTGTTCATTTGAAGGCTTCTTCCAATAACGCCATGGTTACCACAGTAGAGGAATGGGTGTTTTGTCCCTCCTACACAAAGGTAGGAATCTCCGACCAGGCTAGGTGATCATGCCTGGCGGGCCACTGCTTAACGATTGATGTTGAGATGTTGTATATATACTAATCGTAGCAAAAAGTTCTATTGCGCGGTTCAGTATTTTTAGTTTCTTCGTTTTCTTCCTTATTCTGTAGTTCAAATATTTTCGGTAAAGGGCACTGTAGTGTGTTTTTTCTGTTTGCCTTGTATGTGGAAGTCACACAATAAATTTTAAAAAGGCTCTTAGTAAACTTTCCAAACTTAGAATACTTGAACAAGACTCGAAGTTTTCATTCATTGTGATCCCTAACTTTTTTACACATGTAATAAAGCCTATTTTACTCGGGAATGATTTAGCTTTCTAATGGTAAAAGATTATTTTAAATCGATTCAATAGTTTCGAGCTAGAGCCTATTCAATACAAACAAGCAAAAAAACAAATCTTACCTCTTTATAATATTAAGTATTTATAATATAATACGTATAGAAGTATCGAAAATGTGACTGTTCTTTTTTATGAAAAGCAACATTGTGAATAGAATATTTACTATCACTACTAAGCTATCGTTTTATATTTACATTAAATATATACTAGTGAACATGCAATGGTCAAATTTTGATCAAGATAAGATAAGATAAATTTTTATTGTGTTAAATTATTTGGTTACAAACTATAGTGTTCAGAATCTTATTTTAAGCAAATAATGCCTGTAGTGGAAGACTCTGCTCCCCTCCACATTACCAAGAGAGTCTATTATCGATCACCACGCCTAAAAATTCTATCTCAGTTGCCTTACGAATATTAGGACAGCTGCAATTTTTCCCGCTATCACTCTTACATGTATGTATAATAATACCAAAATCATCTGCCGGTTCACCTCGTTTGGAGATACTGAGATATGTATATACGTACATATTTTTATGAGTTTCTACCTTTCTCCTTTATATAAACTTTAACTTCGTAAAAATATCATACTTCTCCCTTCGCATAATTTAAAAAGGGGTAGAATTTTTTTTGCTTCACGTATTAATATACAGACGTATGTTCGAGGCCCCGCTGCGTGTATGTCAGTTATCGTATTAAATATAAGCCTTAATCCCTTCTCAACAATTAAAGTATCTGCTAATGCCTAACTAGATTGAAATTGGTCCAATAGTTTAGCCGTGAAAGCGTAGACTGATAGAGTTACTTTTAAATCCTACTAATTTATAAACGCGAAAGTTTGTATGAAAGGATTTTCGTTACTCTTTCACGTAAAACTACTCAACGGGTTTGGATGAAAATAACACATAGGCTACTATTTACCGCGATAACCGACATGTACGCGGGCAGAAACTAGTTTATAATATTAATGTAGGTAAGCACATCGCCTTAACTACTAATTGAAACGTTCTCAGTAGTGTTCAATAATTCTGTATCTTATCCAGATTGTGTTTGAGTAGAGCTGAATCACTTGATAGAAGCTTTAAAGAAGAAGATTATTCATTCATTGTATCTGTACGTGTTTGGCTAGTATTCACCTAGCTTTATGTATTTTCAATCTAGGATTGGATTTTTATCTAAAGGAAAATAAAATTATATTGTTCAAATACGTGGCCGAGTTAGTGTACATGAAATGTTTCGTATTCAACGCGGTTTAATACTACAATTTAACTAGATTACTTAGTAACTCTGCTAATAAATCTTGAAAATAATTTTCAATTTACTTCTAATCTCATATCAAAATTAAACTTCGTATGAACATGTAGTTTGAATCAGAAACTAACTGAGAAAGCAACTTTCTATTTGACTCTAACATTACTTACTTAAATTAATAACACAGTTTCACCGTAGGAGAGCCACGCTTCGGCACGAATAGGCTGGCTCGACCGGAATGATACCACGACCTAACAGAAAACCGGTGTGAAAAAGCGCTACATTGTGTTTCACTGAGTGAGTGAGGATACCGGAAGGCCATATCTAGACCCCTATCCCCCTATCCATCCCCCAAAAGCTGGCAACGCACTTGTGACACCTCTGAAGTTGCATGTGTCCCTGGGCGACAGAATCGCTATATATCAGGTAATACGTTTGCTTAGTTGCCCCCTGTCCCATAAAAAATAGCAGTACTTGAAAGTCACTGTTAAGATAAATGATCTTGGATTCAACATATGCATGACAATATAAAGCATGCCAGCCGTTGTTATTCTATCGACATCAATCATAAATAATTTAGCCTTAGAAAGATCACATCGACAATATCCTAACCACGGACATAACAATCATTCCACATACCGGTGACTCGTGACTGACGTTCCTAGAAAAGACTAGACTAAACTAGAATTTAAGGAGCTCTTCTAAATTTAGTTTCCTAATCAAAAGTAAAGTTTATTTTCAATCTTGCATGGTTCATGCTCTAAGCGTGATGTTAACTATCCTAAGAAAGCCAGGAAACACACATTTTTACGGATTCTAACCGTAAAAATAGGGTACATAATAATATTGGAAAAGACTCCACCTGCCACTTTCTAACAAAAGATACATATATATATGTACAGGTATGTTTTCGGGGTGAGAATGCGTCCCCAATTATCGCCATATTGATTTATATGCCTCCCTATCACCTACAAAGACAGCTAATAAATATCTGGATGTGTTCCAAGATTTACACGAAAAACATTACCCACAGCCACACACTGCCTTCATCGAAGTCAGGCAAAAACTGTGTCGAGACGGAAGATTTACGACTTGACATCGAAGATAAACATACTCTAATACTTACTGTGTTGTGTTCCGCTGTGTATCTCGGTGTGTGAAAGCTGTTGCAATTAACATGATATATGGCAGACAATAGATTTATGGCATTCAGAAAATTCTGGAGCATAAAGGGGCTTAAATGAGTTTTATTCATGTTATTTACTCTCTCGATTGTCGGCACCTAATGGAACTTGTTGCAATACAATGTAGAATTAAAATCACTTGTATTTATTCCACTATTTCGCTTATGCTTATACCTGACCGGTTTCGCCCTATGGCGTCATCAAAGGTTAATTCATATTTTCAAATAATTCTATCCAATTTAAAAATATTTCCACTGACAATTAGAACCACTTGCTGATAAAGTTCTTGATAGACTATTCGGAAATTAACTATCAAAGAATAACACATTTCGGTATTTCAAGTCTCGGATAGAGATAATATGTCAAGATAACCATAAATATATCTGAACTTTTATCTGTTAAACAGTGTTAGGCCGCGTTTTCAAAGTTAGCGGGGAGCGGATCGGCAGCGGGAGTGGAGCGGTCAGCGGAGCGGGACAGAGCGGGAGCGGAGCGGTCAGCGGCGCGGGAACGCTAATACGTTTTCGAAGCCAGCAGGCTAGGCAGCGGGCATTAATGAAATTGATATAGCTTTGCACAATATATAGAGACCATCAGAATTTTGTAAATCTTTTTACGCTCACGATTTATTGTTATGGAAAAGAAAAAAAATTGGTTACCCCAAAAATCAGTGAATTGATTTTCATAGAGCATTTAACAAGGTAGGCACAGTCAGATTCGAATGTTCACGACAGCTAAAAATGAACATACAATAAATGAAAGCACCGTCGCTACGACGCTGCTCGTTTATATGGTACGGAACCATTTGTGTGGAAAAAGTCGCATTTTTGGTATAGTATGAAATAGCTGTTCATTTATCTTAGATATAAATATGGTCGTGCTTAAATGTTTAAAACAAAAACACTTTTGTTTGAAGCACACGTGTCGTCCAGTAAGCAAAGTATTTTAGCAAAAAGATTAAGGGACAAAAGTGGATTTGAGAGTCCTCTCAGAGTTAAAGAAAGATTGCTTATTTCCTCTGACAACTCTACTCATTAAATGAAGAATAACCAAAGAATAGATTATCAGCAGTTTGATGTAAGGGATTGATATTACTACGGTCGAGCCAGCACATAATAATTAGTTTGTTCCTTTCATAGTTCCTTTACTGTGGGAGAGCCACGCTTCGGCATGAATGGGCCGGCTCGACCGGAGTGATACCACGGCCTCACAGAAAACTGGTGTGAAACAGCGCTTACGCTGTGTTTCATCGAGTGAGTGAGGATACCGGAGGCCCATACCCCAATCCAACGCCCCCTATCCCCCTCACCATCCCCCTTCCCCCCAGGCCGCCATAGTGTGGATCACCATGCTGCATTGTTCTTTTTCGCATTGAGGATGGTGACCACCACTCTTGGATTCTGCTCATGCTTTCCATCAGGCAGGGCAGAGTCATTTTGGCAGCTTAAATATAAAAAAAAAAAAGTATATTGTGTATTATGGTGTCATAATTGGTTTGCCGGTTGCATCTTGTGATGATTAGGGTCTCCATTACGATTCTTTTTTTGGACTACGCATGGTATTCGGCATCCCGCATTTATTATTATTATACCCAAGATTATTAAGAATCATCCACTAGTTAAACGAGTTTTAAATTAATATTAGCTTTTCCACGGAGCGACTGGCATCGGACCTTCAAGATAAGAGCGTATTCCTTCTTAATGGGCCGGCAACGCACTTGTGACGCCTCTGGTGTTGCGGATGTCCATGGGTGGAGGTGGTCGCTTACCATCGGACGATACGTCTGCTCGTTTGCCTCCTATATCATAAAAAAAGCCTCCGCAACCCGTAGGGCGAACTCAATTCAAAGTTTGAACTAGTTTTCAGTATATTAGAGGGCACTGACTTCCTAACGATAATTGCTATAGATATTCATGACAATGTATGTTATAGTGTACTTAAATCTTTATAACTGATATGTCCTGATCAGCAATAATATTACTATCATATTTTACTATCCAGTTAGAAAAACGACCCACAAACATAATACAGTACATTATGCCATTTAAATCAAAACTGGGTGCGCTTAAATTCATTCCTACTTACGCACAGACGGTGCGCGTCTCAACTGTTGACAGATGTGAAACGTAATAGGCGCACGAAGTAAAATAACTTAAAAACATATGAATGTTAAATTGAGTCGTGAACGCTTTAAAAATTAGATAATTTAGTGTATGCCATTGCTGTGTTTTGAGGTCTCGGGTTGGATTACCGAGACCTCAAGCGCAGTTTGTTTCAGGGTTTGAGTGTTTTTTATGTATATTAACATCAGTTGATCTAACTGACTAAATGGCGTTGTGTTTTAGACTTTCGAATATGACTTCACCGCTTTGTAAAAGTTTATCACGGATTTTGGACCTAATTTTAAATAAATCATTAAGTTTGCAGTAACGTACATAATGAAACTCCTTATGTTTCAAAAAGGAAGAAATAAGCATCACGTTGTCGACGGGGTGTTTTATGAATTCATAACGTTAAGAATACTTTTCTTATTTCGTTTATTATTAACACGATTTACGTTCATTATCTCTCTAAAGCAGAATATCTAACCACATTTACCCTGGAATGTTTTAACTCAATAAAACTTTTTGAACGATCCGGGATTCGAACCCGAGACCTCACGATCAGCAGTCGCATACGCCAATCGCTTGACCAATGAGGCAGTCATGTATATAGTATTAATAGTAGATATTTAAAGTAAACAGTTATTTACGATGCCGATGATGTTTTTTCTCTCAAACCAATTAGTTTCACGTTCCATAGTTCCTTGGATGAGGTAGCCGGCAGAAGCCTCACACATATGAAGAAAAAATTATATAAAAAAACTACTGGTTGAAGTTTTGTCTATGAGACACATATTTTCAATATTTTCCTACTAAATCTTATTCTATTCCTTTTCTAAGAGGATTGAATTCCAAGGATCTTTTAAGTCACATGCTCACTGCAATAACAATGATATATGGGTTGGTTGTAGACTTCACCCCTCACGACCCACGATGGAATCTAATAAAATATATTGAATCATTCAGCATTAAAGGTCTATTGTCACGAGAAAACGTAAAGATGTAATAAAAAAGTATGTTATATACATACGTATACGTATGTGAAAAACAGTAAAACGTATCAATAGTAATAAATGTTTTCTTCCAACGTGGGTGTTGATGTTGCAGAGAATTTACCGTAGGAGAGCCACTCTCCTGCCTGAGTGGTCCGGCTCAACCGGAGTAATACCACGGCCTCCCAGAAAACCTATGTGAAACAGCGCGGCGCTGTGTTTCGCCAAGTGAGTGAGTATAAACGAGGCCCGAAATCTGTTAAATTAAAAAATTAGAGTGGAAATTTTCACTTGCAGTGTTTTCAGACTCAAGAAAAGTTTATACTGTTACTTTAAAGGCCGACAACGTATGGGTAGTCACTTCGTTTCAGGTCCATCTGCTTGTCTGTCTCCTCTCGTCCCGTCTCGTCTCCTGTCCCAAAAATTGATGTCATTTCTATTTATCTACTTTTTTTTCTCTTCTATGGTATGTACCTTAATCCTATATTACATATCGTTTGTTAACGGGGCCGAAAATTCTCATGACTCTTCGTGACTCAAAATCATTCCGGTTTCCCTACTTGCCAATGGCGCGGGGAGCGAATATCATAATAGCATTGTTGCTCCACTATATTACACAGATATAAACAAATTCACTGACCCCTATTTGGATTTTTTTAAAACATTGTTTTAACAAAATGAAAATTTAATTAAACTGTCCTAACTATCGACTAAGAGGTCTTGGGTTCGATTTCAGAGTCGGTGCGAAAGAGTTTGGCATTGTGTATCTCCCTCGTGCCTCGGAGAACACGATAAGCCGTCCAGCCTGATTATCATGAACACCAGTTCATGTACAGTTCGCCTGTCTTCCATCCACCTTGTTCCATCGATAAACACTAAACGTATCTGTCAATGTCAAGTAATGTGTTAACGTCAACGTAACATAACCACATATCCGGAGATCGTTTTTTGTTTTTGCGAAAGACGGTCCCCATTTCATGTCATCCACTTTTTTTGTATTTTTTATCATTAATTCTATCACGACGAAGACTTGAAGACTCGAATACTTAGAATTGAAGACTTGAAATACTTGACATTGGCAGAAATAACTGATCCGGCTGATTGCCATATCATCAAAAGAAGAAGAAGAACTACATATTCATTGTTAAACACTTTTTTAAACTCCCTTGAGATCGTTTTTCGAAATACGGTCACCATTTTATTCACACTCTTTTTTATATTTTTTATCAAATTCAAAATCATTTATTCAATTAAGTGACACTTATGAACGTTAAATTGAACCTACAGATAAAATCATAGATCGACACAAACCTACGCCACAGATGAACTGTATTGTCAAAGTGACTTAAGTTAAAACACCAAAATCCTCTGCCTGCCTAGAGGCTTATGATAAGAATACTTGCGGAGATCGTTTTTTGTTTTTGCGAAAGACGGTCCCCATTTCATGTCATCCACATTTTTTATATTTTTCATCTTTAAAGATGAAAAATATAAAAAATAATTCCATCACGACGAATACTTGAAGACTTAGAATTGAAGACTTGAAATACTTGACATTGGCAGAAATAGCTGATCCGGCTGATTGCCATATCATCAAAAGAAGAAGAAGAAGAATACTTGCAAAGAATATCATTATTTTCATCTTGACTAAGACTTGAAGACTTGAAGATTTGAGATTCGAAGACTTTTAATACTAGACATTGGCAGCAATAGCTGATCCGGCTGGTTGCCATATGATCAAAAGAATAAGAAGAAAAATAAACCTCCTCTCCATTAATTTCAAAACATTTTTGGACTCCAATATATCTACTAAATATGAAGCAGTCTTTAATTAATAAAATTTGAAGATACAGTACAAAACATTGAACTACATTTGAAAGGATAATTTGAAAAGCCAACATGTGTGATGACGCGACACCCACTACACCTAACGATTTGAACTTGAGGTTAAGCAAAGCAATTGTAAAGATATATTGGCTAGATCGCCCGATGGTGCCTGTGAGTTATCGCTTTTCATATAAGAAATAGAATAATGCTTTTATCAAATCTGATATAGGGTTTCAAACACCTTTAGGCATTCAAGAATTTAACGTACAATCTTTTATAGGTTTTCTATTTATCCCAAAATATAAGAAATAAACTTTGGTGTGTTGTCACTGTCGTAAATGGCGATATAAAAATACTTGTTATTGCAAATTTTTAAATAAAAAATTATGAAGTGTAATGATTTCATATAAATATCAGTAGTTCCTTTTTTTATTAGTAAAATCCACGAGTATTTTTTATATAAACTAGATATCAACGAATATCAATTAACTAGCCCACTGTATTATTATTATTTCTCAATAAAATAACAAACACAATATAACCTTAAGTTTTTCTCCCTCTTTAATACAACGCGCAAAAGTCATGCTTTGACCTCACAAAAATTGCTATTGCTTTTTACATTTTTATATAAATGGTGTCCAAAATACTTACCTTCCTCCACCTATTCATTGGGAAAGACACCTAAAGAACGGTAAAGCAATATATAGTCCATATCAACTTAGTCAATGCTAGTACTCCCCAATAGATACTATTTTTAAAAAAACTGATGGCCCCTGCCTCATAAAAGAACATTGTCACAACAATTCCATTCATTCTACGAGGTCAATCGTCATTTATATAATGCCACTAACTAAAAGACCACATTGTTAAAATACCAATCAAACTAGTCAAATACAAATCACAGATTCAATATTGACAAAAATGTCAGCAGTTTTCACTGAATCGTTAGTTTAGAATTAAAAATACGAATAAGCAATGTTACGTCGAAATCAACTATCAGCGCAAACGAAAACTGATGACTTACAAACAGACGGATACAGACAAACATTTATTACCTGTCCTGGAATGAGGTCAGAGCAACGGCCAAAGGTCAATTAGAAACTAGAATTAAGGACGAGTTCCGTAGACATTTATGTTCTGACATGTATGTGAGATTGTTAAACAATTGGATTAGAAACTTGTTTTAAATCATTTGTACTATGCTACAAGTGCAGAACAGTGCTTTTGATAGACTATTACTTTTCCTTAGAATGGATATTTTGGACCTACAGTACCTCGTTGGCCAGACTGGTTGGTATAGGATTTGTGTTAAATTCTTCATCCCTTTGCAGCGCTATTCTCCTACATAATATGATATACCTTATCAATGGAATTAATTTTGTTGTGACTAAATACTCTCGTTGTATGAAAGCTAATCTTCAACACGAATGGGCACTGGAAGGCAATTACTTCGCTACTTGTCACCTAGTGAGGGAGGTCACCGAAGTCCAAGCCTCCCCTCCCTTTGATTCAGGAGTGCAAGGCTAAAAGGATACCTACACTATCTCCCCTTCTCGCTCTTTCTTTTGTATTTTAAGTATCCATGGGCATCACTAGTCATATACAAAAAAAAATGTTATAAACACAACGTTCTAGCATCGTGTTTTTTTTCACGGAACCCCATGTTTGCAAACCATCCGATCAAAGGCTACCGGTAGATAGCTACCGGTTAGATCGTCCACGCGAAATCAATAAGTGCTCGGACAGATTAAACAATGTCGATTAAACCTTTTTGTTTGTTTATTTTTGTACATGTCCGAAGCAAAAATCGTTATTAACGGTTTCATTTTCATTTACGTGTATATTCTATTTGAAGTATTAATTAGAAGTAGAGATCGTCGTTTGCAATGAAATGATTATAATATTATGAGCTCGTAAATTTTGATACACACCATTATATGATTTATTAAAGTTATAAAAAATCTCATAATCATTGTGTACTCTTTTAACTGTACAGTAAGTGTAGAGGTGTTGTACAGATTCGTCTTTAAGATTAATTTGTCTTATGTTCATTAACTTTAAAACGGCATTCCTGACAAGTAAAAAAAATATCGGTATGAAATTGAAACACAAAACATGTATTTCGGGATTTTTAAGGAGCAGTCTAATGCCTAGCCCCGTAGTACCTATCGGTGCTGAAGACAGAACTGGATAAACGTTTATGTGTCAAAAACAATTTTATTGTAAAAGTAGTAAAAATGAGATGAATGAATAAAAGAATTACAGCGAGAACATTTTTCTTTATAGTAAATTAGTATAATCGTTTATTTAACTACCATGATATAAAATAATCTATATAATAAATAAAAAAATATTTCGGACATCTAACATACAACGCCATCTAGTCCCAAACAAAGTAGAGCTTATATTATGGATATTAGACAACTGATATTAATAATAATGGTACATAACTGTCTGAAATTTTATCAGAAGCAGGAGAAAATAACCTTTAATCGGCAAAATAGTTTAAACGTTACTCTTATTTTTGTAGTGTTTCTATGTAAACGTTTATGACAATATAATACAGTATAATAACGTTTTTGAATACATGACGTTTATCGTGTATCGTGTAACGTGTTTGTTTGAAATCATAAGCATTCATGTTAATCCCTTCAATCATATCGTTTGAAGTGGTTTTGCGCCTAACCCACTCAATTTTAAAACCTACTCCTTGGTAACTACGCTATTAGTTCCTACGTAATCTTAATAATATCAAAGATAATTCTTAATCAATATTAATACTATAAATTCTAAAGTAACTCTGTTTGTCTATCTATAAATATATAAATTTCTCTCTCTCTCTGTACCACTACACCGATTTCTATGAAATTTGGTTACCGCGATAACCAACATTCACGCGGGCATAGTCGAATTCATTTTATAATATTAGAATGGATATGGGTTTTAAATTTAAATATATTTATCAATTTTTTTTAAAAAACAACTTCCGCATTAATAATATACATTCCTGTGACGCGGGGGACTTTACAAACATATATGAAACGGACACAAAGTACACCCGGACTTAGAACAACAATTTACGGATCACACAAACTGTCGTCCCATGAAGGATTTGAACCCACAACACTTGGCGCAGTAGGAAGCGGTCATCAGCAGTATAGGATCGGAAAAAGAAACGAGAGTGGGGACCTCTGGTAGCTGATATATTGATGCGATCAGCGATAGTTTGTTAGTTAGCGAGAGATACAAAACTGTGGTCAAGCCGCAACATGAAACGAATGGGCTGAAAGCCAGAGGGAAACTCAGTCTTCCCACAGGATAAAGTCTGGATAGACGCGATGTCGCTCCTGATCTTAGGACCCCTAAAATAAAATAGTTCGGGACCTCCTCAGTGACCAGTCGGGGTGGTTTTTAGTGGAATCGCCACATACCTGGCTGCTCAGTCTCCGAGGAGCCGGAGATCCGAAGGGATCCAATATAGCCAACAAAAAAAAAAGCTCCACTATATTTGGAAACAGACTGACATGTGTAAGATTCATGAAGTTACTCATTTAATGTTTTATTTAATTTAATGTCCCTTACAAAGTGTTACAAGCGCCCCAAAAGTATGTTACCGTGGAAAACTAGCTCTTATCAGGGGCTATAAATCGGTGCAAGCTCACGCTCTGCCATAAATAAACCTCGCTAAACACTTACAGCGATATAATCTCTACAAGCACCAAGCTAGGTATTATCGCGATGGTTGCTGAGACGAAAACTTGGCTATGAATAGCAACAACCTTTTATGTATAGACGTATGTAATTATGTATGTAAGTGATAAGAAATACTTAGAGGCGGATCTATAAAGTTTCAGAATAAAATGAAGAAAATATTGCTTTAAAAAGTAGTAAGTTTTGTCCACGATTCGGCTCGCGTAGGGATAATTTGATTCTCAAGGATCAAATTACTATCAAAATTTAATCCTTGATAATCAAATTACCTCCTACTATCCTCTAAAGACGAGACCGCATAGCGTACCAAAATAAACTTCTTAGATCTACAATTCAATTACTTCTAAGGTATCAAAATATATACATCAAAATATTTTTTGTTGAATGAATTGCCTTCGGATGTAATGAAACTAGTAGAATCGAAAAAGCACTTTAAAAATAAACTCCACAGATATTACCTCTCGCTATGTCCCTAATTAATGGGAACCATTCCCTTTTCCTTTTCTTTTTATAAGCCACCGATTGCCTTGTAAGCATGGTCAGCTAAAATTCTTGACGCAGTGATTTAAAACTATATTATATATCTTTAAGCGAGAACTTTTGCTAACAAGCTGTCCTACAGTTTGGCAGACTTTAGATTGTATAATGTGTTATATAATTTAAAATAAAATAAATAATAATAACAATAATATTTTTATTGGTACAGACAATATGGAAATACATTGGAACGCTGCTTCCTATAGTAGGTTACAACCTGTGTTACCGGAGACAGTGTCCTCACTCATTATGTTACATCAACTATACACTAAGATGCAAAGTTTGATTCAAATTAAGAAAAACGTTTGAAAGAAAATTAATTTCAATTCATATTCTTTTTTTTATAAAAATGTGAAATTGCATTGTCAGCAATTTATTAAAAATACCCGCGGCTGGTTTTACTGTCGCATCAATGGTTATCGGCATCGCCTGAGCGGTCGCGTACACATTTTAAAAGCTTTTTTGCATCATAGTACCTGGTTATCATAGTTGTATGAATAAAACACAATGGTGGTCATTCTATTGTTGTCATCACTAAATTAAAATTCACTAACATTTGTAGTTGGATTATATAATTTAAACTCATTTCTTTAAAGTCCATATTTGGATATCTCACATCTCAGCTTTCACTATATTTAGTTCAATACCAACTAAAAGTTGATCAGAAGTACACGCTTTTTTATTTGTAAGAAAAACTTAACTGAACTCTAAATGTAAACATGCCAAGTAATAATTACGTAAGTAATTTAGCAGCATGTGTTTAGACGACGTCTAAGTTTTGTGCGACTTGTCATGTTTTACGTCACAAAACGTTTCACGCAAGAGTAGCAAAGGAAAATTTATGGCCTTAGTTGTGTAATTTAACTAATTTTGATTATGCCAAAATACATTTTACTTTTTCAAGTAATAAACAAGCGTGTGTCCTTGATTAACGTTTATTTGGTACTGAAATAAACACAGTGACAACTAAGATGTGATATCTCGAAAAATGGTCTCTAGCAAAGATTGTAGTATATAATCCAACATTTTTTTCTGAATTTTAGTTTAGTGATGACAACAACAGAATTACCACCAATTAATCATCATGATCATTTTATAAAGATGACCATGACGTGGTGAAGATCACGAGAAACTGTTGAATGCGGGCTTTGCAAGACCTACTACTCGAAACTTATAAGTACGTCACCTCCCTTTAAAACCTTGCCCCATCGTCAGAGAAAGGGATCGGGCGAGGTAAACAAATTTATTTGACATCTAACGCACTGGGTGCTAGATAAGTGTACAAATACATATATACTATTTTTTTATAAATAGATACATATAATATGCAGGAAACACTCAAACTCCAACACAATTTTTTACAGATCATACAAACATTTCGTCCGACAGGGGATCGAACTCGAAATCTCAAGCGTAATAGTCGCCTACGTTAGAACTGCGCCACCGAGGTAATAAAGTTATTTCTTTGTAGGAAACTATAGTTGCTTGACACATCTATATATAGCTATGGTATTACTTCAGTGAACCGGCTAATAAGTGACGAACTTTTGATGTACCAAGTATCATAGTCACGACTAAGACAAATCTATTGACACTACTCACATAAAAAATTTGGCTCTAGGGCGTGACAAAGAAATATACACATATACATACACTCGAAAATCATAAAACCTCCTTTCGCAGTCGGGGAATAATTGAAAAAGTAAATCACAAATTCACTTTTTAATTTCTACGAAATAAATATACCTAGGGTTAAAAGCTGACAAGAGAGAGGGAGAGAGCCATTTTTTAACATAATTTCACGAAAGTATATCAAATTGTAATGGGTACTGACCGCCGATATAATTCGGTTATTTTATCGATTCGTCCTATCGGCTAATTGGCGCGGACAGAACGGAAGTAACTGACAAAGATATAAGGCTACTAGAAGTCGCTCCCTATTTTTTAGAGATTTTATTTAAAACATTGTGAAGATTTGATCGCTTTTGAAATACTAAGCTTTCTAACTGTCTAATAGTATTTGTAACTAAGTTATTGATTCCCTAACGACACACTGCTGTGTACAACAATAATTATTTCTGTAGGTATGGCGATACTAATCTACAATAAGTTACCAAACTGCCTTAAATGTCTCAATTTAAAACGTAAATGTGACTTAGTCTTAAGCAAATGTTACTATCCTACCAAAAAATTTTTCAGTGATAAAGAAATATAATTAAATGCTACTGTCTGGACGTAAAAATAAGTATAATTATAATGCTATTGTCTAGACGTCATATTAGTTCATAAAATTTAAAATTTATACACCAGAAATGTTAGAATTTATGGAACATAGTATAATGTGACATCTTTTCTACTATATTCTAACGAATAAGTATTTCTTTCTTTCAGACATTTTCAAGCTTATTTGCATAAAATGCTTTATGTAAGTAATTCTACTATTTTATTGTCTGTTAAGCTTTCACGACTGAACAGCTGAACTGATTTTAGTAAAATTTGGCATAATAATACTTTAATTCGTTAGGATGCATATAAACTTTTTGCAGTGACAACCGTTATACCGGTGTGAGTAGCCGCGAGCCAACTCTTAAACAAATTTATGTAATACTAGCTGACCCTATTAATAGAATAAAAAAATTAGGGGTGGACTGCCCTTGACATTCAGAGGGATGAAAAATAGATGCCCGATTCTCAGTCCTACCCGATATGCACACAAAATTTCATGAGAATCGGTCATGCCGTTTCGGAAGAGTTTAACTACAAACAACGCGTCGCTATAAACATATTATAATGTTATAAATAGTATTAAACAGTGTTTTACGTAAAGTTAAGTTGAAAAAACTGTGTAATTTTTGTTTGTAAGTATTGCGGATATTTAAAAAAAATCACAACATTATCAGCATATATCAACAACCCATAATATCCCACTGCTGGGCTCGGGTCTCCTCTCGGGACAGGGATAAGGCCATACGTAAGCATATAATAGCTACTTATACTTGTACAGCAGAATGGACTCACTTTGTTATTGATCTGGACGCTGAATTACAATATTTGGCAAAATTTACTATACCGTAAGAAAATAAGAAGCGTTTAATAAAGTAACAAAACTTTACACAACGATAAATATGTTAACTTGGTTAATGTACGCTTCAGAAAGTCCAAAACTTTTCTAGCGATTGTCTTTAAATGTTAACACGTTATACAGCCCGTCAAATATTATTACTTTCTTTTTTTTGCCTTAATTTTAATCTTTCAAACAGAATATGCTATAATTTCTTTCACCGATATAAAAAAGTCAATCAAAAGAAAATCTTCTTCTTCTTCTTTTGATGATATGGCAATCAGCCGTATCAGCTATTTCTGCCAATGTCAAGTATTTCAAGTCTTCAATTCTTAGTCTTCGAGTCTTCAAGTCTTCGTCGTAATGGAATTAATGATAAAAAATATAAAAAATGTGGATGACATGAAATGGGGACCGTCTTTCGCAAAAACAAAAAACGATCCATGAAAATCTTCCCACATATATATTTTAGACTCCATACAAAAACAATCGCCTGTCTGTGAATTTCTGCACGACTCCTTACCGTGCTCTATGTAGCCAATTTTTTTTTGTTCATGTCATATCTAGTCTCTTAATTCTCATTGTTCGGTACTAATGGAGTTGCAAGGGCTATCGTCGGCTTTCGCTTCAATTATTCGATATTTGCTCTGATCCCGTCAGAAGCACCTAACTACTAATTCTCTATAGCTACGAGCTATTAAAAACTCAGAAACTAATTCCATCAATTCGTCTTTTTTTAAACTTTTATATAACCTTTGAGGTTTATAAGCCTATTATATTGGAATATTTGTAATTATGACAACACAAGAAGCCTTGAGGTTTAAGTGGTCTGGGTATTTTTTGTGTCCGTTTTTCGTATGTTTGTAAAGTCCCCCGCGACACAGTTATTCTAGTCCTATTGCGGGAGCTGTCTTTATAAGGAAAAAGTTTAGTATAAACTATTACTAATTATTACAAGCCCATCAAAAATTTTAACAAAAAAACCGATTTAAAAAAGGGCCAAATTGAAATGGGAACATGGAAGCACCAACTTAAAGATAAAAACAAGAATCATTAAAATCGGTTGTCTCATTCGAAATTCTGAGGTAACAAACAAAAGAAAAATACACTCGAATTGAGAACCTCCTCCTTTTTACCAGACTGCGAAAGAAGGAGGGTTATGTTTTTCAAGTGTATGAATGTATATTTCTTTGGCACGCACTTAGCCCAAAAGGCTTGTCGTATTTTGTGTGAGTGGTGTCAATAGATTTGTCTTAGTCGTGAGAGTGACACTGGGTACATCAAAATTAAAAAAAAACATAATTAAGGATTTTCTCGCCAAAAAGTAATCTAAAATAAATATGATTTCAAAATACATTGCGTTTGGTATCAAAATAAGAATTTTACGGTGATTACGAACTTAACTATAACTTATATGTTTTATTAATAAAAAACTGATATTGATGCAGTCGGTTTTTTTTACCTAGTATGGGCACACGCTTTTCGAGCTCAAAAGACGATTTTGTACTTATTTGTAACTCTTGAATAGAGTCGGAAATAAGTACGAAACTGTCTTTTAAGTCTTATCCTGATAATCAGGGAACGAACAATTTAGATCTCCGGGGATCTCACTTACTCGGAGAAGAATCGGTTAGTCTTCCGTAATGGCGCGTATTCATTTGTATGGGAACCATTAGAATTGTTTAGCTCTTTGTTTATTACTTATCATTACTAAAACTATAAATTCCGAGGCTAGACCCTACTACGGCACGCAGTTCTTTGATTTTTGAGAAAAGACATAGAGGGGATAACCGACATTCACGCGGGCGGGGGCTCGGGCAAAATTGAGGATAGTGATAAATAGTGCTTGTTTTAAATCGGTACTTTATTGTTCGCTTTGCAACTATAAAATCAATATTCAATGATTTATATGTTGATGTATCCTCGGATATGTAAATGAATTAATAACAGTTCGATGCGAGTCATGTATCCATTTTTCAGGTTACTGGTTTAATTTGTTTTTAACATTGTTGTGGAAATGACAGTTGACTGAAGGAAGATCTATTTTCATTATTATCGTCAGGAAATATCGGATTAAAGATTGTCTCTTTAATTTGAGCTACTACATTTTGATTCCAATAGACCTACAAATTTGCAAAGTTTCTGATAAAATATCGGATATTTATCTACCATGGGCATGTAATACTATTTGATAAATAATAATCATTATAAAAAAGTATCCTGTAAATACTAGAAAACAAGAACTTGCTACTTATTTCTAAATATTGAAAACGAATGTCTCTCTATACGTGTTTAAAACCCATCCACTACAATTACCACATAAATGGGTTTCTGTGTCTGAAGCATCGCCTTACATATATGAGTGGAAAAAATATTAAAATTGGTACTTATTTGATATGGAAGTAGAATATTAATATGAACGCAAATATCGACGTAAGTACGCATGTGTGTACATGTACTTATAAGTGTATGTATTTGTTCGTTTATATGCTTGTATGTGTACGTGTAGGCCGACGCCGATGGAGATTCTATCGACTGAGTTTTATGCAATTTTGATGACCCCTCAGTTTTCCTGGCAGATGCATTCCCTGATGGGTCCCTTTTAAGACTGGCTGGTGACTGGGCTATGTTAAGTTTGATAATAAAAATAAAAATATACTAGCTTTTGCGTGAGGCTCCGCCCGCGTGGTGGTTGGTTATCGCAGCAGAGTAGCCATGTCCTTCCCCAAGAATCAAAGTATCTCCACGCCAAATTTCATTGGAATCGTTGCAGCGGTTTGGTCGTCAAAGCAGGACAGACACACGGAGTTACTTTCCGATTTACAATATAAGTATGTCTTTATGTGACTGTTATATCGTTTCACTTAAGTCATCAACAACCCATAATGTCCCACTGCTGGACTCGGGTCTCCTCTCAGAGAGGGTTAAGGCCATACATCCCCACGCTCGCCAAGTGCGGGTTGAGGACTGGCAAGACAACGTTGTGGCTACGTAATCTTACCGTTGGATGTTTTCAAGCCGCCCAAAGGCCTCCAACTAAGCTTCACGACTACGACCTATGATAACAACTGGAACAGACTGCTTAAAATGACCTCCGAATCACGGAGACGCTCATGGTAACATGCCACTAGCGGTCACCCATCCAGGTACTGACCGCGCCGTCGCTGCTTACCCTCAGTGATTGTTTCTAAGCACCGAGTGCAACTGGGCTATGAGCGCCTCTTCACTTAAGTAATAAGGATATAAATTATTATTATCATCGATTGATTGAGGTTACGGAGTGTATAAATGGTATAAAAATGATTCTTCTTAACCTTTTCCGAAATCTATATAAGATCGGCGTAATTCGTTTTCTTCCTTCTACCATTTTCACCTGTCCCTGCTTAATTCCGATCTAGACATCTTTCACGTGTTTCAAATAAATGAGTGCTTGTGAATTTTCATCCTAGTTAAGTGGATGTCGGGCCACGCGTAGTTGTATTCCATATTTGATGCCTTTATCTAACTAGTATTGCTTTCTTACAGAAGAGTTTGACCGTGGGAGAGCCACACTTCGGCATGCAAGGGACGGCTCGACCGGAGTGATACCACGACCTCACAGAAAACCGTGTGAAACAGCGCCTGCGCTGTGTTTCACTGAGTGAGTGAGGATACCGAAGCCCCTTTTTTTTTTTTTTTTTTTTTTTTTNTTTTTTGGCGTGGTGGAATTCCTTTACGCGCTTCGCTCCCCGCCTGCGGGTACAGGGGTTCGCTTCGTGTGGGACTCCTGGCTGACAACAGCCAGACTACCCACTAAACCACCACGGTGTGCCACTCTGCGCCTGAGAAAGGAGGGATCCAGGAACCGCTTTCTTACGCCATCCGGACCCCTCCCAGCGCCAGCCCGCACTGAAGCGGGCTCCGTCTCCGATGTTAAAAAACTCTCAAGGTGGGCGACGTACGGCACACGCATTACGTCGCCCCCCCTCGCGGGTGGCCTCTAAGCGGATGGGGGGGAAAACCCGTCCCGCCCAACCGCGGCCACACTCTGGGCGGCGAGGATACCGGAGGCCCATAATCCAACCCTTTCCCCAATCCCCCTTCCCATCCCCCAAGGGCGGCAACGCACTTGTGATGTCCCTGGTGTTGCGGGTGTCCATGGGTGGCGGTAATCGTTTACCATCAGGTGATACGTCTGCTCGTTTGACTCATACATAATGAAAACTATTAATTTTATATGAAAGTCGTTTTTAGGAGTTCAACAATTATTCATTAACACGCAAAACCTATTTAACTACCGCAGTTCTTCTTTAAACTTAATTGACAAGTAACGTGATTTTTCTACACCCATAACGAATATTTAATCTGACAGAGTGGAAAATGCCAAACAAAAATTTGCACTAAACGCGCAAAGCTTAATAACACCATCGAATTCCTGAATCAAAATGGAATAAACAAGAAATATATTTTTCACTGTATGTGTAAAGAATTAAACTATCTGTCCTTACTTTACCATTTATTAACTTAACAAAAAAACGCTCATATGATTTTAAGTCCTGCAATTATTACGACTTCACTCAAAAACTATTAAACGGAACGGAATTATACATCAAAATAACACAAAAGCTACTTACTTGTTTCGCCTCTAGTGTTGCATGTCCATGGGCGGCGGTAATCGCTTACCATTAGGTGATACGTCTGCTCGTTTGTCTCCTATCTGAATGAGCTAGAATAAGTATATAAATAACGGAAGAGAAAAGAGACTCGTATTTATGTGGTAGCCAAGTAGGTTAACGCATCGAAAAGTTAAGCGATCCCAGCCCGGTCAAGCTATAGATAGATAAACATGCTAAGCCATTGAGAGATTGAGAACGTGGACTCTTGACTAGTTGTAAGCATTTTCATCTTTCTGTAATCGCTAACGCCTGGTCATAAGTGATTTTAGAAAACGATAATTTGGTAGCAAAGTTAACACGAATGATCCAATCGCTTGTTCTATAATTAACTTTAAAAAATCCTGAACTATAGTTTATGGTTATTCATCTTAGAAGCTTCAAAGCTGCCATGGTAACGTTCTCATTGTACTGCTAAAGCGAACTGTTGAAAAAACAGTCACCATTACTTTAATCTATATACCTATATGTACCGACAAACTTCGTCCTGTCAAAAGCGATTTGCCTGTCGCATTCGAACAGAAGAAATAATTAAGTGTTGTTTTAATTATTTTCCTCGGATCGTTTTTTGTTTTTGGGAAAGACGGTCCCCATTTCATGTCATCCATATTTTTTTATATTTTTTAACATTAATTCCATCACGACGAAGACTTGAAGACTCGAAGACTTAGAATTGAAGACTTGAAATACTTGACATTGGCAGAAATAGCTGATCCGGCCGGTTGACATCTCATCAAAAGAAGACTACTTTCCTCACAAATTTTTATTTTTTTCTCTCAATAAGAAGCCTCCTTGTACTTTAAAAAAATATTAATGGGATTGGTCAAGCGGTTTTCTATTTTTGCACTTAGCAACAAATTTTTGTGACACAATCGGCTCTTCAAACATTCTTCTTTTATTAAAATCCTTTTACACGTTTGTTTAGGAGTTTTTGTCGTTCTTACCAACAGAATACTAAATATCTGAAAACTCGCAGAAAATAACAGACAAGACTGACTTCTTACTTATAAAAGGACGATGTTGACGACACGGTTAGCCTAGTGGTTTCAGTGGTTGCCACACCGCTTCAAGTGTTGTGGGTTCAAAGCCTATATGGGACAATACTTTGTGTGATTCATATATTGTTGTTCTAAGTCTGGGTTTCCTTTGTGTCTGTTTCATGTTTTTTTTTTTTTATATTTATTTAAGTTGCCAAAATGACTCTGCCCTGCCTGATGGAAAGCATGAGCAGAATCCAAGAGTGGTGGTCACCATCCTCAATGCGAAAAAGAACAATGCAGTATGGTGACCCACACTATGGCGGCCTGGGGGAAAGGGGATGATGAGCGGGATAGGGGGCGTTGGATTGGGGTATGGGCCTCCGGTATCCTCACTCACTCGATGAAACACAGCGTAAGCGCTGTTTCACACCGGTTTTCTGTGAGGCCGTGGTATCACTCCGGTCGAGCCGGCCCATTCATGCCGAAGCGTGGCTCTCCCACGGTAGGAATAGGTATGTTTGTAAAGATTCCCGTGAACCAGGAATGTATATTCCTAATGCGGAAGTTGTCTTTAAAAAAAATACTGCGGAAACTGTTTTCCGAAGTATTACTATTGATTACTTTTATTCTGGTAAACTATAGAGCAACATAGTCTAGGGGACTGAAAGGCAGTAATGTAGTAGACATATACCAATAACGTCCATAATAAGTATTTTCAAATCAACGCGATTACTTATTTAAAGTATTATATACCTCTGATTTGCCTGACGCTTCGACCAGGTGGCACAGCCTGTGACCACGGCCAGTACTACCTGGTTTAAACGTCTGGCAAATCAGGGGTTTGGAATACTTTAGCTAAGGTTAGCAATAAGTTGTCAAAAATCTTCACATGATATATTACATCTTTTATTTATGCCGGGAAAATTATTTGATATATATAAGGGTCTGTGAGTTGGTTAAAATCTTGTTAACTAACATGAGTCTATCAATATTCTGACGGAAGCGAATCGGAAGATACCAGTATTCAGAATAGAGATATGTCTGTTTCGACATCTATATATATGTCCTTTATAGAATCGTAAACTATGCATTAAATCATGTCATGATCTTCAGCAAATTGTTGTGCATGAGCAAACAACGGTTTCTGAGTTGGTACGACCAACGTTGCCCGGCGGCGTTGCTTGCGGTTGTTGTGGTATTGCGGATAACACCGCAGGGCTCAGCTAGTATTTTATAAAACACTGTTATATTTATACATGTGAAACAAAAAAACTCAATGTATTCATAAGGACTACCTAAAGAACTGAAAATTTAAAACTATAAACACACAGTTGTTATTTTTGAATATTCAAATTAAATGATTAGATATCACAGCAAAATGAGTCGACCTGTGTTATGTGTATTTGCTGCGCACATCAGTGAGTAAATTTTATATATTCATACATTCACAGCTGTCTCAAGCGTTAACATATCACGTGACCATGTCAATGATGACCCTCCTCCCCATCCAAACCTGCCTATAGAATTTTTTACTAAAAATTTTTACAAGGTTCTATTGAAATCAGATTTACGTAATCTTTGCAGGACTTAAGCAAAAGCCGTACTATAAATATAAATTGTCAGTTTAAAACAGCTGTGCTGTGATCGTTACTGTATAATATTGGTATTTAATTAGATGGGAAAAAGATGCTAATGGTTTCAACCAACAACGCCAATTCCATGACCAATAAAGTAACTAAAGTAAAACTAATTCTTTTTTTGTAAAATTCTTATATATTGAGAGTTGTATTTGTTAAGTTTGAACTTTTTTTTTACTTTATAGCTTTCTTTTTTAGTATTAATTAAATTTCATTCAACTATATTTTAAAATTTAAAAGAAATTTTGCAACTAAAATTGGCTTTCTGATAGCGTAAATATCGAGAATTCGCTCTATTTACTAGACTGGGACATACCTCCTCGCAACAATCACGTGTTGGCTGGTAAATTATCGTGTTCTGCACCAAAGTCAACTGCATTAGGAATGTAAGCTATCTGGGACCCGTTGCTTTGTATTAAAGGCATGTCGGAGACAGATTGTGATCCAATAGCGTATTTGATCAAGATCTCAGAGCTACAATCTGAGTGGAGGCGGTTATCTGACAAATACCGTAGAAAATTTGATCTTAGCATTTTGAGCAGATCTTAGTGCAATGTCATTCTTTTATTATTAGATATTTGATGACCTTCATCTTCATCATCATCATCATCATCATCAGCCGATCGCAGTCCACTGCTGGACATAGGCCTCTCCAATTTCACGCCTCTTAGTTCGATCTATGGCTTCTCGCATCCAGCTCCTACCTTGATAACCTTATTTATACTTTTTATGGACTAGGAGGCAAACGAGCAGACGTATCGCCTCATTTAATTATTATTGGTTTTTTTACATGTGAACCTATCAATTGACTCTACTCTGCCTGATGGAGAGCTTGAGCAGAATCCAAGAGTGGTGGTCACCATACTCATTGCGAATGCTGACGATGCAGCATGGCAACCAACAATATGTCGGATTGTTGAGGGCATCAGAGGAACAGCCTATAGACGAAAAGAGAAAATGACAAGATCTTTTTGTAAGGATTGAATTATAAAAAGACGAACAGATAAAAATACAAAGTGTATATCTATTGAATTGTTCGTTCGTTTAATAGCAAACTCTTTAGTGTGACAAAACTCTTGACTAACCTTGGCGACCAGCAAATAATCTCACTACAAGTACCTTACATTCATTGCAAAAGTAAATTGGCAATAAAAGTCGTAATAGTTAATGAACTGCTTTGTCAACTCAATTAAAAATGCAATAAAAGAAATTTGTCACATACTTTTGATAATAGTCACGCCTCAGTGTTAGCATATTGTATTATAAGTTCAGTCAAAGATGACATCGACATTGAAAGGTCTCGTAATAATTATCGCAAATAAGTATCGCTCTTCTGCGTTGTAAGTTCATTAAAAAAAAACTATCGGTAATAACCTAGCCCCTAGCCAAGATAAAATTGTGCAAACGTTTATTTTCTTCGAAAACTAACATATGTGTAGAAATGACGTCATTTCTATGTCACGTGGTCAAAACAAAATACTAGCTAATATGCAAGAAAACATAGACGGTAGCGTTAGCGTATTTCCCGTGGTCCACCCAGGTGGACTACGGAGCTGGACCACCGGCAATACACGGATTGTAGAAAGAGAATTGACGCGAAACACTTGCATCTTGGCTAGGGGGCTTGGAACCTTACTGATATCAGGTCATTACTTTAATTAAACGGTTTTTAATTATATTCAGGCTATTACTGAAGAAATTGTAGCGGAAGAGAACTTAAGATGCGGCCCTGGTAACTACCTACGGTCTTTTATTATGGATCGTGCGTATCTAATCTAATATCATAAATTCAAACGTAGTTCTGTCTGTCTGTTATACTTTTACGACTAAAGTGAAACATTGATATCAAAGAGATACTTTGATTCTTGAGGAAGGACAAAATAGGGTTACTATTTATGTAATAACAGACATACATGTGGGCGGAGACTCGGCCGAAAGCTAGTAAGCCTATATGTTTAAATCACCATATCAATCGTCGGTCTTCATCTCCCTGGTTGTGTCGGATAGCCCTCTCTTCGGTTTATGAGAATGAAGGAGAGTGCACTTATATTTGAGTACACACTTGTGCACTATGATAATGTCCGGCTTAGTTGCCTGCTCTCTGTTGAGACTGGCCACGCCAAACTCGGCTAAATAAAATCGGCTAGGATGATATAATTTTCCTACATATCTGCGATCACAAAATTTAACAGTAACTTTGACATTCGCTTAATTTGATTCCCAACTATTTTATCCTTTGTCACCCC
Organism: Hyphantria cunea; assembly: GCA_003709505.1. Lineage (NCBI taxonomy): Eukaryota > Metazoa > Arthropoda > Insecta > Lepidoptera > Erebidae > Hyphantria > Hyphantria cunea. Next base: position 2,605,910 of record PKRV01000251.1, on the reverse strand, counting down.
TTTTGCATTAACATTCTATACCAACAGCCTTTAACAGTCCACTGCTAGACATAAGCTTCTTCCCAGAAAAAGGATTTCTTCCATTTTAGCATGTCACGCATTACAAACGGTTAGTAATATATTATATTTTTTGGTCCATTTTTAGGCCCATGTGATGTTCAGATAAGCACTTTCCTGGAAAAAAGAAACCAGAATCAAAAGGAAATTCAACATCAACTTCAATAGATTAAGAAAATACGTACTAACATGTATAAATTATATAGGATCAGTATATTATAAAGTGATCCTGCTGAACCTGACCAAATATCCTGTTCCAGTTGCACGATATGTTAGTTATGTTCGTTTTTGGAACTTGAAAGACACGGCATGATAACTTCACTTGATTATCTCGTGCGTTATCGCAGTACTAAGTTAAGATAAGTACTTAGGCGTTTAATCCTAATATGAACAAGTTAAAAACTCGCTTTGAGCTACAAAAATTACATACTTACTAAGATCAAAAAGTACCTACCTATGTTTATCTTATTCTAGGACAGTAGATACAAGTTCTACTTGAGATAGCGGTGTTAATGTGTCCCAAGATATCTATTACCATTATGTATTTAAGTATCCGCATGAAACGCGACAAACGTTTCGTGAAATTAAAGGCTTTGTGTTGTTTATTATTAAATTAATCCTTCTATAGCTGAGAGGGTAATCTAAGAAGTTCGGCGAAGAGCTCTCAGTTAATCTGTCAAGTTATTGTTTGAACCCTTACAAGAGTTCATTTGTCTATCTTCTGTCGAGTTAGGAGGACGCGTTTTGAAGGCAGTCTTGAGTATCCAATTCTTAGATTGTATTGTAGAGATTTTCAAAAGATTTTTAGTTCTATATTGTTAAAAAGTAGATATTTAATAAAAAAAAAATCATTCATCATTGCACAAATTGACAAGATAACAAACATTGTCTCAAGGACTGTTTAACTATTCGCAAATAAAGTTCATTGAGTATTGCTTTCATAATCTAAGGTTTACATCGCTTCTAATTCTTGAGTGTATCTCGAAGTTTTGTAGACAAGTATCTAAAGTATATTTTCAAATTGATTAAAGCTGATAACTTAAATTCACTTTACAAAATCGAAATTGGTAGTGACTGCTGACATAATTCTGAAATATTTCGGAGTGGACCATATAATTTACTCATAAACTCTCCAGATACCATAAACATTGAAAATTCACTCGAAGCTGAGTGAATTTTCAATGTTGGCCCAGAAAACCCGGCGTCATTTCTTGTCGCAATAAACACATATTGACTGATAAATTATCGATGCTCTGCACCAAACCCAGCTGCATTAGAAATGTAAGCTATCTGGGACCCGTGGCTTTGTATTAAAGGTATGCCGGAGACAGATTGTGATCTAGCATTGCATTGATGCAAGATTTCGGAGTTACAAACTGAGTGAAGGTGGTTATCTGGCAAATAACTTAGAACAAATGTATCTTTCTGAGCAACTGTTAGAGCAATTCAAATCGCTCATGAATCTGTTCAGAGACTGTGTTTTTAATACTTTACTGTGCTCAGCTTACGAGAAATTTTATATTGAAATATAGACTTGTCAAGGTCTGATTCTTATCAATACACTGCCACAATCATTTATCAAAGTCAGGAAAGTAATATATAGTTTTCGCCCCTTTTTAAGCATTTTCATTCGAAAGATCTATATATAGTTGTTTAACGAAATTGAATCGTTTTCTGAAAATCTGGAGTACGTTTACTCTCTATTGGTATGGTTATAGATATATACAGAGAGTATGGAAGAAGTTTTTGCTGATATCATTGACTTATAGTGGCAGTCCGCTACAAAATTTTCTATTAATATAAACATTGATTTTTGGAATTAAAGGCAATAAATCACATCAATATAAATTTTCATAACTCCACGAATCGACAAGAGCATAATTGACCCGCACCGGGACTGCTGATATGGCTGAGTCTTGGTCAATCGGTTTACCAAATAAGGTTGTTTGTACAGATAGGTATTAGCTTTACCTAAGGCTTCATACTCAATGAATTTCGTTACTGAAACTGAATGATGTAATTGGACACTTAATAAAAATGAATCGCCTCGAGAACCGCCCGATCAATCCTGTATTTATTAGTTTTTGTTAAGGCACAAGGAAGGTTTTTATGGTTTTATCTAAGAATTGAGAAGAAAATAATTAAATAAACATTTTCTATTGGACTGCGACAGACCACTTACTTTTGACAAAACATAGTCAGTTGGGGCAGTTCGTTGTATATATAATGATAGTGTGGGCAATATGTAAAATGTGCAAGCACATTTGCTACGTTCAGGTTGATAGGTCACCAATATCCTTTAATAGTCTACTGCTGGATACAGACCTCTCTTTACAAGAGAGGTTTTGGCGTTCCATACGAAGCTAGCCAGGCAGGATGGTAAACGGTTTGTTTAAAGTGTTCCATATCTTTACAGTGATGTGTCCTGTATAATTTGCTCCTTAATGTGCCTCTTACATAATAAAATACCTAAATAACACAACTAAAATTATTTTCTGTAAGATGATTCAAATAGTTATAAAGGAAATATACACTAGCATCAAGGCAACCTACTAAAGAGTTTCATAAATAAAACATGAAAGGTAAAGGTACAGGCTGGTGACTAAGAAAGGAAAATAATTTTCAAAGAGGAATTCACGAGTTTGAAAGGGTGGAAAGTCGGTACGAGGAAAATTACTAATTTTACAAATGCATACTCAGCAATATTTAGGTCTCTGAGAGAATATTTATCAGAGAACGATTATATGGTTATTTTTTACCCGACTACGAAAGAAGGAGGGTTATGTTTTCGGATTGTATGTATTTATGTATATATATTTGGAACGCCTTAGAGTATAAACGGCTTGTGGTATTTTTATGTAAGTGGTGTCAACAGATTCGCCTTATTAGTGAGTGTCAATGGGTATCAAAACTTAAAAAAAAAAACAAAATTAAGTAGACTTACAAAAATGTTTTCAAAATACATCGATTGTGGTATCAAAATCAAGCATTTTTAAGAGTGATTACGAATATGTGTATGATTTATATGTTTTTATAATATCACATATTGACGCAGTCGGTTTTTTTAAATAATTCTTTTTTTGTTCAGATTGAGATTTTTTATAAGAATTGAGTTTAATCTGAACTTAAAATGTCGCACTAATGTAAAAGATATTATAAGTCAAATTCAAATGCAAATATACGGTTGTGGAAAGAAGAAGCCTCTGATCTCTCGCAACTTCATACATAAAAAACATAAAATGACGCCTGCTTCAAGGGGTAAACAGAGGCATATTTAATGCTGTAAATCAGGATGTTTTAATAATCAGAGCCTCGTCCGTCGGTTGTCAGATGCACCACTTGCACTTGAGGTTGGCTTGAGGCCCTAAGACTTTCAGGCGCTGGGAGGGGTCCGGACGTGTTAATAACAGCAATTCCCGGATCCCTCCCGTTTCAGGCGCAGAGTGGCACACCCTGTGGTTTTAATCGGTTCGATTCCGACACACCACTCCGCCGCAAACCACCCTGGGGTGACGGCCGTGATTCCACACGTAAAAAAAAGGAGGCCTAAGATTTTGAAACCATTGCATTATAATAATGCATAAAAATAAATAGTTAAGTTTGTAGTTAAACACAAAGATTTACGCGGTTAAAATGCAATCATTCACTTCCATTTCCGAAATAAAGTCAACAATAGATTTACCGATCCCGATCTTAACAATCAGCTTTTATCATATATACAGCTATCCTATTTTATGTTTAGTTCTAAAGTGAATATGCCTGGTAATCTAAAATCAATATTTTACGACGGACATCAAGCAACTAGATGAGTCGTATTTACGTAATCTCTCAAGTAATATGGCCGCACCTATATACTTATATTACAAAGCTAAAAGTTTGATTGTTTGTTTAGACACGTTAATCTCGGGCATTACCAGTTCGAATATATTTTTTTTTGCGTTGAATAGCTAATTTAAAGGGGAAAGCTATACAATATAAAACTATGGCCAATACTAATGAAAAATGTTGTGCAAACAGGAAAAATATTTCTTTTTAGAGATGCAAACTAAAAAGAAATATTTTTTCCGTTTCACATAGAAGTTCTGCGAGACAATAAGTACATATATACGAACATCGTAGACATTAATCAATCTTAGTTGACAAGCGTAATTTCATCTGTCCTCAACGAGCATACGAAAAACTTTCTTACTATATACTTAATCGAATTTTTTTTTCTGCTTTCTAAGCCTTCGCCCGGTAGGTCCGAGTGATAAGAAATTTTAACGTCATTTCGTTATTGTTTTTTTAGTGATCTCTATACCAAAAATGTGTAAACAGTCAGATATGTAATTGTAAGTTACTGCAGCCCCGTGGTCAACGTTGTCCTGCAACTCGAAAGGCACAAGTGCGTTACTGTCATTTAAATCCGGATTCATCCACGATTTGGCTCACTCAACTCACTTATCCACTTCATACGTTTAGTACAATATAATATGCGCGTAATTGAACTAATAACGAGTGTGTGGAATGTTCAGTCAAACAAATCTGCAAGAGTAGATAGAGAAGTAGAGTGGACTGTGTATTAACTCTACCCAATGAACAGACATTATTCAGATAAGTTAATATAAGGGAAAGAAAACTTAAGCTTATTGACACTGTTGTAATCGTTGATTTTTTTACTAGAGTATGGCGAAACAATATGTTTGGTGTTCTACATATGTTTTTTTTTACTTATTGATTTTTTTATTCGGAATAAGGGGCAACCGATCAGACGTATCGCCTGATGGTAACCGATTACCGCCGCCCATAGACACCCGTAACACCAGAGGCTTCACAAGTGCGTTGCCGGTCTTGGGGGATGGGGAGGGGGATGAGGGAAAGCGTTGGATTATGGGCCTCCGGTATCCTCACTCACTCGAAGAAACACAGCGCAGGCGCTGTTCCACACCGGTTTTCTGTGAGGCCGTGGTTTCACTCCGGTCGAACCGGCCCATGCATGTCGAAGCATGGCTCTCCCACGCTATATCTGTATGTTCCACCGCTGCAACGTAGCATTTGAACTATTTAAACAGATTCCAATGAATGATGTCCATAGACTCGTTGTCTGGGAGCACCAGGTGACATAGATATAAATTTTATGTAACTTTTTGAAATTAATTAAGTGAGAAATCCTTATAAATAAATATTAAAAGATATAAATAACGTTTTGGATATACGCCCTTTCTTTCAACGTACATTTGTAATATATCAATTTGGAATAGAAAAAAAACTTATTCAAACATAGTCACAATGGCCGTTCTCAATTACTTAAGTGCACGTATTCCCGCCAAAGTAAGTATTAACATTAAAGCCGGCAAAGGCAGCGTACATACTGCCCATAAGGTTGTTCAATCTCTTGATTAGTCCCTAGCGATTGGGTTATCGATTGCCAAGAACTAACATAGGTTATCTAGTATAACAATTACTGAGTAACTTTCACGAAACTGAAATAAGATTTAAAATACGATACAATCCTACAACAGTATGTACCTATCTACTGTTTGTATTTACAGACTCGCTTATATGACAAATCAATAAATTATACGAATTTTAAACTTTCACGTTTCATGATTTTCTTTCTAAATATTCTGCTCCTAAAGGGTGCTCAATAAATACAATGCTTTTTAAGCTAAAATGAACACATGAAAATTTTAAAAGAGCTCACTCAAGACAAACTTTTGAACGTCAGCTGTAATAACATACAGAGTATAATAATAATTAATCTTAACGAGTTCTTGGTTTGACGGTTATGTCTGCCAAACCTCCACTATAAACAGACCCGTTCATTACACAAGAAACACTGCAAAGAAGGAGTCATCGTACTTTGGTTTTTTAGCCTTTTGTATTCTAATTAAAGGAGTTTTAGAACGAAAGCAGTAAACCACTTCGTTCATTATCAATATGAAATTTGATAGCAGACATCGGTAATTCATTGTTTGTTACTAAAGTTTCTTGACTTTAATTTATCATTTTGTCAACCTTTCAATTTTACGTCAGTGTTGCTTTGAAGTTTTGAATTTCATGATGCAGAATTATTTAGTTTTGTATATGGAAATTTATCCGATCTGGTAATAAGGGGTCAATCATTAATAACGATTTTTTATGGAATAGGGGCAAACGAGCATACGTATCGCTTGATGGTAACAGGGGATGGAGAAGGGGGGATAGGCAGACCAGCGCCTCATGCCACACTACCTGTGGCCGGGGATGGTCGGGAAGGATTTTCGCCTCCATCCGCTGTAGAGGCCAGCCGCGAGGAGGCTACGCTACGTACGTGCTGTGCGTAGCCTAAATCAAGAGCTTAACAGCAGATGGTGCCGGCTTCAGTGCGGGCAGGCACTGGGAGGGATCTGGATGTCGTAATAATGTGGTTTTATTCGGTTCGATTCCGACACACCGCCCCGCCGCAGACCCCAGTGGGGTGACGAACCGTGAGGGTTTCCACACGTACAAAAAATCATCCGGTATCTTGACTTTGGCGGTGAAACACAGTGCAAGCGCTGTTTTACAACGGTATTTCTGTGAGGTCATGGTATCACTCCAGTCGACCCGTTTTTCTTTCTCCTTGCCATCTTTGTCGTAGCCGATTATATTATTGAGAGTCCACTCTTCCCCTGTATTTAAATTTTGCTTGTTATATCTAAAATATTTATAAATAATTCAATTAAAATAATAATTCCAAAATAAATTTTATATCCATTTAAATTATTTCTGTTAATAATTCAAATGCCGAGTTTTATTTGTTAATCTAATACATAAAACTGCCGTGTGGATGTGTTTGTTACCAAACTTCTCCGTTTGCCTGGTTGCCGTTTTCAGCTAGTAACATTTAGGTTTGAATTATTATGTCACGAAACTTACTCCCCATCCATTGTGTCACAATGTCACACTTCGTCAATGTTACCGAATAACATGTGTATATTATAAATGGGTAATTAAAAATCAAGGTCATTCATACACAATTTTCTAAAAGCTTTATGTCACCACCATTCCATACTATCCTGAATATCTAAAACAAGAATAGCCTATAATTTATCACGTATTTTGATAGAATTTCACAGGACGTTGATTTTTCTGATACCAGAGATAGACGTGACCTAAATTTTAAGTATCGTGTGAAACATTTCTCTGCGTTACTTTATTTATTTTTCACTTTAAAGTTAATGGTTATTTGTAACTCAATGTTTGTTAATAAATATTTTATACTCTGTGGTCATTATTATGTAATAATAAACAATGTGCTGTTTTTTAATTCGGAAAGTTGTCGCTACGTTTTTTTTTTACCACTCCCACATGAGGAATATACATTCCTGTGTCACGGGGATCTTTACAAACATACATGAAACGGACACAAAGTACACCCAGACTTAGAACAACAATTTATGGATCACATAAAGTGTTGTCCCATGTAGGATTTGAACCCACAACACTTGGCGCAGTAGGAAGCGGTTTGGCGACCACTGAAACCACTAGGCCAACCGTGTAGTCATTCCAGTGAAGTCATTCCTTTGTTTATACACTATACCTATACATATATTTCATTGATGATCCGCTCCTTTCGGTTATAACGTGATGATATACAGACTATAGCCATCCTCAGTAACTGGGCTATCTAACAGTGAAAGAATTTTACAAATCGGACAGTTAAGTCGGATCAGTACTTGAGAGTTCAACAACAACCTATAATGTCCCACTGCTGGGCTCGGGTCTCCTCTCAGAGAGGGTTAAGGCCATACATCCCCACGCTCGCCAAGTGCGGGTTGGGGACTGGCAAGACAACGTTGTGGCTACGTAATCTTACCGTTGGATGTTTTCAAGCCGCCCAAAGGCCTCCAACTAAGCTTCACGACTACGACCTATGATAACAACCGGAACAGACTGCTTAAAATGACCTCCGAATCACGGAGACGCTCATGGTAACATGCCACTAGCAGTCACCCATCCAGGTACTGACCGCGCCGTCGTTGCTTACCGTCGGTGATTGTTTCAAATCACCTATCAATTGGGCTAAGAGCGCCTGTTAAACTTTCAACCAAACAAAATCTTCATATTTATAATATTTGTGCCCTATCATTATCTATGTATAATATTTTCCAGAAATTACAGTAGATACAGTTCCCGCTCAACACGGCTAATGGCAACTATCATTTGCTCATAGCCACTAATCTAATTTGTTCTGTAATTTATGTCGCTTAAAACGTTAAACTTGAAAGGCGAAATGCGAATACTGCAGCTAATGGCTACAAGCGCTGTGACGAGTCACATCAGGTTCACTAATGAGGTAGATAGAAGTGTTTACTAAAGTATTTTGTTCTTCAGAACCTAATTCAGTTTAAGTGTCCGGTCAATCGGTCACCTGGATTAACCTGATCGTGTATGTACATATAATGTGAAGAAAGTAAAGGCCGCGGGGAGCCAAAGAGTGTTATTGAGTTTTCTGATTATAAAATGTCTCTGAAAAAGGTTTTTTTTTATAAAGCAGTCTACCTCTTGCATGACAAGAATCATTGTGTTTCTAAAGTATATATGTTCCTATGTTGTTGTATTTCAAATATCTTCTTTATTTTTGGCAACAATTTTTTTGTCAAGTGTATAGTGCAAATTTTAAAAATGATGCTCTGGTTTTTGCGTTTTTTAATAGAAGGTGTGTTTCTTCCTTCTTGAGCTGTACCCGAAGACGTTGCTCAGCTTCATACCGTAGTGCCCCGAATACAGGGCACTCAAAAATAATGTGTAAGACGGTCTCCTTCTAGGCTGGGTCGCAGATACATAACGGGCTCTCCCAACACTTGAAACGATGCAAGTATTGGGAGAACCCTCCATATCCCGTCAGCATTTGCGTGACAACGCCTGGGGTCAAATCTTCTGCACCAAGCAGTACGCATCTCTTGCGTCTCCGAAAAGGGTTCCGTTTTACCCTTTGGGTGCGGAACCCTACAAACTTTAAGTGTCAATCAGTCACTATGAATTCCTATTGCCTGACGCCGATATTGGCCCCGGGGTCCAAGCTTTCTACTGTCGAATATGCCAGATGGTATCCGTCTACTCATACTGATAGAGTTCATTTCAGAACAGATCTCTGCCATCCTGAACAGTCAAGTCACTCAGTCAGTGCAGTCAAACGCAAAGTCAATTTTTCTTTGACAAATTAAAGCAAGTAATGCAATAGAAACAATCAGTAGCCATCACTTTTGTTTTAATTTTACTATCTTTCTACTTTTGGTCGACTTTAATATTAAAAAAAATATTCTGAGTTATTCCGGCTATTTCACAGCGAACAGCGCTGTTGAACCCTTTTAATGGAAATGCAAATAAGCTGAATTAGGTCAAGTAAATAACTGGGTACATGAAGTAGTCAACGCTGCTATTTTGTTATTGCCTGTTTTCCCAACTAGGTTTATTCGTTGACTACATTTTATGGTGATGCTACGTAATTTTGATGTGAGTTCCTATTTGTCAAAACTACAATCACAATAATATTTAAGTAGGTAGTATGAGTTATTCAGTGAAAAAATTAGGCTTAAATTATATTATCTACATTAATTCACGGTGAGTTGTTTTGTTTTTTTTAACAATTGCATGAAAATGTGTCCAAGTAAGTTTTTAGGTAATTGATTTTTCAGTTAAACTGGAATATAAACTAGACTAAACTAACATTATTCCAAACTTAATACTTAAGTAGTATAGATTTCTATTTCTATATTATTTACAACGCAGATTCTTTGATTCTTGAGAAAGAAGATAGGCTACGGCTTATCACGCTAACCGCCATACCGAAGCCGCGGGCAACAACTAGTTATATATACCTGTATTTATTAATTAATATAATCATCCAAATTGTTTTTAAAACAATTGTTTATGATGGTTATCACGTTACTTTATTAATTTTCTATAATAGTAAAATTTATTGTTGATTGTGTGCACATGGATTACGGCTTTTAAAAAACTGTTTATTTTTTCCTCGTAAAATAATTGAGAGGGGAAATTAATATACACAAGCTTATCTATGATGATAGATACAAAAATCTTTAAAATTAATTAATATTGAGTTCTAGATGTCTTGTGTTGATTTATTGGAAAGAATAAAATTCAATTAAGTAGGATAAAAAATAAAATTTAGAGGAACTTATTACAGTAAACGTCTGTCCTATCATGATAACTTTTGTAATTTCTGAACGATTCAAGTCAATGACCTCACAAAGTAGGCTGGACATTCTCGATAATTTGGACTTTGACTTAGACTTTGCAGTGGATTTCTTTTTTGTATAAATATATCAAAATATTGATTTCAAATTAATGTGTAATAAAAGAATAAAAGAGTAAATACTATTTTACTATTAAAAATAGAATGAATTTAAGTTTTTCGTCAAGATTTTATCTTGATGTAACTTTTAAATACTGCATGATACATGTAAAATTTATGGCTTCAATATAAAATTTTCTAATATAAGCCAATAATACTTAAATTACGCTAAAAATACACATACATACATTACATAATAAATGGTTACATTTTAGTATAATTTATGAAATGTTGATCTAATGTTACCCTTCCTGATAATTTAACGGGAGTGAGACAATCGAGAATAACAGTTGATAACATGTCGAAATCAGTTAGATTCGCAAACTCGAAAGCTGAAATAAACAAACTGTGATGAGCTGGGCGTTGCCGTACGGTCTGATATTGATAACTCACTGATTACAAATAGATAAGCCCTCGTTTACCCTTGCGACATTGTACTAAATCAAAATTAGGCCTTACAGATAAAGAATACGATAATAGTAGTGATACTCTGTTATGAAAACTTTGTTGCCCATTGTTCTTTCAATGTTTTGATTCATATTTTAATAGTCACTTCAAATAATAGGCAATTTACATAATTCTCGGTGAATTAGCCTGAATTTAAACGTTTTTTAATTCATAAAAATACTGTAATTGCAATAATAATAGAAAGAATCCCACAAAGTGTATTATGGTGACTCAGCCGGAAACTCTTCGTATAATAACTGTTTAGTTTCGCAAGTGATGTAAAAATGTTTAAAAATTATTTATTGACAGTGTTTTTGTGTGCTAGTGCTAATTGTCAGTCGAATAAGGATTTGTATAATGGACAAATTCAAAATGAATTTTACAACTCTAGAGAAGAAACATCTCGGTCTACCAGTCGACCTAGTCCAGGAGATAGTGATTACAGGACTTATGTGTACAATAACAGAAGATATGGGACAGACCCTACAAGATACAACCCTTACAACCCAAATATAAATCAGCCGGGTGGGTTCCCTTACAACCCAATCAATCCAAACCCTTTGGATGATCAATTCAAGTTTAATGTGGTATGTATTTATTTATTTATACTAGAAAGAAACTGCCTTATTGTTTTTACTCTCTTTGGTCTCTACCAGCTTTGCTTAAAAATAAAGTAGTATGTAAAATCTTTTGGGCACACCAATAGTTTTTAGAGTCAAATTGTTTTATTTTTATAAGACAGAACTACTTAGTGGTTGAAATTCAATCTTAAATCTCAATTTTTTTTTTAGCTTTCTGCATGCTGCAATCTAACTGTGCCAATTTTTGTACTCCTTAATTAGCTTAATTTTAATTAAAAAGGTTGCATGAAGATCCCTTTGAGGGAGGTCTTTGTGCCAACCAATGAAACCTATAAGAATATGTATCTATTATTGAAACTGCTGGTGAAATATAGTTTCAAAATTTTATATGATTGTAGAGCTTAGGTTAAATATGAACTGTTATGACAGAGAGTTTCAATAATGTAGACCTAGTAATATTCTAATAACAAGTATAAAGGACACATTGTACAGCATAGTAAAAATAAAAATACCTATATAAATTTTGTATAGGTACTAGATAAAAAAACACTAGCCTAAGTAACTTTTTATGATTTCAGCTATTTCAACTATCTGCCAGTAAAAAGCCTTCCAAAATCAGACTGAACATTGTAGACATTGCCAGTAACAGGATAAAATTTAAAAAATATTAATTTTTAATAATATTGGAATGACAAACAGACACTTCGATTTCACTTAAAGAAATAAGAATATTAATTAATTATAAATGACATAAATTTTTTATAACAATATAATTATTTTCTGTAGCTCTGACCAGGTACATCAGCTATTGTTTCTTTGTGAACCATCAGAAATAGAATTTAACACTATTATGGCTAAAGCGCTGGACACATTTTAATGAAATTTGGTATGGATTATTGAAGAAGGCCATAGGTTAATTTATACTGTGATATCCAACATATGCTCGGGCAGAGCTAAGGTCATAAACTAATAGTATATTATTTTCCTATAGCGAATATGCATAAATTTTTTGTCTCAAATATTTTTTTTAAATCCTTTATTACCTTTACAATGTACTTATATGGTATTTTATTTATGTAGTGATAATTTAAACCCAGAAAATATAAAATAAAAAATGAAAATTAAGGGAGGGAAATTCAAACTTACATACGGCGTCACTATTCATTGAATGTGGCGTCGGTGGTCACTTCATCGAAATTATCGGCGTTGAAATTCAAACTGTGTTAGTGGTGTTTGTGAGAAAAATTAACCTACCCTTACCTGTTATATCAATTAAAATTGTAAATAAGTGTAAAGAAACTGAAACAAACAAGAAATGACAATAAAGTCATTTAGATTTCCACCGACACGTCGAACCAGATAGGGAGGTGAATTGTTGCAGTCAGTAGTAACTATCCTTTATAAAACATAAATATTTTCAGAACCGAGATCCAAACAATCCAGATGCTTTATTTCCTGGAATTCTTGGTGGATGGAGACCTGATTTACAAGGTAGAGAGAGAAGAGACTCCAGGCAGCTCAAAAGAGACATCTTTGTCACAACTAACTATGGACAAGTGCAGGGTTTTAAGGTGAATATAATTTTAGTGTTTAAATTTTAGTGATGTTTCTTATCATCATATATAAGGCAGTGTCACTAACAATTGCTTGCTTCAATGACTTAATTTTCTAAAATTCAAAGGCAGGATAAAAGTTTTAGCAGTCTGTGTATGTTCCATCATAGCACCTAAACTACAAAACCAATTTTAATAAATGAGGTTTCAATAGACTCACAATAAAAACCTGGGTGACATAATCACGTTATAGTTTTTGAAACTTTTCCTTCCATATGTTTTTTAATTTATTTTGCTGTTTATGTTATTAATTATTTATGCAATGAAATTAATATTACTTAGTTTGTGCCATTAATACATTTGAAATAATTCAACAGGTATATTTATATGACAATCCAGATCCAGACGTTGGATTCAGGCCCTGGTCGAGTCCCGTAGATAGAATACAGGGAGAAGTGTCCGTCTTCCTGGGAATACCATATGCCAGGCCACCAGTTCTCGAAGGCAGATTTAAGGTATAGTTTTGATACTGTAACATTTCGGATAGAGAAATATTTTCATATTACACTTACATTGAATCGAAAAGACAATATTTCTTAGACTGCAATTACAAAGTAAATTATCATAAAAGCTGATTTGACATAAGGGATATTTATAGTATTTTTATACCATACTGGTCGCTAAACGGTGAAATTCAACTATTTTTTTTAGTGTTACATACCCAAATAAGGGTAAAACGGAACCATATTACTAAGACTTGACTGTCCGTCTCTCTGTCTGTGTGTCTGCCCGTCCGACTTTCACCAGGCTATATCTCATTATAGTTACAGTTGAAATTTTTAGAGACGACGTATTTCTAATTATATATATCCCATTCAACAAACGTTTTTTTTTTTACTCGACATTGATGACGCTAACTAACGCTTGAAATGTATAGATAAGCATACGGAAACCTACTGCGGACCTTTGCGAGTCCGACTCGCACTTGACTGATTATTTTTTATTTACTTAGCTTTCTGCACTCCTCCTCAGTATAAACTTTGGCCGTGCCAAATTTCATACACCTTTATGGGCATATTTTTCGTAAAACGGGTACAAAGATTTCACTTCACGTATTGGTATATAATGTGGGACACTAGCATATGATAACCTGATGTTAATTGACCACCAGTAATCACTTCAGATACTTATGTGACAAGTGTGTTGCTCCCTTAAGGTCCCTAAACTTTGATAACGCAAATCAACCGTAGGAGAGCCACGCTTGGGCACGAATGGGTCAGCTCGCCCGGAGTGATACCACGTCCCCGCAAAAAACCGGTGTGAAACGGCGCTTGCGCAGTGTTTCACTGAGTGAGTGAGGATACCGGAGGCCCATATCCCAACCCTTCCCCCAATCCCCCCCCCTCACCCCACAAAGGCCGGCTACGCCATACTCCATAAAAAATAACACAAAATGATCTGTCTATGGTCTGAACTTACAATAGTAATATGATTAAGGGTCAGCGCTCACAGACGGCTTAGCGGCGATGAGACTAATAGGATAGATGACACCTTTGTGAAATTAGTCACTGTTTATCATCTGACAAAACGATAACTTTGGATGAAAAAAGTACTTTTTACAAACTAGTGACGTTTGATGACGTGAATGTTTTTTGTGATTCTTAAATAATTATTTTGAGTAAATATTATTTGTGTGTATTGTTTGAATATCTGTAAAGTGCACAGCAACACATAAATAAACCAGATTGAAAATTAATTAAAGAAAATATAATAAAGTTAATATTAATACTTTTTCTTGCAGCCTCCTAGACAGCACCAAGGCTGGCAACTAATACAAGCTGTCGATTGGGGTCCAGCATGTCCGCAACCAGTACGTTTCACAGGCGCTACTAAAGCCATCAGAGATATGGACGAAGATTGTCTTTACCTTAATATATTTTCACCTACCGTAAGTATTTAATTATCAAGTGATTTATTTAAAGAGTGCATACTGCAACTAACATCCTGTGTATGTATACAATTGCCCTATTTCATCTCTTTTGTCTGCTTTTAAAGGCTCTTATATCCATAGGAATATTAATTTTCCTGTGTCTCTGGGGCTTTATAAGTGTATATATAATGGGCATAAAGAACGATGATCATACAGTGTTGTCAGTAGTAGGATTTGAAGCTAAACCCACTCATACACTCAGCGCAGTAGAAAGGCTAATAAAACCAAAAGCATTCAGATATCGACACTAAAGATTAATATTAAGTTTTGAATGCTATAGGAATAGGCTATTTATACAATTTTGTCTATCTACATGTTTATTTCGTTTAATCTCTGTAACTGCTGAACCAATTTGATGATACTTTCTCTAGCAGATAGCTGATGTTGTAAGAAGTTACTAAAACTACTTTTACAGACATATTAAATATAAAAAAATTGAACAACCAGTTCTTAATCGAGTAATCATACTCAAAAAATGCCTTACATCATTTTGGTAAAGAGCTACCCAGTTTGGTAAAGGTACTCTTACACTGCTGGACCGATATATACCAAACGAAACTAAGCACCACCGCAAGGAAAATGGCTTTCAAAAGAAAAGAACCGCTTCTAAATCGGTTCATTCATTTGAGAGCTAACATGCCACAGACATACACAGTGATATGGACGTCTAACTTAAAATACCCCTCTCTTTGCGTCGGGGGTTAAAAACAAACTTTAAAACTAATTAAATACTTAACAATATCCCATTTAACAGAAACAAAACCCCTGGGGTTCAGTACTATAAACTTGCCTTACGACACATAATGCATAGACAAAATAGGTTTGCATAAACGAGGTCATGTTATAAGTACATCAAACGAATATAATACTACAGAGCCTTTGTCCCTAGAGTTTGGTGTCATTGTTACCCACTATATAAAGAATATTATATTGTATAACTATGGTTATGTAATGTGTCATACATTTTAATAGTCAACCTGTTTATAATCGAGTTTTATGATAGAAAAAACCCGGGACATTCATTACGGTAGTATGCAGAGAGGATCTCGTTATCTCGATCTTGTTAATGAGTTAAATCTAACGTGTTGTTGTATCTACCCATGCATATACTCATACATATATACGTACTAAACTAACTGAACACAGCTAATGAAGTACTAATTGGCTTTCGGCGACATCAGAGCTCATTCAACAATGATTCATTAGTTACCGCCCAACTGCTTTCAATTAGTCCGTATTGTTGGTATCATCCTAAATATTTCTCGAAAATGAACCCTAACACCGCACAATAAAGTGTATTATGGATTACTGTAGTTTGGGGTCGTCTTCCCGCCTTTAGGTTAGAGTACTTATCCAATAAATTACCGTTTAAAAAAGTAGGTTAGACTTATGACGCGCAAAATGAGGCTCTCGATAGTTAGGACTACGGTTGTAAATTGTACTTAAAGAAACTTCTAAAGTGCGACTCGTGTCAAATTGGCAATCATTAAGACGCTTAATTAAATTGCGAATGCACACAAATGATCGAATCCGATAGAACGAAGCTACCAACATATTTGGAATTACGCAAATGTCTGTTTTTTTTTACTTTCACGACTTTTAAGTGGGACTTATTCGCGATAAAATTATTTAGAAGGACACGTTTCGAACGTGTTCTTCCGCTTGTGGTCACGGGTGGACGGTAGATCACGAAACGTCGAGACCTAGAAGCCATTGTTGTACTTAATAATTTTATCGCGAATAAGTCCCACTATGCAACAAAAATTATGTCGTTGTGATAGCGATCACTCCGACCCCCCCTGAAGTGCTGAGTATTGTGAGTTCAATCCCCATGCAGGACAACACTTTTTGCGATCCTCAAACTGTTGTTCAAAGTCTGGGTGTACGTTGTATTCACCATCATCACAACCTTTAACAGTCCCGTGCTGGACATGGCCTCTCTTTAGAAAAAAGGTTTTGTTTTCCTATTATACCACGCTGGCTTTTTTCAGTACTGTTGTCCTAGGTTGCTCCCTTACTCGGTTCTCGACATGAAAGGGACCCCAAGGATGAATTATAATAGAGGAGGTGATATCAGGTTTAATGTTTTTCTATTCTCAGACTGAAGCAGGATCCACAGCCCAGAGATACCCAGTTATGGTATACATCCATGGAGGTCAGTTCACATCTGGGGCTTCTAACCAGTTCCCAGGACATATGCTGGCTGCCTTCTACAATGTTATTGTCGTCTCCTTCAACTATAGATTGGGAGCTCTTGGTAAGTTCATACACATATATTTAAGCTTATATCCGTAAATGAGTTGACAGAGGTGTGGAATTAAGCATCGACTTTTTGTTAAGTAAATTGTTATATTCGTACTTATGTGATCGAGAAGAACCTTACGATTGTCAATCGGGTTTTTTGGCACTAACAGATGGAAAAATTTAGTGTAAATTGATTAAAAATAATGGAATTGTTTGTACTGATGGATGTGAAAATTTAAACTTAAAATATCTCTAACAGTTCAGCTAAAATAACTGTGACTCAAGTTTGAAACTTCAAGCCCGAGCGAGCTATTTTATTGTATACCAGTTATTGCTGTCCGACTTAGCTCGCTTTATTTTTATATATTTCTTCACTTGTAATTAACTATCTTCAATATAATCAGTCATCCTCTCTTTTAGCTGACAAAAATTCAAGTTTGTAGAACCGATTTTGATGATGAAACAGTCAGTCAGGTCAAATATTATATAACTCTCAGAAACCTAAGAATAATATGCTCATTTCAGGTTTCCTATCAACCGGCGACGAAAACTCCCCAGGCAACTACGGCATCTTAGACCAGGCTATGGCACTCCGCTGGGTGTATGATAACATCACTCCGTTTAACGGAGACAGGTCATCCATCACACTATTCGGTCCGGGAGCTGGCGCGGCTTCAGCCGGCCTTCTGGCAGTCGCACCTCGGACCAGGGATCTTGTCAGTAGGATCATAGCACAGGTGTGTGATTACTTGCGTAAGACAGAACATTTTTTTTTATAACGTAGGAGTAAGAAAACAGTCGGACAAGCTAATCAAAAAAGACTTAAGTCGAAATTAAGTTCAGAATATTCTAAAACCATTCATTTCTTCTAAAGTCAGAGTAAGAGAGAAGATTTAGGTCTCACAATTCTCCACTAACCGAATACTAATAATAGATCGAAAAGCATTATTTTCTACGAATCGTTCTTTTTTATTACAGACTTGTGTGAAATATTATACAACATTATTAAATATATAGATTTTGTGAAATAGAAATGTACAATGGTAGACTTGATGCTCTAGGCAATCTCTGTCAGTCTTCCTTGGGATGGCGTAGTAATGACTAATTGGGGTTTTTTTATGGAACAGGGGGCAAACGAGCATTCGTATCGCCTGGTGGTAAGCGATTACCGCCACCCATAGCACCTGCAACACCAGAGGTATCCCAAGTGTGTTGCCTGCCTTTGGGGGATGTTTAGACGGAAGGAGGACGGGTTGGGGTATGTTCCTCCGGTATCCTCACTCACAGCGCAATTGCTGTTTCAGTCCGGTTTTCGCATGGCTCTCCCAC
Source organism: Hyphantria cunea (assembly GCA_003709505.1). Lineage (NCBI taxonomy): Eukaryota > Metazoa > Arthropoda > Insecta > Lepidoptera > Erebidae > Hyphantria > Hyphantria cunea. The sequence continues at coordinate 2,587,388 of PKRV01000251.1, read as the reverse complement.
ATGCATTAAATTCTACATATTTTAAATAGTTATTTGTTTTGGATAAACTCTTAGAATTGTTTTTGGCCTTTCATCAGAAGATTGAGTATTGTTTTGTCACAGAGTGGATCAGCACTAGCCGACTGGGCGCTCATTGAAGACAAGTTCCGAGTTCAGAACACCTCTTTGGTCTTCGGACGACTACTCGGCTGTCCTATAGACTCCTCGTGGAGACTTGTCAACTGTCTCAGACAAGGCAGGAGCTTCTTTGAACTCGGCAATGCTGAATTTCAGGTAATTTTCTGTAAAATTTATTTTCTCGCTTATTTGGCTAGTGGTTAGTAACCCTACCTGCTGAGCTGAAGGTCGCGAGTTCGAGGCCCATCTAAAAAGAATAATTGTGTGATGAGAACTATCATTTGTTCAGTGCCTGGGTATGATTTATATAGTATATCCGTTAGAAATATATGAGTATGTTTATAAGCAGTGTGGTTACCATACTTTCTGTCTAGTTTGAAATCAAACTCTCTCAACTGTACGGTTGGTCTAGAGGTTTAAGCGATCGCCACGTCGCTTCCTACTGCGCCAGGTTTTGGTTCAAATCCCACATGGGATAACACTTTGTATGATCTACACATTGTTGTTCCGGGTTTGGGATTCTTTGTGTCCGTTTCATGTAAAATACGTGTTTAAAGTCTCCCGGGATATATTTACAAACGCGGAGTTGTCTTTAAAAAAAAATACTGTGTATGAAATGTGTGGAGCTATTATTATTTTGAAATTATTTTTCAAAAGAAATTGCTGTTTTATTTTTAGCCACAAGTAGGCTTCATGCCCTGGGGTCCAGTTTTCGAGAACAATTTCACGTTTCCCGGAGACGAATGGTACGACGGTTGGAGGAAGAGGGATTGGCACTTCTTGAACACGATGCCAGAGGAGTTGATCAGGAGGAGACAGTTCAACCCGGCGCTGAGGTACATGACTGGAGTCACTACGCAAGAAGCTGCCTATTTCTTATGTAAGTACTATGTGCCTTCATTCATTCCATATTAATTTAGTTGCCATAATATTGCTAGTACTATAATGTTATAGCAATTGCCAGGGTTTGAGGTTCAACTCCAAATTTAAGGCAGTATATTGCGTTTTACGACATAGAGTATCCTCCGACCAGCCGAGGTGATCGTGGTGCGAATCGTTGAGAAAAATTTCATAGCGAGTAGGATTAGTAAAAAGTAGTTTGGAATGATTTAGTTTGATGGTATTGGTGTATGTTTTTGTTTTATGTTTTAATCACCAAACAATATATAAAAGCTACATTAGCTAAGCTATATTAAAATTAAAAACTAAGCAAACTATATTTTTTATGTAAACTAGTGTTCGTTCAGTGGTCGAAATTGAACCATAAATCTTTATTTATTTCAGCTCTCTGCACTCTTCAAACTACAAACTTTAATAGTGCCAAATTTCATACACCTCCATTGACATAATTTTCATAAAAATGGTGTCAATGTTTTCACTTCTCATTTACAGATAACAACGAATCTCTAGCCCCTAACTTCGAGATCACAGAAGACTGGTTCAACCGGAAGGTTCAAGAACTGGTCCTGAGATACAACTACACGCTGAACCCAAGAGGAGTGTTTGAAGCCATCCGGTACATGTACACATATCATCCAGAACCACATAATGTTAGCGCCATAAGGGATCAGTATATTCATGTAAGTAATACATATTTAATATTATAAGTTCGAAAGTAATTCTGTCTGTCTGTCACGGCTACATCATATAGATATAGAGTTAGCCTTGGAGAAGTACATGGGCTACTTTTTTTATTTATTTTTTTATTTATTTATCTTCATTGCGTATATATTACAAAATACTAAATAAAATGAGTGACAAAAAGGATTACTACAAACGATAACCGACATACACGCGGTCGGAGGCGCGTTGAGTACTTCTTGGGTGTACAAAAATCATTAAACTCGCGTCATTGTCACCAAACATTTGCCATGAGCTTTGTGTATACTGTGTATATATGGATACTTTTTGGGTTAGTAAAAAGCGTGAAACTCGCGTCATCTCACCGCACGCTTCACAAAATACCTGGTTTTCACTTCTATCGGCAGTCCCCAAAGAACGCCTCGAATTTTTTTTGTACAGTGTAGAATCAAGAGAAGCTTCTTGTTAATTAGCAACCGAGTAGATTAATATATTATAAAGTTAAGCAACCCTATCTAGGTCTGTTTATAGATGGGGAACCGTTATTGACACGTTAAAGTAATTTCGTGCATTAAGGCGTCCCTTAAAGCGCCATACACATTTTTCGTAGGAGAGCCACGCTTCGGCATTAATGGGTCGGCTCGACCGGATTGATGATACCATGGCCTCACAAAACCGTGAATAAGGATAAGAGAAGTCTATACCCCAGCCTTCCCTCCCCCTCATCCTTCTCCCTATTACATTTCTTTTTGGTTTTGCCATAGTCGGGTAAAAATTATAAGAAATGTTACAAAGCTCAATGCTAATTTCATTTATTTACTAACCTGCCAAAGTGACTCTACTCTGTATGATGGAAAGTATGACCACATATATATATATATATATGTGTGTGTGTGTATATATATTTTGAAACACTCATTTCCGTGTTATGGTTGTCTGGAAGAAATCGCCGAGAGCAATAAGACCGCCAATTGTTATACATACTTTGTGACTGTTCCTATTGTACCGTTTCTTACTATGTGTATACGTACGTGTATATGTTTATACGTATGTGTATACAATAAAGACAAATAAATAAATAATGCAATGCCTCCGTGGCGCAGTGGTAGCGTACGCGACTGCTGTCCATGAGGTCTCGGGTTCGAATCCTGGGTCGGACCAAATGTTTGTATGATCTGTGCAAATATTTGTTTCGGAGTTTGGGTGTTTTCTATGTATAATATGTATGTATTTACAAAAAAAAAAGTATTTATGTATTAATATCAGTTATCTAGTACCCATAATACAAGCTCTGCTTAGTTTAGGACTAGATGGCGTTGTGTGTTAGATGTCCGAAATATAAATATTAAATAAATAAAAATGCAGTATGTGACTCACACTATGCGGGCCTATTGATATGTTTCGTTTCTGCACCATTGTGCCTCCGGTTCCACACTCACCAACGAAACACGACAGCACAAACGCTGTTACTTTATTTTTGTCTTCTGTGCTAGTGTAGTACGGCCTCGTTCGAATCGACCCATTCTGCTGAAATCAGCGTGGCTCTGCTACTTAGATTGTGTGTTTATATTTTAAAATAATACAATTTTCATATTACAGCTGCTATCGGATTTTCTATACCGCGCGCCAACAGACAAAATGGTGAAATTGCTACTAGAACAAAACGTACCTGTATATATGTACGTTTTGAACACGACAGTAGAAGCTTTCAACTTCCCGGAGTGGCGACGATACTCCCATGATATAGAGCACCTGTTCCTCACGGGAGCTCCTTTCATGGACCAGGAGTTCTTTCCCAACAGACTACGAAGGGACCAGCAGGCTTGGACGGGTAATGATCGGAATATGAGCCATTTCTTCATGAGGACTTATTCGGAGTTCGCTAGATTTGGGTAAGTTGAATACTTGTAAAATCGGTGTTTAAAAGTGTATGTTATTATTTATTTGAAAAGAACTCTAGTGATAGCAATATTTATTGTGATCCATAAACATGAAGTGGATACAAAGTACACCCAAACTTAGAACTTTGGTAGGTCAAACAAAGTGTTATCCTATATGAAAATCGAACTCGCATATCTCAGTACATTAGGAAGTGACGAGGCGTGAATCGCCTATGTGCAGCTATCAAAATATGCCATTGAAAGACAGTTAACGGAATTAAAACTTTCAACCCTATGCTTGCTGTTATCCTTAATAACAATAAAAACATAGCTTACCTATATAAATCACATAAAATGTGTTACATCTGACATCTCATTGAAATGCCGCGAGCTACCACTGCTTTCTGTTACACATTTCCGTCCCTTTTCAGAAAATCACTCGGACAAGTTTTAGAAAACCGACATGATATGACTAGATAAAACTATTCATCCTTGTAATTCAAGAGTTACAAGAACCTTGCTTTTTTTAGCCCTTTCCCATAGAATGGAATGAGTGAGGAAACAAAACCCTCCCAGGGCTTAGGTTCCAATAACCTCAATCACTTGGTAAAAATAGTATACAATATTAGGATATTGTATACTATTTTTACCAAGTGATTATTTGCTGACCTATACAACTTCGTCTAAATCTCTTCTCAATCATTCTCGTCTCCTATTGATCTAAGCTTAATGTTAAATATCATATCTTAGGAACGATAGCAAAAAACAAAAACCGTGAATACTTGCGGGCTTTATCGTTAGCAAAAACGTGACACGAGAATTGTATATAATAGATATTTTTATCTCTTTCTACTATAGCAATCCAACTCGTTCCCGAGTGTTAGGCGTTCACTTCGAACTGGCTCAAGAAGGACAGCTGCGGTACCTCAACCTGAACACGACCTTCAACTCTTCAATAATGTTGAACTACAGACAGACGGAGCTGGCGTTCTGGAATATGTACTTGCCGACTGTTATAGGCAGGCTTGTACCCACTTACCCACCTATTACTGAGGTATAAAGTGAAAATATTTTGCACATCTAACACACAATGCCATCTAGTCCCAGCAAAGCAGAGCTACTAGACAGCTATTATAAATATATTAGTACACATTTTTGTAAAAACACACATATTGTACATAGAAAACACCCAAACTCCTGAACAAATGTTTGCAGATCGTACAAGCATTTGATCCGACTTGGGAATCGAAACCGAGACCTCAAGCACAGCAGTCGCATACGCTACTACGGTGCCACCGAGGCAGTCGATGAAACAGCTGTTTTTATGAGATAGGGTCAATGACCGGATGGGTCTCGGGTTAAGTGACCAGTACAGCCCATGAACACCTGTAACTAGACGCAACAAGTTCATCATCACCTTTAGAAGCAGAATCTGCAGCATTGAGGATTAGGCTCCGAGAAACTCACACGTTAAAAAGCTGCGAAATTTTTGTTGTATTTCAAAATAATATTTAACAACCTATTTTCATATCTGAATTACTGTACATTATGTACTATACTTTCTGCCTCGCACAAAAAAAAACTATGAAATGAACTGTTGCTTTCGGTATTCTCGGACCATTGCGACCGTCAAACTTTCAAGAAAAGAGCGTACTCCCTCTTAAAGGGCTGGCGAAGCACTTGTGATTGTGTTGCGGGTATCCATGGGCGGCGGTAATCGCTTACTGTTGGCGAGACGACTGTTCGTTTGCCTCTTATTACGTAAAGAAAACTATTATTATTGCAAATGCCAGTATTATCTTAAATAAATAATATATATGTCTAAAAATTAGTAGGGATTATAAAGTTGTTGCATATTTTCTTCAGTTCTGGTGGGAGCCCAATCAACCATTACAGATAGCGTTCTGGTCAGTTTCGAGCGCCTGCATCATTCTCATCGTGCTGTTGGTCGTGTGCTGTATGCTATGGAGAAACGCTAAACGGTAAGTTTATAAATATTAGGGACTATATTATATAATACGGTAATAAGTGGAGTTCGTGTATTAATAATATTAATATAACTAACATAAAAAATAAGACTACAGAACATTCGCAATAAGAAAATAGTGACGCGTTGATAAAATTTCGCCCCCTGTCCAATCAGGTTCTAAGCTTTCGTACTAAACGACCATTTCGTGGTATATGATTGGCTACTGGGCGAGGCTTTATCCATGTGTCAACGAGAATCAAATATAATGGTTTAATGTAATGGGATGGATAATTCCAATATTAGAATATTTCTTGAAATCATTTTAATAACAAATGGAAATACTATATAAAATCCCTTGACGGCTAAATTATTTCATGTATTTATTAAACTGACAGCAGTTATACACTTTTGTATATAAATTGGGTTAAAAATTGATAATTGTATGATCACTTTGTATTTAATAACGTTATAAAAAAATATTAGAAATATTTTAAAATTTACCAAAAACTTATATGAAATTTTTACGTATATTATATGAACAAGCAAAAACATTGTTTTTACGAAAATTATTATTATATATTATATCTTTGATGCAAAGATTTGTAATTATTATTAAAAATTTAACAAAATTAATAATTCTAAGAATATAGGATGTTGCAAAGATCTGCATACATACAATTACGATTTTAAACAATTTTGTTACAAATAGTTTAAGAGGTATTTGTGTGCCCTATACTTATATGTTTCAAATCCTTTTTAACAGGGCTAGTCCACCAAAATGGAAAATGGTACCAGTGATGTAGGTGAAACTAACATTTGTAATACGCTTATAGTTGCTTTGTATGTGTGCTATTTATTTATATGGTGATAGCAAATAGAAATACCTTTATTTTTCTTTTGTTCTTGTAATTCACGAACATACAACAACCTCCTTTTTAAGGAGCCTGTAGTGGACTGATAAACGCTGTTGATAATTATAAAGAAGTATAAACACAAATCAGGGCAGATAACTGTATCGTTAACAAATACCGATGTCTCCTTCATTAAAACGAATATTACAAAACATTTCGGCAAATATAGTTATTAAATCTTTTCATTTTTATCACAAATTTTAATCAAATAAAAATTTAAATATATTGCTCAATTTAGAAGTCTAAGACAGTGACGTCACAAGTGTGTATTTAGTTATTCTTTATACAAAGCTATCGTTTTGACAGATGATAAAAAGTTACTAATTAATTTGACTAAGATATTATTTACCCTACTGTCGAAATGTGTGTTTTTTTGAGAATTGTAACCGCTGTAAGTAAACTGCATGTAAACGTATTTTTTATGTATGTATGTGCTTGTATATATATGTATTTGCTGTATCCAATAGTTAAAAAGCTTTTAGTTCAATTGGACCTTTTCAGGCAATTCTTTTATTGCATTTATGACTGTAGTTTCTCAATTTTAGCATTATAGTTTCAAAGCCGTACTTAATCTTTATCTGCGCATATGTTAAAGTTGTGAGAGGTCTATGTCTGTACATTAAATTTATATTAAACTAATGAAAGGGTGTTTACGTAAGAGAATATTACAAAATTCAAGAGATCAGTTGTAAGAACGCCTATGTGTTTATCGGTGTGATGGTGCGCGTTAAAATCAAAAGTACTTTTTCGATTCTAATGCGATTGTTACTTATGTTTTGTGGTATGTTTCACATAACACTTAGTGTTTGTTTTATTTCAAGGGGTTACAAATGTTTAAAGAAATACCGAGAAAACTGATATATATGCGGAAGTAGCCACAGGCAACAGTTACTTTTACTTAAATTTAAAGAAGTCCAAGCGCGCACTGGCGGTCACCGAAACGTATGCATTGTATGACCAGCGCCAGCCAGCGGCCGCGGCGGCCAATCAGATCATTGCGACGTAACCTGCCACCCGTATTGGCCGCTGCTCGCCGCGACCACTGCCATGCGAAGAATTGCGCGATCGTGTGCCAGTGTGCGCGCACTGGCCGCCGCGGGTAGACGCGCCACTTGTTTACAGAGTGCTCATATTATTTATAAAATACTTTTTCAACTTATTCGAAAAATAATGACATAAATATGTGTAATATTAAAATTATATATGTATGATATGTTATAAATAATACATTACACATTACTGATTGATTTTCATACTTTTTCTAACTAGTGACAAAAGCTCCATTAACTAGAGACGATCTCCAGTAAATTATATCTGAAATAATCCCTAATAATATCTTTCACCCAGTAATGGATGAATCCAGAGTCGTTATTGTACTTACAAGATAAACCATCAGCTATTTCCTCGACGTCTATTTCGAAGCACTCTGTACTCGGTACTATTTTAGCCACAATTCTGGGTGCATTGCCGGTCGCGACACTTGCGGCTTGGTAGCAATACTGTCCGTCAGTGCGAGCTTACCCTTAATATTTAATTCTTATTAAACTAGCTCACCAGGCAAACGTTATTATTCTGTGTTAAAAAAATTGTGTGGGTGAGGTTGAAATATACTTTATGACTTATTCTAATGCCTAAACAATAAATAAAATACAAAAAAAATTATTAAAATCGTTCGACCCGTTTTGGATGAATCCGATCACAAACACGGTGACTTGAGATATTTATTCTAATATTTATTTGAAATAATACAATGTTGAATGATTGTAGTGAGAAAGATCGTTACTACGACGGTGACGTATTCATGGTGCCGGAAGTAGAGGAGAGTGGCATAGACAACTCAACCCGGTCCAGAGAAAATATCTACGAATATAGAGATGTGCCGATCAAGAAGCCTTATACACCCCAGCCTATTGCTAGAACTGTAAGTACTTTGTTGTATTCTGTATTATTAATTTGATTGTAGGTATGCGACTGCTGTGTTTAGGTCTCTGGTTCGATTTCCTGTTCGACACCAAATCTTTGTATGATCTTCAATCATTAAAAATATAATCGCAAAAATATATTTAAATCAGTCGTTTAGTACCCGTAGTTCTGCTTAGTATAAAGCTGAATCTCGTTGTGTGACAGGTGTCCTTAAAATTTATTAATTTATTTTTTATTAATAGATGATTTAAAAAAAAATGACTTCCCCTTTTTACCTAACTTTGAACTCCCATATAGGAAGAGGAACTACATTATGAGTAATACACCTTTTTAAAAACAAGTATTGTGCATAAAGCATATTACATTTGAAATATTTAATTTTGTTATGTAGATGAAATGCACAAAGCTAAACATTTTGTGCTTTGAAGTTAAATTAGATGTTATATATATAACCACTCGACTTCTTAGCGGTAGAGACTTGGATTGCGTCAGTGGTCACTGGGCACATATTTTCCCTCAGTGCGTGCAATTTTTAGTAGGCGGCCTAGTGGTAGCGTATGCGACTGCTGTGCTCGAGGTCTTGGGTTCGATTCCCGGATTGAACCAAATGTTTGTATGATCTACAAATATTTGTTTCAGAGTTTGGGTGTTTTCTATGTATAATAAGTATATATTTACAAAAAAAGTATATATGTATTTATATCAGTTGTCCAGTACATATAATACAAACTTGCTTAGTTTGGGACTATATGCTGTTGTGTGTTAGATGTCCGTAATATATATTTATTATTATTGGATTTCTTATAAAATTTGGCCTAGATGTCTAAATTTTGTGTAGATGTATATAAAAAAGGTAATCTAAATTTATTACACTCATTAAGATTTAAAACCGAGATCTCTAGGTTATCCTATATTTCTAGAGAAATTTCAATAAATACGGTTGTGGTATTTAAAGATTTTTAAATATCATTAGGAGCTCTTACAACTATTACTACAAACATTATATTTATGCAGATAAGTCAGCCCCAAGTGTTGGCCTCCCGCCCCCCATCTGAGGCTTCGACAGGCTCGGCAATCTCGCTGAAGGAAAGCTCCGTATCCCGGGTCCCAGAACCGCTACCCAGGGCCAGGTCCAGGACACAGATCGTACACGGAGTACCGCAGACCACCGTTTAAGAAACTACTTTCGTAAGAAATACTTTAAAATATATTCAGCGAAGAAAGGGATAAAAAGAGCTCAAAGATTGTTTAGCGATTATGTACCTTAATGCTAGGCGATAATTTTCTTTTTGCTCTGATTGAAACCTACAGTCTCTAATTTAGGTATCATAAAGATTGTTTAGCGATTATGTACCTTAATACATCGGAGTAAGTTTTTTAATAAGTTAGACACTGAAATGTGAGATCTATACCGTGTATTTAAGTGTGATTTTGCTATACAGTTTCTACTGTAATTTAATAATTTTATCAATTAACCATAAAAATATTTAAATATAAGGAGTGATGCTTTAAAATGTACTGTGAACAGATTCTTCATTACAAGACAAAACTTAGTGCTAAGTAAGAAATAGGGAAAAATCCGAGCTTTTAAACTCAGGGTGTTCTTGAAAGAAATTAGTTCGACAGTATAAGTTAAAGAAAAGGTAGGTACATTTAATATTACTGATAGTTCTATTATTATTCTAACTACTTTTTAGTAGTTTATTTATCGAGAAGTAAGGTCCTTAAAGTCAATGGTAAGAAACACTTTAAAATCATACCGATGTAGGCCACATACTATTTAGGTTTTTAAGCACAATTGCACTATATTATAGCTCATAGTTCCAACTTAGAATCCCACTCCGCAAAACCATTTAAAGGAATATCGTCTCTCTCTATGACCAAATAGAGTGCAATTTAGAACGCAAAGTGATAATGACTAATTATTTTCACAAAAATACAATTCCTTTTATCGCGGAACTCGTATCTCTTCAGCTAACTTTCTGTCTATTCTTTCGAGTTTTATTTTAAATCTTTCTATATCCTACGGAAGCGTGAAAAAACGTAAATTAGTATCCTTATTTTTATTTGAACAGCAGAATGTAATGTAAACCTTGTGTTATAAGTAATATTAGGGTGGGTTTAGACTAAACGAACAAAGAGCTTCAGCAGAACAAGAAAATTCTTTCTTGATTTTTCAGTGTAAACGAAAACTCGTTATCAGCGTTTACACCAAAATAGCAACAATGAAGAATGAGAACCAAGAAGTAGAAGTCTCACGAAGATGCAACTGTTTGCACGCTCTAATGCCGTTTACATTAAACGAGCGAGCATTCTTAGAATATTCTATATAATCTTTTTAGAACGCACACAGAACAACGAAATAATGGCCTACGTCTGTCAACACTAAAAAAATAGAATGCGCATTCGCTCGTCTGATGTAAGTCGCTCGTCTGATGTAAGTCGCTCGTCTGATGTAAGTCGCTCGTCTGAAGTAAGTCGCTCTTAAAACGCAAAAAACGGCGCTGTGCGAGTGTTAGTAACCAACTACTAAGCGAACCACCCGTGCTCAATCGGAGTAAGGAAATTACTGAGGCCCACACTATGACTACGGCCTCTGATCTCATGCTTGATCATTCCTTGGTGGTTCAAGGCCGTAATCTACTTCTAGTTTTATACGTAAAATGCGGAGTGGACTTAGCGTAGTATTACTAGCATGCAACAAATTCTCTCACATCACATCAATATCTTTAAAGAGTCCACCGATGGACATTAATCTTTACTTATAAAAGAGGTTTTAACTTACTTTATCACGCTGACCAAACAGGTATAATGAAGGTTTAAGCGATTTCACCTTTTAAAATATAAATCACAATGAATTATTTTTCGGTGTGACGTCAGACGTTTTTTTTTCTTTTAGACTTTATTTTTACTTAAATACTGGCAGCTACCTGCGATTGCTTTAATAAGATGCCATTACCAGATCCATAATGTAGACTGATATATTTATAAGTAGGATCCCCTATGAGCGTCTGTATACTTTCGTTAAAATCAACTATATTTGAAATTGTGTTTGAACATAACATCCTGAATTAATAAATAAAGTTGTGGTACAGAAGCTTACTCAAATCCTTTATAAAATATACCAATGTATATTTATTAATTACTAGCCTATGCCCTTCCTTAAGAATTCAGCGAAAACGATGCCACGATTTAACCAGTTCAGATATATATTTTTATATGGTTATCTGACATATTTGTTTCTATCCAAGACTTGTGAAACCGAAATCCATAGTTATCTGACAGATAATCTCAAAATAGTCCAAAAGGAACTTTATTGTAAGCGGTGAAACTGACCTTTATAGTCCAAGATCCCAGTCAGCCCAGACTTGCGTAATTTTAAGAGTCTTGGAGAGGCTATCTGCCGTAATATAATAATAATTAATACGATAATGTAATGCCTCGTAAAGGTGTTAATTGCTACAAACTTTAAACGAGTTGGGACAGTGTATGGTCCGTCAGATTTGTCTGGCTCATTGGAAGATTTCAAAATATTATACTCAATGATATATATATATAACATTCAGGCTTCCCAAAGTGACTTAAGTTAGCATGGTTTTTCCCACCTTTAATAACTACTAACTGTAAAATGGACCCGCTTTCAGTTTAGCAAGTATCCATTTCTTCTTCATTTGATGAGATGGCAACCAGCCGGATAAGCTATTTCTGCCAGTGTCAATTATTTAAAGTCTTCAATTCTAAGTCTTCGAGTCTTCAAGTCTTCGTCGTGATGGAATGAATGATTAAAAAAAAAACTCCATTTCTTTCTGAGTATACGTCAGATTTCCGATCCTAAATAATTTCTTCTTTCCTAAAATGACGAAAGTAGGGGGGGACTGGTATCTTAGTCTATTATTAGTAATTAAGGTATAAAAAATAATTTAAACCTGATAATCTATTCTACATATCCGTTTAGAAGCGTTCACTAGCGAATCTTTTGAGTAAGCTTATGTAATACAAACTTTCATCTATCCACAAAGCGTAGGGTCATATATTTAAATACATATTATTATAGTACATGTATCATTTATTTTGACTGTGCAAATATATTTATTTTTAATTCGTTATCTTTATATATTTTTTTCATTCTAATGTTGTATAAAAATGAAATTGTTTTTATGCTTGTATTTATTAGAAGGTTTTTTTTAATGTTTTAATTTTTATTTTATGCAAAAAATTTATGAATAAAAGATAATGCAGTACCGCGTATTACAGTTAACTAGAGATAAGTATAAATGTTTGTGATTGTTTTGTCCGTCCATTTACTGTGCAATGTATTATTAGATACGTGCCTTTTTTAGGTTATTTTTATATTAAAAAATATTTATATAGACTTTATTGTCGACTTTTAATAATGCTGTGTATAGCTTGAATAAAATGAACTTTTAGTAGTAATTGTTTTATTTACTCCATTTTTATAGAGTACTAGCTGAGCCCCGTGGGGCAAAAAGTAGCCCAAGTTACTCCTTATTTCATCAGCTATCTTCCAGTGGAAGTTCCGTCAAAATTCTAGATTTTAGTCAGAACGAACAGACAAAAATTGAAAAAGCGTTAGTTTAGTATATGTACATGCATATGCATTTAGTAAAAAGCGGTTATTAAATATTACAGACAGACACTTCAATTTTTATTATTAGTGTAGATAACCATTTCAATCTCCTCAGGGTTGCGGAGATCCGACGCTAGGCGCTCCGTAATAAACTGATATTCAGGTAAAGATGTTGCGGGTGTCTATGGGCGGCGGTAATCGCTTACAATCGATTGCCATTGCTATTTCATAAAAAAACCGTAACCAGTAAAAAAGTAGGGAATGACCGAATGGACGAATAGATTTGTTCAGTGGTAAATTACTTTCGACAGCGCCATCTATGAACAACTTGCAAGAAACGCATATGTGTTGCTATCCTTCCCATATTTAGGGGACTTGGCTCTCCGAAAAACTCACTCACTCGATCAAAATCATGAAAAACATTGGTATTCTGCGACGTTATGGTTTCACTGCAATGTGCTGAAATTTTGAGGATGGTATTGATCTGCAATTTTTTATTTCCGTATTCGTAGAGAAGACTTAATTGGGTCGCTTATTTGAGGAGGGTGCACTAAAAGTTCCTTTTCTTATGATGAGAGATATATGATATGGCAACCAGCCGGATCAGCTATTTCTGCCAATGTCAAGTATTTAAAATCTTAAATCTTCAAGTCTTTGTCGTGATGAAATTAATGATAAAAAAAATTGTAGATGAGACCGTTTTTCAAAAAAAAACTATATGCCACTAAAGTTTTAAAATCTATAAAATATAGCTTAATGTGACAGATGGCTACGACATAACGAAGTAACTTTAAACAAGCGATGACATATTGTATCACCAATATTTTCATTCTACGTACCAGTTTTATCACAAATGAAATTTAATATATATATATATATTTATATAAAAGAGGTAACTGACTAAGATACCCAGAGATCAACGCACACCCCATACCGCTGAATCTAGAATCCTGAAATGTTGCATGTAGTTTCTTTATATACTAATAAAAACAAAATAAGGACCACTAGTTATTTTTTACATCGGTAGCGATAATTTATATTTTATGCGTTCTCAAGTAGCTGATTGTTTATTGTGGTGTTACCTTATTTGTTCACAAACATTTTTTGAGTATTCCAGCTGCATAATTGTTTAAAGTGCGGTTTCAAGTTTTTGATAGTTTATTGTTAACACTTGATTCTACGCGATTTTTAAGACGGATTTTAACTCAGTCAAAGTGATGATTCTGTCAAGAACGGTTTAAGTTTTGTTTAACTAGTGGCTTAATTAACATTCTGAAAAAGTATGCCGAGAATTCGACGATATATGGACTTACCAACTGTAACTAGGGCCATAACATTGCTTCAAGAAGGCCATTCGCAGTGTTCTGTGGCGTTGCAGCTGGGATTTTTCCGGCGAGCGATCCAAAATGCTTGGAATCGATTTCAAGAGACTGGAAGCCTAACGAAGAGACGAGGATCTGGCAGAGTTCGAGCAACTACCGCACAGGAGGACGCTTGACTGCGCGCAAAGAATGCTGCATCACCGCCCGTTCCTTACAAAACCGTTTGCGGCAGGCGACGGGTACACGTGTTAGTGATCAAACCTTCAGAAATCTTTTACACTAGGACCAGCAGTTCTCCAGGAGAAGCCTTGTACGGACACCATTAACAAGTGTTCATCGTACAAACCGATTATCGTTCGCAAGGCAGTATCTGGCATGGGATATGAGTGCTTGGAGCATAGTATTGTTTCGGTTGAGTGCAAAGTTAATTTTTTTAGTAATGACCGTCGCATTAGGTATTGGAGGCGTGAAGGTGAGCAATTTTCGGATGCTTCTTGTATCCATGAAAGTGACAGATTCAGTAGCCCCAATATTATGGAGTGGGGAGGAATCTCTATATCAGGTAGAACCGAGTTGGTGATTCTCAACGAAGGCACAATAACAGCTCAACGTTATATCGAGGAGGTCATCAGACCCCATGTGGTCCCATTTGCACAGAGAATTGGAGCAAGATTTCATCTGATACACGATAATGCTCGCGATCATACAGCTAGGGCTGCCAGAGAAGCCCTAGAAGAGGCTGGTATACAGATACTGCCGTGGCCTGCAAACAGTCTGGATCTCAATCCCATTGAACACATGTGGGATTTACTGAAACGCAGTATTCGAAGCACAAACCAACCCGTGCACAATAAAAAACAGCTAATAAACGTGCTGAAAACAAGCTGGGAATAAATCCCTCAAGAAACAGTAGTACACCTGGTGGAGAGTGTACCTTCCAGGCTTCAAGAGTGCGTCAGAAAACGAGGAGGACACACCAGATATTGAGGAAATCCACAAATTAACCAACACTTTTTTTTTAACTTAATTTTTATCACCTGCGCGAGCGAAGCCGCGTGCAACACTAGTACATTATCAATATAAAAATTCACATGTAAAATGTCCTCCTCATAAGTACTAAAATAATAACACTAGTGAAAACTGTCACAGAGATCAAGCTATTTTGTTTTGGGACTTTAGTATGTGTGTCTGTTACGTCAGTAAAAAGGAATACAATATTAATAGGTTTATTTATAGATATTTTACAATAAACATTATAATAGTTATATCGAAAACTACAGCTAAAGTATCCGTCTAATATTACAGAGATCGGAACGTATTCCGATCATAACCTAGAATGTTAGCTGTGTTCGTCGTGGACTTTATAAAAACACAAGATTAAAAACATACAAATGTAAATAAAAGAATACAGAATTAAAAAACTACACAGTGTTATTATTATTTTAAATATAAAACAAAACTTGTAACCATTGTCCTCGCAAGCTATGCTCCCTCATAATTAATTAACAGACTAAACTAGTTTTATGTGACTTCAGATAGTAGAGCAATAAAAATATTCGAAAAAAGAAGTTGAAAATATTTTTCAGAAGTCGATTTAACTGTAGGTAGTGAGGTCTAGAACAAAAAGCAACACGGCAGGGTGTGGAGATATGCTGGCGTTCTTCTCTGTCAATTTCCACATGAGCCTACTCGTTTCACTGACAAGACTATATGTTGGCGAAATTCTGTATGTTTTGTCTTGTGCGAGTTTGTAGTGACAGGCAATTGTTTTTGTATTTAAGTCTAACATGTGTACATGTGAAGATTTCCACCCACGAAAGTTGACAGACCGTTTTTTATCGCTTAAAGACACTATGGTGACTCCTCTCCGGTCCGCCGGCTTGTGTTGCTCTATGAGTTTATGTGACCACATATAACAGAGTATTAAAAACTTCCGAAAACGAAGACAAACTCCCTTTCATATGCCGGTGCAGTTTTGTATCGATTTCTCCGTCTGCAATCAGGCCTACAGCCACACATATGTGATAGGTTGGATAATCCTATCAATATGTCTAAATCTTTGTTTTAGAAATCTGCTATTGTCATTTTCTTCTGTTGTTTATCATCCTTGACCGATGTCTCTGGAACCTCGCAGACACAAATATCTGGACGTGTCCCCGCAGTGTACGGGGGTGCACACTTAGGGCCACACATGCTTCGAGCTTCTCTCCCGTTGCAGGGCAGCAAGCGACCTGGTCTCACCGTCAGGTCTACTACATAGTAAGCTCGAAGCAGACCCGCGGGGAAGTTTTCCACCTCTATGTCTACCTCCTGTATACATGAAATCATAATCCATGAGACAAATCTATAACAGATAAAGAGTTACAAATAATATATCGTAACTACTACCCGTGGAATTTCATCAAGTGTCAAAACGGAATAATTTAAATAATTAGAACAATTTTCTGGGCTTTTATTGGTAGCGTGGTATTATACAATTTAAA
The DNA here is from genome assembly GCA_003709505.1 of Hyphantria cunea. Taxonomy (NCBI): domain Eukaryota; kingdom Metazoa; phylum Arthropoda; class Insecta; order Lepidoptera; family Erebidae; genus Hyphantria; species Hyphantria cunea. Next base: position 2,570,614 of record PKRV01000251.1, on the reverse strand, counting down.
TCTTTCCTCGATAAACTTAAACTTTGGGCTTTCAAACGCTTGAATCAATTTGCATTTCAAACCAATTTTTTTTTTAGTTTCTAAGATGTGATAGAGTGTGGTTACTTCTACACAAAGCACAACAGATTCGCGCCATCAATCGCAGATACATTGAACTACGGAGTAATGTATGAAACGAAGAAACTACCAATCCTGCATCTCGCAAAAGAAGTTCTCGCGCCAATTAGAATATACGCAACTTCCCAACACCACCTATTGGGCCGTGTCCCGCCAGGTATGATCACTTCGCTTTGTCGGAGGATCCTCCCTTTGCGTAAGAAGGACAATAAGATAACCAACTTTTTTACACTAAGAACGTTTCAAAACATTCTTGTTTGATTTTAAGAATTTCATGTTTTAAAAAACTGATAATTTTACAACACTTATGAATAAGAAGATATGCAGAGTAAATAGAGTGAGATACCGGTTCAATTTCGGGTACAGCGACTTCACACCAGGCGTAGGAGCTTGTGGTGCGATGCAGCGCACACGGCAGGCCCAGACGATCGGCCAGCACTTTGTACAGTATCGCCCTCTCCAGGGCACCGCCGCACTTCACCCAGCCTATACCTACTACTGGGGAGTTTAATTCGATCTGGAAACGATGTCATATCAGATCAATTATTCTGTACTCTGCTACTGACTGGTAACCAGACGACACAGGTTAAGTTTAAAAATGTGTAACGCAGTTTATTTGTTTTTACATGCCGCTCCAAGTACCAAAAGTTGTGCATAAACTCTAGTTAAAATGATTAACGAAAGGACCTTAGAACTTTTAAGTGCCAATGATGCAAAAGCATCACTAGGCTGCCATGGAGCGGGTCACCATCCTGCATTGTTACATTGTCTGGATTCGCTATAAGTATGGTGACGATCACTCTTTCATTCTATTTTACAACAGGCAGAGTAGAATCAATTTGGCAGACCCACACATTAAAAATACAGTACGTTGGATGATTTGGGAGTCGGAAAAGTTATAGCGTTGTAGTTAAGATGTCAAGGCCGGTATTGAAATATTTTGGGTCTCATTGATAAAATTCAATAAAAGACGACAATTGCTACCATAATAATGATTCATATTATTTACCATTAAATCAGTCAAATGCAAGTTGACACTGGGCAAAGAACAATCTTTTTCTTGCGTGAGTCCACTCATGTTTTCAGCAACAAACTCTGCCAACATCCGTGCTTTTTGTTTCAATGATGTTGACACTTCATCGCATTTGTCTCGATATCTAATCATTGAAATAAAACAGTATAATAAACATATTCCGAGTATAAAGTATTCAGAAATGCGTTTATGAACATACAAAGACCTCAATATGAATTTTAGGTATATTGGCTTAACATGTAACAGGAGAGAAGCGCCACCCGTGAACATATATGTATATGTAACTTAAGAGCTCGTTTAACACAAGTTTTCAGTGAAGTCGTAGTTAGTATCACTCCGTTTGAGCATATCTGACGAAGCCATAGAACAACACAGCCATCGTAACCGAGGGGAGGGACAATTAAAAGAAGACATTCACATTTCAGAGACGCATAAACAAATTCTGTATCATAACATATTTACAATGTGTAGGCCCATTTGGGCTTGTACTGTGACAGAGCGAAACGCCTGTGTAGGTATCTTCCGTATTGCTCTATGACTGAAGCTTATGATACGTCTATACTAATGTTGTCTATATCTTTTTCTGTATTGAACTGATTAATAAATATCTAAGTGTTGTTCACCTGACTTCATAATGCGCATGTTCTATTTCGATGTAATGCAATGATTTCATTCTGTAAAATAAGAACGCTCTTAAGTACATAGAACCTTTAAGTTCTACTAACTTTACTTTCTTTTCAATTTAAAAATAAGTAGTTACAAAAAATATTTATGAAATTGTTGGCATACGAGCAAACGTATCGCCTGATGGTAAGCGACTACCGCCGCCCATGGACACCCGTAACACCAGAGGCGTCACAAGTGCTTTGCCGGCCTTGGGGGATGGGAAGGGGGATGAGGGGAAGGGTTGGATTATGGGCCTCCGGTATCCAAACTCACTCGGTGAAACACTGCACAGGCGCTGTTTCACACCGGTTTTCTGTCAGGCCGTGGTATCACTCCGGTCGAGCCGGCCCATGCATGCCGAAGCGTGGCTCTCCCACGCTTTGGCATACATGTTAACATATTAAACATGGAGCAGTCGTTTGCTGAGTACTCATTTGGGCAGAGAATTCTGTCTTTGTGTTAGCCGATTCCCACGTCCTCCGCCCTATTAAAATTTCCTGATACCTCTTTTCTTATATGTAAAAGCTGCCAATATGACTTTACTCTGCTTGATAGAAAGCATAAGTAGAATCAAAGAATATTCATTGCAAAAGACAATGCTGCATGGTGACCCACAGTATGGCGGCCCAGTGAGATTCAGTTTTCACGCCCTGCTTAATCCAATCCAATTTGATAGAAACAAAACTAATAAATTCTTCTTTTTACGTTTCGTTTTCAATGTCGACAAGGAAAACACTTACGGATCTCCAAACCACATTTTAAGCCTGAGAAGATTGTTCCGTAGGTTGACGTCATCAGGCAATGCTGGGATGTGCCTGCTGGAATGGCTTGCAACTAAGTTTGGCTCATGAGGAGGATCTGTTAACGATGTATAATACAAAATTACATTATTCGCACGAAACAAGGATATAATCAATAAAAAATTTTTTGTTGCTCTTTTCTTGGGTCGGAGTTTGTGATGTGTGGAGAAGGAGACAGTTATCATCATCAACAACCCCTAATGTCCCCCAATGCTGGGCTCGGATCTCCCCTGAAAGACCATACCTTCCCACGCTGGCCGAATGAGGGTTGGGGACTGGCAAGACAGCGTTGTGGTTACGTAATCTTGCAGTTAGATGTTTTTAAGCTGCCCGAAGTCCCCCAACTAAGCTTCACGACTGTTATCGTATTTTAAAAACCGGGATCGACTGCTTAAAGTGACCTCCGAATCACAGAGACGCTCATATTATCATGCCACTAGCGGTCACCCATCCAGGTACTGACCGCACCGTCGTGGCTTACCCTCAGTGATTATTACTAATCACCGAGTGCAACTGGGCTATGAGCGTAGACAGACATAGCAACAGCGTAACATCTTTGCGAGTATTTAATTAATTGTCTTTTGTAAAAGAAAATATAACACTGACGCCTAGACGAGAATTAATCGAAATATTGAACTAACAAATAGAAACTAAAGAATGTACCAATGGGAAAAGTTTACAATTCACTATATTCGTTTCTAACGTGTTTTACTCACCATGAGGCGTTCTAATATCAAGTGCAGAAGCCTCCCACTGCGGTGGATAAAACATACAGACATACACAGGGTCCCAGGGTACACGTGGCTTAGTTTCCGCCTCTTGTAGCGTGGGGAATCGCTTACCCAGCCGCTTGAAGCAATAGAAACCTTCCTGGGAAAGGAACTGGTGCGTGTATTATCTGTATCATAGGATATTTAGGTGAATTTTCATGTTCTAATTCACAAAACAATTAAATTACTTTTTGACTAGTTTTTGCTCTCGGCCCCGACCGCGTGTGTTGATTTTCGCAGTATATGGTAAGTCTGTGTTACTCTGATGCATAAGCTAATTTTTAAATCTGTTCTGTAGTTTTGCATGATAGAACTACAAATAAAGAAATTTTCGATTCCATCAATTGTTTAAAAATTACTTTTACAATAATAATCCTCTTTCTTTCCGCCACCGCTTTCAGAAGAGCGATTACGTGAGTACCTAATATAAGTAGTTGCTTTATTACTAATTTCTTTAATTTTGGATTACAACTGTCTTAGAATATTTTAGAATTCTACAGCGCAATAATTTGTTAATCAACTTTCAAAAGTAAAGCAATATGTTCAAATCTATCAGAACGTGTTCAAATCAAACTTGGAAACTTTTAAATACCTTCAAGATAAATAGCTGACCGAATTATATACAACTTACAGAAGTGAAATCGTTAATGTCCAGTTTGCCTGTGTACGCCAGCTTAGCAGACGGGTGATGTCTGAAGATGGCTTCTATCGCAGGCTCCCACGCGCCCACCACGTATCTTGCTTGTCTGTTCTGAACCATACTAGAAATTCGACAGTAGTTAATCAATACATAAACTCAAACTTCTTTCCTATTGTGGACACAAAATCCACAATAGGAAAAAAGTTGCAAAGTTGAATAAATTCAGTGAGTCGTTGCAAATGTATAAATAAACATGGCGCCGGCACGTGACTTGACCAGATTTCGGCATAGTCCCAGATCTCAGTTACAGAACCAATGAAGTTGAGTTCGACTATTACTTAGCCATCAGTAACACTAAAAAAGTGTTACTGATGGCTAAGTAATAGTCGAACATTAGGTAATATTGTCCACATTATAAAAATTTTATATAATTAATGTTTTCGTTTACTTAGTTAACGAGCCCTGACTAATCTTCAATTCTCGGTGTAAGCTCGCGTTTAATGAAATAAATATTCTGATTCTTTGGAGTGGTTACTTAATCCTAAGAAATTGTAAAACAAACAAGTAACGAATTATTGAGAAAAAAGAACCAGACTGCTTCAATATCTGCCATCTTTATTAAATTCATTGAAATACTGAAAACTCACGACTAAAATGAATCTATTTACACCGCTCACATAGAAATGCGACAAACTGTTCAGGCTCTAGGTCGTGCCTTCTTTCGCAGTCGGGTAACAAGATAAAACAAACAGGTCTTACTAATGTATGGCCCCCAGTTCCAAATACTTATCGGCTCCCTCGTCAGTGACGCTCGCTGTAATTAACATACACAATGCTGTCCGGAGCCCCACGTGTTCAATAGAGAGATTGCTGGATACCACCTAAACAGACATTGAAACTACATAATGTATAAATTGTGACGACGGACAGCTGTACTACCCTTATTCACCCCGTGGGTATCGTAAGAGTCAAAGACACACAGGACAACAGCACTTTAAATCGAAGAAAACAAATTAAACAAATACTGTATCTAAACAAATAATTTAAATTGGAGTGTCTGTTTGTAATATCAAAATAGCCGCTTTTTACTAAAGGCATATTTTAATTTATATATACACGGTACATATAGCAAAATAACATTTTTTTAAATTTTTGCCTGTCTGTTTGTTCCACCTAATCTCTGGAACGGCTAGGCTGATTGTGACGGGACTGCCACAGCTGATGATATAAGGAGTAATTTATGCTACTTTTTTTAAACGAGCTGTGCCCGCGGTTACAACAACAAACGCGGATAGCACCGTGGGGTTAGCTGGAATAAAAATAAATATCTCATGTCACCGTGTTTGTGGTCGTATTACTCCAAAACGGCTCGACCGATTTTAATGTTATCTTATGTATTTTATTTTCAGTAGATATAAGAATAAGTAAAGTATATTTCAACCTCACACACATGACTCACGCAATTTTTGTAAGACGGAATAACACCGCGGCGTTCAGCTAGTATCTAAATATGCAATATGGTATAGTGGGACAAAACCTTATTTTTCGGTAGAGCCGTATGTCAAGTAGTGGATTATTAAAGCTTGACGATTATGCATAATATGGCAACCCGTCTGCCGTAACGATAGAGTATTCGATGTCGGTGTTTGATATCTTACTCGATGTAAATAGATGTATTATTTATGTAAAAATACAAACCGATTCTCCTTCTCGCAATGTAAACAGTTCTTTCGCCATATCATTAACCATTAAACCAGTGAGAGCTGTGCAAGTCATTATCTTCAAACAAATATCGATGCGCTAGAAGGTAAGACATCAATTGAGAAATATAAACAGATGTTAAAAAATGTTCAAAGTATAGTTTGAATTGTGATTTTTTAAATTAAATATAGGAAAATAGATATTTTACAAGCTTTTATTTAATTTCACCTGTCCCCATATTTATTTGTAATCAAATCTTGCAAGTTAAATTTAAATCATTTCCCGATTTCCGATTGACCTGAAATTTTAAAATACCTTTAGTTCTGATAGCAATGCAATTATATATAATCGTTATTATTATTAATCCAAAATAGCCGCCGTAACAAAATGGCGGCACATATATTTCTGAACAACGCACCCAATATGGGGCTTAAAGTTATTTATTTTTATTAACAAGTAATAAAACTTTGTTCCTATAAAAAAAATCTCTTGTTTCAACTAATGAAAATGAAAAAAACTCGGTTTCAACAGCTTTAGGTATTTCAATAGGCCAGAACGTTAAAAGTTATGGGATGCCTATGCCCCGCAGTAGATTATAAAAGGCTCGATGGATAATTTAGACTACTCTATGAAGTGAACAAATGGATAGATTAAGAAATAGTGAAATACGCTAATAACATAAGATAAAAAAAATACAAACCTGTAAAATATTCAGTAGTTCTTGCATAAAGTCTGCGTTGAGCATGGCTTTAGTACTAACGTGGTAGTTCAATAAGTTAATGTACACTTGCACGGCCAATCGTTGTGCTTCTATAGGTGTGTCCTTATCTAGAGAAGATAACATGTCATCGATGATTTCCGAACCTAACCGTGGAAGAGCCACGCTTCGGCATGAATGAGCCGGCTCGACCGGTGCGATACCAAGGCCTTACAGAAAACCGATGAGAAACAGCGCTTGCGCTGTGTTTAACCGAGTGAGTCAGTATACCGGAGGCCCATACCCAAACCCCTCCCCCATTCCCCAAAGGCCGGCATCGCACTTATAACGCCTGTGGTGTTGCAGGTATCCATGGGCGGCGGTAATCGCTTACTATCAGGCAATACGTATGCTCGTTTGCCCTGCGAAACCTGATTAAAATTGGGAAGGCCGTTTCGATCACAATGATGTCATGGCTAAATAAAAAACGTGAAGTAAATAATTTAAAAAAAAAAAATCATTAACTTTTATCGAGTGAGAGATTTTATCCGAGCCCAAACTCTGTCCTTATTCTGGCAGATAGGGACTGCAAGGGCGACAACACACTTACACTTACAACTCTTGTGTATGTGAGGTGGTAGTTACATAATATCAGGTCTTCTGTATGTTCTTTCTCCCCTAGGTATACTTACTAAAATGATTTCTTTTAAAAGCTTTAACCTGAATACGTAAAAATTTTTGTTAACATTTACATAGTCTACGTCACCCGGTTCATTATTACGAATCTATTGACACCTCCATCAATAAAATCGGTTTAGTAGTTTAGACGCTGCGGTGGAACATGAAAACCTACATAGACTGCTAAAACTATTACTCTTTCTTTAAGTTTAATTGTAGTCGGGTAAAAAATCCCGATAAAGAATTTGAAAAGAAAGCTATTACAACAGGACAGATTAGAAAAGTATAAAATATTTCCAAACAATGTGCTTCGAATTTGTCATGTTCACTTATTAATAAATTTTGGAACAGCTCTTTTAAAAAACTGTAAGTAAATGCCATACATTTCTTATTGATATTTCTGAGAGCTGCAAAAGTCTTTGGTTCCACGAGACTGAAGGCTGCCTTTGGAATAATGCGACACAACTCAGCTAGTGCTCGTAACGCGTTGATCCTGATGTAGAACCAAACTGCAGCATCATCTCCCAAGATAGCTGCAATGTAAGACAAGAGACAAATAAGTGCTTGTACGCACTCAGTTTATCTATAGTAACAATATAATAATATATATTTCGGCCATTTTTCACATAACGCCATACATCTTCAACTTAAGCAGAGTTTATACGTATTATGATACCTAGATTGATTGACTGATAGAGTACTGATATACTTTTTTTGTAAATAGGTACAAATTATACCTAAAAAACACCCAAACTCCGAAAGGATATTTGTAGATCATGCAAACATTTGGTCCAAACCTGGAATCGAACCCGAGACCGCAAGCACAGCAGCTGTATGCGTTAATGTTAAGCACCCAGGCATGCAAACTAATAACGAGTAAGGTAATTAAACTGCTGTAATACAAATTTATTTTTAAAAGTACTCCTTGCAAAGTCTATGTATATTTGTAGGTCGGTCTTCCATATCACAGAATAACATCTCTGGCATTAAGATAAAAATAGTTATTCGTAGGACTGTGGAAGAACGGGTGTCATGTCCCTCCAATACAAAAGGAGGATCCTTTGGCCGGCCGAGGTGATCATGCCTGGCGGATGTTTTATATATACTAATAGGCGCGAGAACTTCTATTGCGCGATTCAGGATTGGTAGTTTCTTTGTACACTACATTACTCCGTAGTTCAGTGTATCTTCGGTAGATGGCTTTGTTATATTTTTTTTTGCCGCTGTATGTGGAAGTCGTCACAGGACAAAAAAATATCGAGGCAATTGCAAAACTTAAACTTTAGCAGAATAGTTCCACGTTTTTACATACATAATGCGTAGTTAAAATAATGATAAAGATAGATTCATTACCACATAGTGCTTCTATAATATTCGTATCAGACATGCGAACAGCAGAAGGTAAGAGCTTCGTCATATTGGCGACGCCCATAGCGGCATCTGCCAGCAGTTCAACGTTAGAACTGAGCAGTTGATGGCAAAACACTAGATCTGTACCCGTTTCATATAGCGCCTGAAATATTTTGTAGACTTTAATTGAATAAGAGAAGCCTACAGAGGTTTATGCTAAATAGAACGTTAACTGTGAGGAAGTAAAGTTGATATTTACTTCTCACCATGACTCTGCTTACGTTTTTTACGTCAAATGAAAGGGAAGTTTCTGTGGTACTTGAATGCTTAATTTTTTCAATAACAAATTCTCAGAAAAATGTCGTTTTTTAAATAAAGAGCTGATTATGAAATATAATGATTAAACTTACATCTCTTCCATTATTGCTAAAAGACATTTTAGTTAGTACAGCTAGGCAGCAAGGCTTCATTGCTGGTAGCGCCATCTCTAAGTAAGCCAGCAGCCTCAATATACAACCTGACTGGAATACGTGATGGGCATTCTCCTCTGTCTCCACGTAGTTGCGAAGAACGCCCAGAACAAGGGTGTGTACGTCACGAAACTCATAAGACTAGAAGGAATATAAGCATTTGTTTTTCTTGTATGTTTTCAGATTATATATATTATAATTGTAGCCTATGATCCAATAACAATCAGGGAGCTTAGTGAAATTTCTTATATATAATAAAATATATGGCGGGGTATGTTCTATAACCCATTTTTATAAGACCTTCTATAAATATAACAGACAGTAGTTTTAAGCAAACTGACCTCAAGAATATCACAAAGATCCAGTACGCCAGTTGAAGCTCGGAAAGTTTTCTGCACATTTTGGTCTTTATATCTGCAGATTAATTGATCAACAGTCCTCAGGGCAGCATGCTGAATCGCCAGGTATTTACTTTGCATCAAAGCTAGGGGTGACGGCCAACTGAATTGCTGATTTTTTGTGACTTCGGGGGCGCACACAGGATCGTCCAGGAGGTTGCTTAAAGTCTTGAAAGAAAAGAGAAAAGTTGACTTTCTTTTTGTTTTTTAAGAATAAATCTTCAGACTTGAGCATTAGCTATTATATAAGTAGGTACTTTCATTCTTTAAATAATATAATTGTTTGTAATATATAGATTGCACTATGACTATTATGACATATGACTATGACACACTTATATTTTGAAATTTATTACTGCTGGGTCGATTAACATTGGGTAAAATATCTTATCCAAATGGCAGAATTCAATGTCCACTGCTGGAGAAAAGCCTGTCCCATTGCATGCCACTCTAATCGATTTGCGATTAATTAAATTTTATGATTTCAATAATATTTTTATTTTAAAAATATCATATTATCGTCCTATACCTGCAAACAATTCTTCTGTACGTCGGGATCCAAACTATTTTTCATTCTCGAAAATAAACTACCCAAAATGTTGGCGGAAATCAACTGTTCACAACCAAGTGGCTCTCTAGTCAGTTCGGATAATACTAAAGACGCAAATTCTAAAACAAAAACATCTTCACTCTGGAATACAAACAACATGAATTTGTCAACTTAATTTGTAAGCTATGGTTAAGTAGATACGCCAACATATACCGCTAATATGCTGTATAATTTGAAGAAACAAAGATTAGTTGAAACGCAAATTCAAAACCGATAATGTTGCTTCTGCTAAAAACTGCCCTGTTGGTCTAGCGGTTAACATTTGTGACTGCCGATCTCGGGTTCTATTGAGTTTTTTCTTAATAACAGCTCGGAGTTTAAAAGTTAAGTTCTGAACTCACGTGCCATGGAGAGCACGTAAAGCTGTCGATCCTGCGCCCGATCTCTACCCGTTCGTATCGGATAACCGTCCCATCGGATTATGAGAGGGATTGAACAGAGAGTGCACCTGTGTTTGTGCACAAACTTGTGTCTCCGTTGAGACTGGCCGCGGTGGCCGTAATCGGTTTGGAAAACATCATCATCATTACACAAAATATATATATAATAAAAATATATAAAAAATCAAACTCAGGTCACCTGATGTACTTCCGCGAGGGAGACCAACGATCCCAAGGTGGCGTGGGGTTTCTGGTAAACAAGTCGCTTTCTGGCAACGTTGTGGAAATTTCCAGTGGGTCGAACAGGGTAGCGTACCTCATTGTCAAGCTTACCGAGAGGTATAGCCTCAAGGTAATACAAGTGTACGCACCGACCTCGGCTCACTCAGACGATGAGGTGGAGGATATGTTCGATGACATATCGAGGGCCCTCCACTCCACTACTAAAACCCACTACAACGTTGTTATGGGTGACTTCAACGCCAAAGTGGGAGTACAAACTTGCGGCGAATCGGTAATAGGATCCCATGGATTTGGAAACAGGAATCATAGGGGGCAAATGCTCATCAACTTTCTCGAGCGGGAGGGGCTGTTTTTGATGAACTCATTTTTCGAGAAGCGGCCCCAAAGAAAGTGGACGTGGAAAAGCCCGGACGCTATGACAAAAAATGAGATCGATTTCATCATAACGGACAGGAGGCACATATTCAGAGACGTCTCAGTGCTCAATAGGTTTAACACCGGTAGCGATCACCGACTAGTCCGAGGTTCTCTGAATATCAACTTCAAGGCTGAACGTGTCCGCATGATGAAGTCCAGGCTCCGACCAACTCTGCTCCAAGTCGAGATGGGATCTGAAAAATTCCAGTCAAATCTGGAAAACCGATTTGTTGCCATGGAAACCACAAGAGACGTAAACCAGAACCTTGAAAATGTGGTTCGAATCCTCAGGAGTGAAGGTACGAGATTTTGTCAAATGCAGCGTACAGACACGAAGTCGAAGCTTTCAGAAAAGACACTAGGGTTAATGAAGGAAAGACGTGAGAACCCGCCAGTCACTTCATCGGCAAAACGGACTCTAAACCGAGAGATTAGTAAGCGTGTACGACACGACCTCCGATGCTCCAACACTCTTTTGATTGAAAGAGCAATCGAGCAGAATCGGGGGTCAAAAGTGTTTGTGAAATCTCTTGGAAGAAGCCATTTGACGAAGCTGACCACAGTAAGCGGAGAAGTCGTTGCTTCCAAGCTGGCTGTCCTTTCGGAAGTAGAAAGCTTCTATGGCGATTTGTACGCTTCGCATGCATCTCGACCTGATCCCGAAAATGAGGACCCTCGGGCCAAATTAACACGCCACTTCACCGAAGATCTGCCAGAAGTCAGCATTGACGAAATCGAGATGGCTCTTAGACAGCTGAAAAATGGAAAAGCCCCTGGAGAGGATGGCGTTACTACAGAGCTGTTAAAGGCTGGAGGTAAACCCGTATTAAAGGCGCTCCAAAAGCTTTTCAACGCTGTCCTGTTCGAAGGGAGGACTCCAGAGGCGTGGAGTAGGAGTGTGGTCGTCCTGTTCTTCAAAAAGGGAAATAAAACCATGTTGAGGAACTATCGGCCCATTTCCCTCTTGAGCCACGTCTATAAGCTGTTTTCAAGAGTCATCACGAACCGTCTTGCGCGAAGACTCGACGAATACCAGCCACCGGAGCAGGCTGGGTTTCGGAGCGGATATGGCACCATAGACCACATCCACACAGTGCGGCAGATAATACAGAAGACCGAAGAGTATAATCAGCCCCTGTGTCTAGCATTTGTGGACTATGAAAAGGCCTTTGACTCGATTGAGATCTGGTCTGTTCTGGAGTCCCTGCAGCGTTGCCAAGTAGATTGGCGGTACGTCCGAGTGTTGAGATGTCTCTACAAAGCCGCTACTATGTCCGTCCAAGTACAGGATCAGCATACAAGACCCATACCATTGCATCGAGGAGTGAGGCAAGGGGACGTTATATCCCCGAAATTATTCACTAATGCAATGGAGGACCTGTTTAAGACGCTGCACTGGAAAAGGCGCGGTATCAACATCAATGGCGAATACATCTCTCACTTGCGATTTGCAGATGACATCGTCATCATGGCAGAGACGTTGCAGGACCTACAACAGATGCTGAACGACCTGGCTGACTCGTCTGTGCGCATCGGCCTACGGATGAACTTCGACAAGACCAAGGTCATGTTCAATGAACATGTACTACCGGAACCGGTTGCGGTACACGGTGCCGTTCTCGAAGTTGTTCAAAAATATGTATACCTCGGGCAGGCTTTGCAGTTAGGTAGAAACAGCTTTGAGGACGAGGTGAACAGAAGAATCCAGCTGGGTTGGGCAGCGTTTGGGAAACTTCGTCGGGTCTTCTCATCATCGATCCCACAGTGCCTAAAGACGAAAGTCTTCAATGCGTGCGTCCTACCCGTAATGACTTACGGAGCCGAAACGTGGACACTTACGGTTCGACTGGTCCATAAGTTTAAAGTCGCTCAGCGTGCAATGGAGAGGTATATGCTCGGCGTTTCTCTAAGGGATCGCATTAGAAACGAGGTGATCCGACAAAGAACCAGGGTCATCGACGTAGCCCACAGGATTAGCAAGCTGAAGTGGCAGTGGGCTGGCCACATTTGCCGAAGAACCGATAACCGTTGGGGTAAACGAGTTCTTGAGTGGAGACCGCGTCTCGGCAAACGTAGTGTAGGACGTCCACAAGCCAGGTGGAGCGATGATTTGCGCAAGACGGCTGGCAGGAGCTGGATGCGAGAAGCCATAGATCGAACTAAGTGGCGTGAAATTGGAGAGGCCTATGTCCAGCAGTGGACTGCGATAGGCTGATGATGATGATGAATATAAAAAATAACACAAAATAACTTTACATAGTATGAAACAAGGATTTCAATGTATGTGTTTTCAGTGATAGATAGAGTGATTCAAGAGAAGATTTATTATAGTACTTCTGTGTGAAGCCCGGCCTAAACGATAGCACTGAATAAATCATTATTTAAAATTATTCTCTTTCCATAAAAAAGGTAGAAATTGAAAAATAAAAAATAAAGAGAGAATATATTTAAACCCCGCTAAGATCGCCAGCTCTTGGATTTGATAAAATTATAAAGAGAAAGAATTCGGAAAGTAATTTGTATATTATTCACTTTTATACCTTCACAAGTAGATAAGCAATATTCCTCAAGTTCTGAGGGTCCTGTAACACCTGTTCTGGTCCTTTGGGCAGCTGACAAAGCTGTGCTAGAGCTTTAAGGGCGAACCTTCGTATATTAAGCTCATTGTGAGTTACATGTTTTAAAATATAACTGATGGCGTCCAGATCGTAAAGGACTTGGCGGTTTTGCATCTCCTGAGCTGCAAATTTTGTTATCGCTCGAAGTGTCTAGAAAAGATACAGATATTAAATAGTTCATGAGATTTTCTTGTATAGATGTAAATTTTGTTTGTTATGGTATAAAGGGACAAGAGACGAAGTATCTACTGAAATCGTATATTAGATATAAATCTTGTATGTTGTTGAGGTATGGTCCCCCAATATCCTCACTCACTCGGTGAAACACAGCGCAGGCGCTGTTTCATACTGGTTTTCTGTGAGGCCGTGGTAAAACTCCGGTCGAGCAAGTCCATTCATGCCGATGCGTGGCTCTCCCACTAATCACATCTTTATTGTATATCTACATAAAATTAAAAACAAAACAATAGATGGGTTACAAACTTACAGAAGTAACAATAGGCGGTGTTATAGCTCACGGCGATTTCTTGCTAATAAATATAAAATGGATTTTAGTTGTTTAAAATTTTTCGGGCAGTTATATATATATATATATATATATATAT
>PKRV01000251.1:2411558-2556362 GCA_003709505.1 Hyphantria cunea | reverse complement strand
ATATATATATATATATATGTATATTATGTGTGTATATGTTTATAATACTTATGTATTTGTATACATCTTTTATGTATTTATATATAAACATATGTATGTAATGCTTTGTAATGCATTTTTAGTTGGTCAAGTATGTCATTTGCGTGCGCCTGCTACGCAAGAATTGTACACCAAAGAGAATACCTTGGGCATTGAGTCCGCCGATGTACAAAAGTATAGCATACAATTATAATATAATATACAAAGTATATATATATATAATATACAAAAATACAAAAGTATAGCATACAAGTATAGCACAGCAAGCATAAAATTATAAATAAATAAAAATTATTAGTATATTGGGATCTCTCCGTCCCTCGGAGAGCGCGTTAAGCCATTGATATATTCCATACAAACATCTTTGGTTATGCTACAGGTAGTTAGAGGCCTGAAATGTCCGACTATGGTCCTTCTTACCTTGCCTTCTGAATTTCGTCTGTACATCTTATTTAAATATACGCATTTAGACAGTTAAAATAAAATAATTTATTGAAAAAACCCTACCTACCTAAACATTCGCTAGAAGAGCCCACATAATCAGTCGGTGCCTGCCTCGGTGAAGTAGTAGTAGCGTATGCGATTGCCGTGCTTGAGGTCTCGGGTTCGATGCCCGGGTCGGGCTAAATGTTTGTATGATCTGCAAATATTTGTTTTGGAGTTTGATTGTTTTCTATGTATATTATGTATGTATTAGCAAGAAAAAAGTAGCAGTTGTCTAGTACCCATTACACAAGCTTTGCTTAGCTTTGGACTAGATGGCGTTGTGTGTAAGATGTCCGAAATATTTAATTAATACTAGCTGATTCGGCTAACTTCGCACCACAGTACTGATTTTTTTTTCTGAATTTCCGCTAAAAATTGTTTTAGTATTTAAACCCGCCTCAGTTTTCCACGGACAGCGTATAGTGGCGGACTTCGAAAGTATGTTTATATATAACCCTTCAAGTTTTCTTTTAATTTTCTTCTATACAAACCTTGTCCTAACAATAATTAACACATAAAACAAAGAATTATGCAATTTGGTGCAGTCAATCGGAAGCTGCGCGCGTACATACATTTCAGTGATCCATTTTTATTTGTATAGATTATTGATTATCCTACAGAACTCCGGAATCGTCTACAACTTAGGTTGTGGAGATCTAAGCAATCGCTACATACAAAAATAGCAGGTCAGCCGTATCGTAGGAGACTTAAAGCCGATCTCAACGCAAAAACCTCGAGGAAAAAGTGCGAAATATTGAACAATACACCTTATTAGGTATACTTAATATACTTTATTATTATTATTTCTAAGTCACGGGTAGTTTGGTGTCTAATAACGTGTACTATTTTCGCGTACCTGACATAGTACTTCGCTTTCTGCAGACTCTAAAAGCAAGATAGATGTATGAGCACTCTCCGGTGAAATTGTGTACGCGTGGAAAGTCAGGTCTTTCTTTTCCGCCGATCTATTTTCCCGCTCTTTTTGGAGAGGTTTCGCCATGGTTTTACTTAGATATTTACTTTATAACAAATAAGTTCAAGACTTAAAAGCGTATTATTAATTATATACAATAGACTGCACTTTCGAACAGGTAATAACTTTGTCGAAATTGACGTTTATTATATTGACTGTTGATGTGATTAAAGGAGGTGCTAAGTTCTTTAACCATACTTACGAGTCACATCATAATCCTATAAGGAGTAGACATAGCTATATTAAAAGCTCACATTTTACTGGTTAGGTACTGGTTATTTGCGATCAACCGAATAAATGTATTTTATATTCGGAAGGACTAGTAGTACTATTTGCAGAGATTTCGTCGATGTCCTTAATCGCTTTTCGTCTACCTACTGTTTCGTAGTAAAAAATAAAGTCAGATTAATATCCACTGTATGATTTTGTAGCCTTTGTTGTACATGGTATAAATAACGTACATTATATTCTTGTATGCATGTATGTATTATGTATTCTTACAGTACAGTCTTAAACAGATCTACTCTGGGTTATGTTATACGAGTGTGTATATGTAGGTATGTATATCTCTTTGCCTTTGAGCCTAAACGGCTTGTCGTATTTTTATGTGTGTGGTGTCAATAGAATCGTTTTAGTTGTAAGAGTGACACTAAAACTAAAGCTTGAGTACATCAAAATTTAAAAAATACTAAATTAAGGATTCTTAGAGCCAAAAAGTATCAAAATAAAAATGTATTCGAGTGAGGTATCAATATAAAGAATTTTTAACGGTAATTACGAATATATATATACATAACTTATATGTTTTATGTTTTATATATGATTTTGACGCAGTCGGGTTTTATTTTCTTAATAATTCATTACTAGTTATTTATAAACCCCTATCGCCCAAACGCTGTTTTGCCAGCAATAAGTAGTTCATAGAAGAACTGCAAACAAAAGCATTCTGTTTGATTTATGTGCCTCTTACATTTACAGGGAAACTCAAATTAGTAAGAACCCGCTGACCAATCAGTTCTCTTTATCCATTCCCTCCTTAAACAAAGTAAAAAAAGTGAAATGCCATTTAATGACATTTCATACCTTTGCAAACACTCTTTTTAAGAATTGTTTAATTTTAATTTCGCTGAATGCATAGGTCAAACATAGTGGTTCGTTTTATAGGTGCCGTCGCAAGGAAATTTAGGATAATAGAAGAAGTATGGATTCTACCGTGGTGGGGAAGTGGGGGACTGGCTGCGATTCCACTTTGGACCTTGGATACTTTTGTCCTTGTTGTTAAATTATTTTCAACCTGTACCATATCTTTTGCAAGAGTTTTTATACCGCCAGTGATGAAGAACTTGCATGGCGAGACTGTTTTGGTATGTGCCTTTTTTATACTTAGCTACTTTAGAACATAAATACGTACAGTGGCAATCATTATTAGGAAGTTAGTCCCCTCAAATATACTGACAGCTTGTTAAACCTTCGAATTCAGTTGGCTCTCGGACTTGGGTCAGTCCAATGCCAACCGCTTCGTGGAAAAACTGATAATCAGGTTCCGGTTGAATTAACAACTGACCCCAAATACTCTTAGGAAATTGCGTTAATATTTATAATTAATAAAAATATACTACTCATTTTAACTCTACTTTATCTAATCTCATGGTAACACATACATCATAGATGCAACTAGGTATCAGTTTTAAACTCTTTGGTCGTGATGCATTACCAAAAACACTGTCTACTTTTCTCTTGTATGGTATTACGGAGCTGACTGGTGTGTCAAATAAGGTGGCTATTATTGAAAATTTGTTAATTAATATTTCGTATGGTGACGCATTATCCAAACGAAGTTTTTTACCACGCCTATTCATCCCGTAAGAATCCGAATATACTTCGATTAAATTAGGTCTAAAATCTCTCTTTGAGCATATTCAACTTAAAGAAAAAAAAACCTTTGTTCTTCTATAACTGCAGATTACGGGTGCAGCCGGTGGTATTGGACGAGAACTTGCTCTCCAGTTCGCAGAACTTGGTGCCACTGTGATATGCTGGGACAAGGATGCACGCAGAAACAATGCTTTGGTGAATGAAATAAGGCAGAAAGACGGAGAGGTCTGTAAGATTTATATAAATTTTTGAACCATTAGCTAACCAATCTAACCAGTCATATTTAGAACTGAGTATTCTTGTACTGAGTAGCTTTGTTTACGCAGCGCTCGGTTACAACTGATTGGACTCTAGCTTTTCGTCATGATGCCATGAGTAGGTACTCTTTATGTAGTTGTTCATGACGAAACTACTAGACTAGATGGCGCTGTACCACCTTTCTGAATCGCGATATAGTTACGTTACCGGGCTCGGTGTAAAAGTTACCCCGAATATATCGATGTAAGACACCTAATGACAGCTTGTCAAATCAGTTCACAGTAATTTTATTTGCGGTCATGTAACCCCCTAGTGTTCAAAACATGGTGAGGGCTATTGCGTCGCTTAACAGTAGTATAAGTTTAAAAACAATGTAATTTAAAGCCGAAATTGACCACTTAGTGAGGATTCAGTTTAGTGGTCGTCGATTTTTATGATTGGCCCAACTTTAGACAGTTTAGTTAGTCTTTAATTAAAGCTTTAGTTAAGTTGATAAGTATTCTTAAGATACCTTAGTTAGGTATATATTTCCGATTTTCAGGGTTACGGGTTCACAATCGACATCACAGCACGTGAGCAAGTTGCGTCTTTAGCACAAAAGATGCAACGTCAGCTAAGTGAAGTGTCTATGGTAGTGAGTAACGCTGGGACCGTCACTTGTTTACCTATTACACATTTAAATCAAGACTCTATTGCGAAAGTCATTGAGATCAATTTGCTGGCACATTTTTGGGTAGGTACATAATTATGATTTCGGAACAACAGGTTGCATTTTAATTTTACTTTGTTTAAGTTGATTTTTTTTTATGACATAGGAGGTACTAGCTGACCTACGTTTACGTCGCCTATTACCCATAGCGTAATAATTTTTCATCGTTTTTGTAACATTCTTCATTAGTGCTCCGCTCTTCGGATCGGTCTTAGCGTGATGATATTTAGCCTATAGCTTGCCGCGATAATGGCCTATCTAACACTGAAAGAGTTTTTCAAATCGGATCAGTAGTTCCTGAAATTAACGCGTTCAAGCAAACAAACAAAACTGTTTAGCTTTATATATTAGTATACTCAGATTACAAAAGATAGCCAGATGGAACCTACCCAACCAATAATATGAAGCCGTTTTATATATAAGTGTGCGTGACAACCAGCAGCGACACTGTAGGTACACGTACATTTGTATACGAATGAAACTAGAAGCAGAAAAGAGTCCGTTTTTGTCCACGTTGATATTGAAAAATAAACTGGGTATTTTAATAGTAACAATTTCATTAAACTATAATATTATTTTGATTTTAATTACTGTTACATATGAATCAAAATCTTAGCAACATTCATTATGCACTATATTTTATACTATTTTATTTATTATATTACTATAATATGCCGTATAATAGAAAATTCATTCGTCGGGTAACAACAAGTGTTGGCGTCACGTAACAACAATAAGTGATTACAGATGCTTATAAGTACTTGCCACGCCTGCACTTCAAAGTCACAAGTGCTTTGTCGCCCTTTGAGTCCCCCCTTCAAATTAAAGGACCACTGTGTGTTAAGGCTCCGTTGACCTCACTCACTTGGGGATAAGACACGAAGGAATTGCTTAACACCAGTTTCTGTTATGTCGTTGATTAATACATACTTGTAACTGCTGAAGCATGTTTCTTCCAAGGGAAGCATTGAATTTTGCAATGTTTTCAGTGACTCTGGGAGTATTAATTGCCCCGATTGGTACTGCAATTGGATTAAATTGCTATATAATTCTACAGTAGACCAAAGAGAATGTAACTACTTGTCACTCCTTTCTTTATTTATTCAAAACAAAAGTGCTTTCCATAAATCAACTAATATTTACCATATTACATAGGTAATTCAAGCCTTTTTACCAAATATGGTAGAAAGACGATATGGGCACATTATCTCAATCAACTCTAGTGCTGGTTTGATGCCCTACGCGGATATGATTCCTTACTGCGCGGCAAAGTTTGGCCTCAAAGGTACCTGGAGTCTGCTATGAATTTTGTCGAATAGTGTATTAACGCATTATCGTTAAACTACACTTTTATCTTAGGTTTAATGGACTCTATAACCGAGGAGCTTCGCCTGGACACATGGACGAAGAACATCAATACAACATCAGTATACCTGGCCACCGTTGCCACAGGATTCTACCCGCCTCCCACTCATAGGTTTACATCTTGGTACTCTGAAATACCGGCTAAAGAAGCTGCTAAAATCATTATTGAAGGTGAGATTCTTGATTGCCGCTGCAAGAACTTCTACGAAGTATGAACAAAATGAAAATTCTAGATGTGTAGCTCCATTTTTAAGCATTGCAATTCTTGAGACATCAGGCATTTCTAAAATTCTTTCACTTGGTTGGCGGTGTAACAAGATACTATTAGTTGGACGGATTGGTTTTTCTTTTAGCTAACCGAAAAACTCTTAGGCTCGGGTATTGTATTTTTGGTTTCTCCCAAATGTACAGTATAAACTTCCTTGTATTCCTAAAATTGGAAGAATCTCGCTAGAATATAAAGTATCTAACTTAATATATGTTTTTGTCGCAAATAGCATACAGGCAAATAGCGAATGAGATGTGTCATGTCAACATTCTTTATAAGTCCACTATGCCTACAAATATTTTATTAATGAGATGTTTTTTTTGGTTTTTGCTCGATAGAAGTAATTTTAATCACTATTTATACTTTTCAGGTATTCGAAAAAATTACAAGGAAATCAGCATACCTGTATTTATGAAGTCTTTGATAGATTTGAACAATCTTATGCCATATAGAATAAGAATCATTTTAACAGATTTTTTCAATTTTCGACATAGGGGTTGGTTTTGTTTTTGTTAACGTTTTATTCGATTTTGTTCAATTAAAATGTAAATTAACTAATTTCTACTTGGCTAAACGACATTTTGGCTTAGGTATGTGAAGCCAAGTCTAATAAACCTTGAGTCATATATTGCTAAAATACGTAGACGAGTTGATGTTATAAGCAATTTTAATTTTGTAAATTAAAACAGAAGGCACCCCTCTAGATGTCATATCAAATCAAATCACGTGACATGAACTGAAATCCTTCTGAAACTCACATCGGTATTCAGATATTGTTTTGCTTGTTTGTTAAGCGGTACCCACGCCGCTCTCTGCGGCCCTGAGTGTTGTTCAAACCCCACATCGGACGGCACTTATTCAGGCCCTGGGTACTCTTTGTGTCTATTTCATGTTCGTCTGTAAAGTCTGTTTAACTGATGGCCACAGACAAACTTAATTAATTTTAGACAATGCGTTTAATTTTATTAAAACTTTTTAGTGTTTGTTGAAAGTCATCTCAAATCCTACATGTCTAAATTTCCTATTGAACCCGGAAATTTATAATTCACCTTCGGTTCTTCGGATTATGGTTTAAAAATTTATGTGAATGTTTTCTGATTCGATTTTAGTTGATATTGTTATTAGTCATTTACATTATTATTAATTAGTTATTATTTTAATAAATCGGGATAACTTTATTTTAAAGACTGTGTTTTTATTATTGCCTATAATCGCTATAGTGTTGAACATTTTTGCACTCAGCAAATCTGCGGAGCAAGACATTTTCGGATCGATACGTCTTTTGAAACTTTTAGATAAGATTTGTGGCGATTTTCACGTACTTTTTTTTTGCCTGTTTTGATGCCTGGAAGAGATTGCCGTTGAGCAATAAGGCCGCCAATTGTACTACCGACATACCTAGCTTTAAGCTATGTAGTTAATTATCTGGTGTACAATAAAGCGATTTATTATTATTATTACTTTCAATGAAATTGGAATCTTACTCTAGTACCATCTAATAGAGACACAGTGAACTACGGTCTAATCCTGCATGGCGCAATGAAAGATTTCGTCGTATCACTGCAAGTTAGTAAAAACTAATTTCCAAAATAGTATCTTGAATAACGGAGTACATGGGCAACAAATAAAAAAAATATAACAGACTTTAATAAATAAAATATATTGTTTTTATAGTAAAAAAATTTCTACCGCAGATTCATGATCCGTAGAAAGAATAACATGAAATTTACTTCCGTAGTCTGTTCGTTTAGTTCTTTTAAACGTTGACCGCATTTTAATGCAGTTTTCAACAATAGAATGTGATTCAAAATAAAGTTTTATATGCGTAATTCATACATATTACAGAACAGAAAACCCAAGAATTTCAAGAACTTTCGTACGAAGCCGTGCTGGGTCGCTGTTTGTAATAAAATGCAACATTCAAATTACACACAAGTATGCAAATTCAACTTATAACTATTGAAACACTGGCCACATTTCTCACATATTATTGTCTTAGAATGTTCCTTCATATGATCTTCTAGTGTCTTTGTATCCACAAACTGCTTGCTACAAATCTTGCAAATGGTTTTATCACTTCCATGCAGTATCATATGACGTTTTAACGAAATACGGGTACTAAAGCTTTGACCGCAGGACTCACAAAGATGGCGGGTTGGTTCAGGTCTTGAAGTATGAGTTTTAACATGAAGATATGTTTTCTTGCGATCAATCGAACTGAAGCTGCATATTTTGCATCTGTAACAAAATTAAGAACAAAAAATTATTTGAGAACGCAGTATAGGAACTACTGATTCATTTGATTAAGATTTTTTGTAGAATTTATAGGTGTGACTTATGACTGGATGGTTCCCAACTTGTCAAGTGACATGATAATTAGTATTTTTATGTTTTGAAAAGGATCCCGTAGGTTCAAAACTTGTTCATTGAAACAATTTTGAAAGCCAGATATATGCCTATACATATATATATATAGCCGGTCTCTCACCATGATCTGATCTACCTCTTCTATACGTCGTTTTTCTCTTGTTTTTCAGATTCGCAGTTTTCCACACACAATCATCGAAAAGCTATATTACATTGGACATGTTATGACCACTGCTACATATATGAACGACAAACTCAGTATCTTCAATAACACCATCATTAATATGTACAATATACACGCTCACATTAGAACGGTAACATTGTAACGTGACGTGGCACCCTGGACTGAAGAGATTAGAGTGGCTATGAGACGCAGGGATCAGGCCTTTCTAAGTTTTAGGAGAGATTGGTGTGTGAAAGCAAGTGGACCCTTTATAACACTGCAAGTTGTAATACTTACACTCTAATACTCATAGTACATGAATCTAAAGTAAATATTTTATTTGTTTTATACCTACCTACCCAACAAAATTGCCAAATGCAAATTGTAGAGAATGCCTTGGACATTGAGTATGCCTTGGGCATTGAGTATGCCTTGGGCATTGAGTACGCCTTGGGCATTAAGTCTGCCAATGTTAAAAAGTGTGTACTTATAAATATATAATATACCGAAACAAAATATATTAAACATATAAGTGGTCTTTCACATTCTTGTACACGTAAACCTTTCAAAGTACACAACACTTGAGTTATTTTATCATAACAGCTTTAATTATATGTTTGAGAAATGTACGACCCTTTTATTTTAAGTTTTTACTATATTTAACTAATTAGTCATTTAACATATTTAACAAAGCTCAATTACTCCAAAAAAAAAATTGCAACATTGATTCAAATGCACACTGGTTTCTAATGTACTTTTCTTTAACTCAACAAGCTAAAATTAATAAATTTTAAAACCCCTATGCAAGCCCTTAATTGAGTAATCATACACTAAAAATTTCTTCCATCATTTTGGAAATGAGCTGATACTCTTACACTGCTGGACTGATACTACACAAACATAGCTAGGCACCATCACAAGGAAATTGGCTTCCTTTTGAAATTGAAACCTCACCCAAATTGGTTCATCCGTTAATAAATATAAATACATAAATATTTCAGACATCTAACACACAATGCCATCTAGTCTCTAACTAAGTAGAGCTTGTATTATGGGTACTAGGTAACTGATATGAATACATAAATACTTTTTTTTTGTAAATACATACATATTTTACATAGAAAAAACTCAAACTTCAAAACAAATATTCAGTCTCAGGTTCGAATCCTTGCTTTGTTTTGAATTTCGAAATATTCAAAACAAAACAAGGATTCGAACCTGAGACCTCATTGACAGCAGTCACATACCCTACCTCTGCACCACCAAGGCAGTCATGAGAGCTACAATGCGGCAGATCGGCGTCAAAATTATAACAGCCCTATTTTTGTGTCGAGGGTTAAAAAGGAAGGAGAATGAATAATATAAAGACGGGGCAAATTCCTACTTAGTTAATATTACTTACTTGTGCATTACATTCTCCATTTTCATGTGCTCATCCCTTTTATGTTTAGCTAATGTTTCACTTCCTATAAACTTATGACCACAAATATCACACACTCTCTCTTCTGACTTAATTATATGTTCTTTGGCGTGTTTATATAATTGAAATCTTTCTTTAAACGTGTCCCCACATTCTTTACAACGGTACAAACACCCTACTGCTGCTGCATAGTCCGTGTGACAAGTTCTATGATGCTGAATCAATTTTTCTTTAGTCGGGAATTGTTCAGTGCAGTTACATGTGAAAGGTACAGATGTGTTATGAGTAATAGAGTGTTGTTGCATCTGTTGCTTAGAATTGAATAACTTATTACAGTGTATACATGTTCGTAATGCAATATCACATAAACTCATGTGCTGCAATAATTTGGGTACATTTTCATACTTTGCTTTGCAACCGATACATACAAATATGTTTTTATCAATCTTAACTTGACCTATTTTAGTCTTTACTACAGTTAAATCTGACTCTAGACCATCTATGTCCATTTTAAACTTATTGGCGTCTTTCTTCTTAGGGCTAGGGACTTTTGGTGTTTTTAAGTTTGCTTTGGCGATTTCAATATTGTGTTCATTTCCGTCTAACATATTCACAATACAAGGTATATCTTCTTTGCCAAGGTTATTTAAATATGCTTCTATGTTTGCAGTGTTGTTTAAAAATTCTAGAAGAGAGTCAGAATTGTACTCAGAGTCAGGCAACGGCTGCAAAGGAACTTTATTCTCGGTAGTTTTTTTTTCTTTTTCTTGCACTGAGGATTCGAGCCAATCTTGTGAGCAACGAGCATTTAGTTGGAAGTTATAAAATTGATTTAATAAGGATACACAGGACATGCAAATAGTTTTAGGTAGGTGATCATTTGGTGATATTGAAACCCCAAGACACGATTTAAAATGTAAGGTTATCGTTGGGTTTTCAAGTATCGATACGTGTTCTAACTCCCGGTCTAAACATATGCGACAGCAATTTTGAACATCGTCACACATTTTTACGGCAATAGATTATTGAACTCTTATTTAAAAGGATTAGTTCTATAGATAACAACTTGTTTCAGCAAGTAGAAGCTCAATATTTTGGTCATATGTTTTGACTTAAATGACTTTTGATATTGCTACTCTGACATGACCATCACCGTCTAGAAATTTGTGGCTAGTTGGAACAATCGACTTCACTTGTGATCAATGATTACTATTTTATATTTAAAGCACAATAATAACTTCCAAAAACAACTTAAAAGTGTGTGGTCTTCATTTTTATTATTCCACATACGTTATTCCGTGTTTTTTTAATCATCTGTTTATAAACGTAACAATAATATGATATTGAGGGCAAGGTTATTTTTTTGATTAGGATTCCTGATAACAAAAATTAAAACTAAATATTCACTATTTCAAATAATTTACTACTGCTTGTACTAATATTGTGATTGCATTAATTTATAAAGAGAAGACGCTAACAGTAATTTCTGCACGTTATAACAGTAGTCATAACGCATAAAAATTCAAGTTTATTTTTCAAATTCAAATTATTTATTTCGGACTGATACATCTATATTTTGTTGGTTACAGAATGACCTAGCCTAGTCTTATTATTATGGATATTAGTCAGTGTAGATGTATAACCACCTGGACATGATGGGAGAGTTCCACCTATCTGGAAAAACATTTAGGATGCTGTTGGAGGAGAAACGCAGGCGTGCAAGCATCGGCGAACCCATTGATCTGAAACTCCTCGAACATGCCCGGCGCTACAACTCCATGGCAACCCCAAATGCACCCTAAATGTATTGTTATATTGTACACGCGGGTCGCTTTATATCTTCTGCATAAACTTAGTCCACAGACTGCACGTGTAAAATGATTGGCAGAAAGCTTTGAAGAGCATAAATTTTAGATTGTGAGGGCAGCGCCCAAACCTGTGAAGCAGCATATTGCAACGGACAGCCAGCGACCTGCGTTCCCTATTTATATCCATGTTGTCTTTTAAATCATGGTTGACCCAGTGACCCAGGTGCTTAAACCTCTGAACCCGATCCGAAAAGGATCCCAAGAGTGAGAGTTCCGGTGGTCGCTTGTAAGTTAAGGTGCCTGATTATAAAACACACCATTCAGTCTTTTTGGTGTTGTACCTGAGCCTGTGAGCCACCACATATTCTTCACAAATTTTAAGGAGTTTCTTCATAGCGCCATTCATATCATTAGCGTAGCTTATGTTGTTTACACAAACACCATCTCACGTGACACCCTGTCTTGTTGCCATTACGTTCCTCAGTCAATTTATTTATATATATATTGAATAAATGAGGGGAACTCAACCCACCCTGGCTTACCCCACATTCCAAACCATAAATATCGGAATATGCTCCTGTCCACTTCACTCTTTTTTTTATTACTGTACCAAAACTTCAACAGTGCTAATATATTAACCGGTACAGTGGTATCCCATACAAGCTTATACCAGAGCAGCTCATAATTTACGAAGTCGAATGCCTTCGATAAGTCTAGAATACAACCTATTATTCGGGTCTTTCTATCTGTGTAATATTGGACTGTCTGCTTGAGACATAGGATAGCACTTTTAGTGAATAACTTCGGCCTGAAACCTATATTGGCTATCCTATCAATCTAAGTGATGCACTAGGATTTTATCAAACCGACTATCCAACACCTTTGCAATTACCGTTTTAGCGAGATTGTTCTTTCATTGTTCTTTCACATCTGAGGCATTTTCAGACTTATTTTTTATAGTTGGTACAACAAAACATAATCGACACCGGTCTCAGAGCTCGGCTTAAAAATTAAATTAAATTTTTATCATTTAAACCGTATGACTATGTATGCTTTTCAATCACCAGGTAGGTACCCTGGTTTTATTTTTATACAAAATTAACTTTGGTTTCGCTTAAGTCAGTTTTCGGGATAAAAAGTAAAATACTTTACTAAATAAAAATAATACGTCGCTCACAGACACTAACATGTAGCAGTCAATTCGAACACAAAAAAACTGGGCAGTTGCTATCTACGGAACCAACTTCGTAACTTTACAACACCATCGTAACTTTAACATTGTCCGCAGTTTGACAATATTACTGTCATGTCATGTCAAACTAAATATTGAAATGACAATGAATTATTTCTTAATGAGTTAAAAATAGTTGATCGGTAGGTTCTGTTTAAGTATACATAATTTATTTGTTTCAAAAACAATTTATTTTAATCTTGTTCTTTGATTTTAAATTTGCCAGCATTTAGTGGAAGATACATGTGTCGTATAATAATACGAAACCTGTTTTGTGCAAATTTATGATAAAATCTTATCTCAGAATGAGTGTTAACAATATTTAGAAGCGACAAGTGAGGCTGTGCTGTGTTGCTGGTTCAATGACAAAAACCTATGCCTGCATGTAAAAAAAATTGTGACTGCAAAACGTTCAAAATGAATAATAAAAACGACTCGATCGCTTCTGAGACACAGGAATCATTATTGTATTCGGCCCGACATGGAGAATTGTCGGTGGTTAAGGCTTTACTAGATGCAAAAAATGAAGGAAAGCTGACTTTGGATATAAATTGTAAAGGTACCTATATACTTTTTCCCTATGCTTTTCTAAGTACCATCACGAGTACCATATAAATAGGAAATAAGTACCATATAAGTAGAAAATAAGAACATTAATTTTGTCAGCAAATATCGTTATATTTTAGATACACTAAACCAAAACTTGACAAATTAAATACATAAACCTTAATCAAGAACCACTTTATCTATTGGTGAAAATCACATGAAAATCTATGCAGTAGTTTTAAACAGACCCATGCAGTGAACAACTTGGTTTTATAGAATGAAAAAAAAATTAAACAATCTTTTAAGTTTGTCTTATGAATACCAAATTTGATATGCCTCTACATAAGACCACAGGTTATTCCTCACTATGGTTTTTAACCAACTTCAAAAAAGATGAGGCTCTCAATTTGAATGTTAAAGGGAAATTTACATGATATATTCACAATATGACAAATCTTTAAGCAATGAGGAGTTGAAAGTCCATACTAAATTCAATTGAATTGGGAGATGGAGATACTTAGATTTTTGATAAAGGAAATAATCATTAATAAAATAAATAAAGTAAAAATAGCCTTTATTTCCTGTAACTTGCTTTACACTTTTTTTTTAAATTGTTAGTTAATTAAATGATATCTGATCAAGTAGCATTATCAGCAAACAGGTCAGGTTGTCTTCTGACATAGGCCTCCTCTAATTCACTCCACTTGTTTCGGTCTAGTGCAGATCTTATCCATCCATTTGGCAGATCGTCTTCCCATCTTTTTACAGGTGTTCCTCTATGTCTCTTCCCATACCTGGGATACCATTCTGTAACTTTTCTAGTCCATTTCTCTCTGGAGGCCTTTCGACAGCTTAAAAACATCCAACAACAGATTGACATAGCCACTCGCCAGTCCCCAACCGCCTCCTGAGAAGAGTCCTGAGCCCAGCAGTGGGATGTTATGGGTTGTTGATAATACTTTGATTCTTGAGGAAGGACATCAGCTATTTTTTACTGCAATGTCCAACATAGAACAGTGGGCATCCCATTTAACAGTGCATACAAACCAAGTTAATATTTTCCTATTTATACTTTACTACTTTTGCCCAAGACTCCGCCCACGTGTTTGTTTGTTAAGAATCAAGGTATTTCCATGTGAAATTTCATTGAAATCGGTGCAGTAGTTTGGCAGGAAAAGCGTGAAAGACAGACTGAGTTTTTTCACATTTATAATATAAGTATGAATTAAATAAGTATATTAGTTATTGTCCAAGGACAAAAATAAGAAAATACACTTTATTATATATTAGTATTGTATAATTACAAATTATTATAATTATACAATACAAATTATTAAGTTTTAGTGGAATGACTAGGCTTATATTACAGTTTCATAAAAAATCAACCATGAGTCATAGACTACATATTATACTAACAACTTTATTGTTACACCTTCAATATTCATTGTTAACAATGTTAACCTGCTGAACTACTGTCTACTGTCTATCTTAATAATAATATTTCTCGTACCTAAAACACAAAGCAACCTAGTCTTAAACTAATCAGAGCTTGTGTTATGGGTAATAGACAACAAATATAAATACATATATACTTTTTCTGTAAATTCAAACATATTATATACAGAGAACATCCAAACTCTGAAAAAAAATTTGTAAATCCTACAAATGTTTAGTTGAATCCGAGAATTGAACCTGAGACCTCATGCGCAGCAGTTCTATAAACTGCTACTGCGCTACCGAGGCAGTCGAAACAAATATACCTTTAATATGAATAATCAGCTCTTGTTTAGTGAGTCATATCATAGCATGATATTTATTGTTAGCATTATTGTATTTTGGGATTACCTTGAAAGATAACTTAAAATTAAACAATGTTATTCAGCTACTATATGACACAGGAATTCAAATACTACTAAACTAATCCAGGTAGCTTGCAGAACAATGAGAATTAATAAATAAATAAAATTGAAATGTCTGTTTGTAATTTCAAATGACCATTTTTTTACTAAGTACATATAAAAGTTATTATGGTACTTACATCAAAAAACAATTTTTAGGGTTCCGTACCTCAAACGAAAAATTCATATCAAATACTCAGGTCCACTGTCTCTTGGAGTTGTGAAAAAATTAAACTTCTAAGCCAACGCAAAGAAAAGATAGAGCCGTTTATGCTGCAAATTTTCGACACTCGCAAGGGATTCAAAACCTACAGGGTACTTCCCGTGCAGCCATGTTGCGGAGCGTGACCGGTAGAACTCTGCCATCTCTTTCTGCGAGCAAGTTGTGCCTGCGAAGGAGATGGCAGACCGGACCGGGAAAGGTTTTGAACTCTCCCGTTCCGCCAGGCTCGGGAATGGGCCAGGTACCGGAGACGACTTTTTACGAAAATTATGCTAAGGAAAGAGTATGAAATTTGCACCTTGTGTAGAATTGTACGAAAAATAACATGAATTATGGTCGCATTTCGACCAGTGGGCGACCACTAGTATCATACCTTTGTGTAAATTCGTATTCATAGTATTTGTCTTTTGTTTTGCAGGAAAAAATAAGACAAACTTAGGATGGACACCATTGCATTTGGCAACGTACTTTGGCCACTCAGATGTGGTGAAAGCCTTGTTAGAAGCGGGAGCTAATGTTGACGAGGTCAACGACACTGGTGACACAGCATTACATAAAGCATCGTTCATTGGCAATGAAGTAAGATTTATAAGTCCTGGTTTACCCGACATATTATATCAATTCGTGCCCGCAAATTTGCACGTAATGTTGCAAGAGTACGACTTGCAACATCGCGTGCAATATATCCTATATACTACAAGTCCCATTAAAAACTGTCAAAATATAGTCAATATCTGTAAGCGGTGATACGAGCGGCGTTTGTTTCGAATGACAGTTGATTATAGCTTTTGATTCAACGCATATTGCTTAGCATTACGCTAAGTACACAGTGGTTCCTTAGGCTACGTTTCAATGATAATTAAGAAGGAAAATTTTAGACGTTAATGTTCAATGTGGTAAATGACGTGATTAGTTTTCGATTATGTCCAACGATATGTGCAATAATGACAAACAAAATATCATTATCATCATAAACGGCCTATAGCAGTCCTTATCTGGACATAGGTCTTTTCTTGAAAAAAAATGTTTTGGCCTACTCTGAGATCATTAAAATAAGATACATTATTTGTGGACTTACTATACCAGACAGGTTTATATACGGATAGTATTAAGTTTTCCTATCATTTTAGGGGTCCTTAGTCATATCTTAAGTGAATTGAGACAGGACAAATGGGGTTACGTATGCATTACGTATTCACACTCACATTTGAAATACAACAAACAGTGGCTGTATATTTGCTCATCTCATTCAATCTATTCATACTTATTACTATATAGTTAGTTGTGCCATTTTCTTATCTAAAATTTTAAACAAACAGTAAAAAATATACAGATGTATAATTTGAAACTCGTTTTCCAATTTTAAAACAAGTTCATTTATAAATATGTATAAGTCACACTTGTTATATGTATAATTCGTAGTTATGTAACACAAGAAATAAAACGACAAACGAGATTCATTTAAAAAAATGTGAGATACCTACTAGCTTTTATTTAAATATGTGGTCATTTTATAGATCATTTTTATGATATAAATACTTTTTGTAATGTAAAAATTGAATCTGTCTTGATTTTCGATATCATTCAAATTTCACGGAACCTAAAAAAATAAAATGTTATCAGAGTCGGCCTAGACGATGTCGGCCAGCAGCAGGAGATATTATAGTGCAGAAGTGTGTGGGCAAACACAGGTGCACTCACTTTCCCTGACTCCAGCGATCCGTTGGAACGGGCTATGCGACACGACCGGGGAAACATTAAATGTAGTATCGACAGCGTTACGTGCTCTCCGAGGCATGGTTGCTTAAACTTCAACTTCCAAACTACATTCATTAAGCATTTCTATAATCAGAAAAACTCGGATCCGGATGGCGTAAGAAAGCGGTTCCCGGATCTCTCCCGTCTCAGGCGCAGAGTGGCACACCGTGTGGTTTTAGTCGGTTCGATTCCGACTCACCGCCCCGCCGCAAACCCCCGTGGGGTGAAGGCCCTAGGGGGTTTACACACGTAAAAAAAAAAGGAATCGAACCCGAGATCTTTTGATCGGCAGTCGCATACGGTGACCGCTGAGCCAACAAGGCAGTCATGCCATCCTATATGATGGAAATATAATGAAATATAATGAGCATTATATCAATTATAGAGTTATTTGATGAGTAAACAAAACAAATAAATGTATCGGACATCTAACACACAACGCCATCTAGTCCCAAGCTAAGCAGAGCTTGTATTATGGGTACTAAACAACTGATATAAATACATTTATACTTTTTTTGTAAATATACATAAATATTATATAGAGAAAACACCCAAACTCCGAAACAAATATTTGCGAATCATACAATCATTTGATATGACCCTGGAATCGAACCCGAAACCTCAAGTACAGTAGTCGTATACGCTACCACTGCGCCACCGAGGCAGTTACACAATATGATAAAGTAAAAATAGTAAGTAGAATATAAAACAATCAAATCCAAAAAAGAACAGTTATTCCAAGTATTCTAAATACTTATATATGTATACACGTTAGATACTAGTACTAGTTACTCTATTTCTTACAATGAAACGTTAACAATTTTTAGAATACATAGTTTTATGGACATATGAAAAAATATATTTTATGTTAGTAATAAGTAAATTAGAAAATGCACTCTAAATACAAATAAAACCTCGAGTGTTAAAAAAGTTATCGAGGTTGATTTTTTTATGTTTTATATTTAACAAGACGAAAATTGTTATTTCTCTTTCAAGTTCCGTGACACTCCTTCCTACAATAAAATATCGGTATTTTGTACATATAGTGTTGGTTTCAGCCCCTTCAAATCTCTATTCAGGGCAAGTTTCAATTTAATTTTATGTATCCTGTACACTTAGGTTTCGGTTTAAGTTGTTGTAAGTTATCAACTAAATGAAATAGATAATCAGGCAATGACAATATCCGGGATAGAGTCCGGTTAGGTGCGGTAGCGATTCAGAGGTCGGCTTTAAATCACGTGGTACAGACCTTCTCCAGAGTAGGGTGCTTCAGACCGGCCGTTATGTGTGGTTTTCAAGGTAGAGCTACGCTGATTTCTGCATGAACGGGCCTAAATTGACAGCTTTCGTGTCATGTGGCCGGAGATCCATTGATGCAGAATTATCGCAATAAGCAACTATAGTGTGGTTCGTCATGCTGTATTGTTGCATTATCTGCATTCGCGTTGAGTATGGTGACCACACATACTTTCCATCAGAGTAGAGTCACTTTAGCAGGCCCAAACCCATACTAAATTTAATGATAATAACAGAAGTGTTAATTCTAACAATCTGCCATCTTAAAATATCTGAATTTGACAGGAACTCGTTATACAACTGATCAAGCACAAAGCAGATGTAAACATAATGAATGGTGAAGGGAAGACGCCTTGTGACGTGTCAAAGACTAGGGATGTTCAACGTTTATTGGATGCGGCTGAAAGGTCCGAGAGGCACGAACGAGAGCGTCTTCTTCTGACTGCCGCTAAGGAAGGCAGGATTGATGACATTCAGGAACTGGTGAGTTTCTGGAGATAGTAGGAGTGTAATATCCTCCCTTTGGGGATGTACGTCACGTAAACTCGCAAATACGTCTACCCTTGGATATCCACTCTTGGATTCTGCTCATGCTTTCCATCAGGCAGGGCAGAGTCATTTTGGCAGCTTATACATAAAAAAAGAAGCTCTCGCCGGCGGCTCTCGCAACATTAATGTGTTACGTACGAGACTGTAAGTCTATATATAATAAAAGTGAACGAATGAATGAGTGCATGAATGAGTAACCTTGTGATGTGACTCGAAACTCATACATTACAAGGAGTATAGCATCCTATTCTTTTTGAGACATGCGAAATAATAGCGCGTTTCTGCTAGAATAAAAACATCATAATAACCAAACTTATTTGGTGTTCTTTTTTATATTTTTTAACAAGGAGACGTTCATAACGCTTTAAGTTTTATGAATATTCGCGTACAATATTTATCCTGTTTTCCAGCTAAGCAATCCAAACACGCCAAATATCAACTGCGTAGACGCACAAGGCAACACATGTTTGCACTGTGCCGCTTACAGAGGACACACTAGGCTGGCCGTGTTACTGCTTCAGAACGGTGTTGATACTACTTTGAGGAATAATTGCGGTAAGTGTTTTTGATTCAAAGATAATTCAACAGACAAGTATTTTATACTTATGTACAATGCATGGTCTGACACGCACTTAGACGGTTTTTAATTGACTTGACATTTAGGCATAAATATTGGTATTTATTTTAAAATATCATACTAATGGCTTACAATATGTTTATAGATGAAAGTTATTATATGTAATGAAAGTTGTTAACACGCAAATAAAAAAACCTGTTTACATAACATCTTAATTTCTGCAACTCTTCTACTTTATAACATTATAGAGAAATTTGTTACATAATATGTTTTCGTCAATTAACAAGACCATTTGTTTAAATTTAATAAGTAGTTAATCAATTTTGAATTGAATATAAAATAATTATTCGAATTAGTAGTAATCATAAAAATGTTAAGGGTCATAGAGAATAAATAATATTACTGATTTACACTACAATAACTTGTAATTGTTTTTGTTTCAATTTTAATTTAAATGGTTAGAATTATCTCAAGCATAATTTAGAAATACAACAGTAATATAAAAATCAATCATATCGAACTTAGCTGGCTGTTAATAAACGCACGTACATATATATACATACACATTACAGATAATTTACAAGCAGACTCTGGAAAAAAATATCGTTTTTTTTTTTTTTTTTTTTTATATTTCAGCTGCCAAAATGACTCTGCCCTACCTGATGGAAAGCGTGAGCAGAATCCAAGAGTGGTGGTCACCATCCTCAATGCGAAAAAGAACAATGCAGTATGGTGACCCACACTATGGCGGCCTGGGGGGAAAGGGGATGGTGAGGAGGATAGGGGGCGTTGGATTGGGGTATGGGCCTCCGGTATCCTCACTCACTCGATGAAACACAGCGTAAGCGCTGTTTCATACCGGTTTTCTGTGAGGCCGTGGTATCACTCCGGTCGAGCCGGCCCATTCATGCCGAAGCGTGGCTCTCCCACGTATAAATCGTGCTCATCACCCAATTATTTATGGTCGGTGGGGATTGAATCCAGCTCAGCAGTCAGGGCCACTAACCATTAGATTCCTGGGCATACTGAGAATGTCTACTTTTAATGTTCAGGTCAGTTAGCTATCGACATGGCTAAAGACACGGAGATGCGCGAGGTGCTGAGCGTCCGTCCAGTACAAAGGTTACAAAGAACAGCCGCCAGGTTCGAAGGACCATTGCTTAAGAGGTCTCGCTTCTTAGGATGGAGGGCTGTTTGGGTAAGTGTGTTACATGACTTATCCTATTGAGTGCATGTTTTGTTCTTACATACTAATAAAAGTTAAACAACAACAACAACAACCCATAATGTCCCACTGCTGGGCTCGGGTCTCCTCTCAGGAGAGGGTTAAGGCCATACGTCCCCACGCTGGCCAAGTGCGGGTTGGGGACTGGCAAGAATACGTTGTGGCTACTTAAATCTTGCCGTTGGATGTTTTTAAGCCGCCCGAAGGCCTCCAACTAAGCTTCACGACTGTTATCGTATGATAACAACCGGGACCGACTGCTTAACGTGACCTCCGAATCACGGAGAC
Source organism: Hyphantria cunea (assembly GCA_003709505.1). Lineage (NCBI taxonomy): Eukaryota > Metazoa > Arthropoda > Insecta > Lepidoptera > Erebidae > Hyphantria > Hyphantria cunea. The sequence continues at coordinate 2,535,040 of PKRV01000251.1, read as the reverse complement.
GCTCATGGTAACATGCCACTAGCGGTCACCCATCCAGGTACTGACCGCGCCATCGTTGCTTACCCTCGGTGATTGTTTCTAATCACCGAGTGCAACTGGGCTATGAGCGCCTTCATAAAAGTTAAACTTGCTATTAATTATTGGCATATAGGTACGATACTTCAATAAAACCGTGAAACAGAAATGTCATCATGCCATGAGCCACTGCTTAACAAAAACCTAACAAATAGGTCGTCTCGACTGTCGTGATACAACTTATTTACAATAAACCTATGCGAACATTTTTTTGTACCTCTTCACCAGGGTGAGACCAACAGCCTTCCCTCTCTAATTCCAAGAATACTAGTGGGCGAAAGCACTCAAAGATCTCCAAAGCACTTGTATCTTTTTGATTTTCTTTTTTTTTTTGTTATTTTTTACCACAAAAATACTTTTATACAGGATGGAATTTTGTAATGCCTATGAAGGGAAAGTACTCTTAATAATGTTGATGGAAAATTTTACTCAAAGAAAAAAATCTTTTCTTTTTGAAAAGAAAGAAAACTAATTAAAATATTTCCGAACTGACTAAAATCTGTAAAAATTACACCATGTTTTTGAATGATTTGAACTCCCAAAATTCAGGCTCAAGCCTAGTTTGAAAACCTGTCTACCACCTAATATGAACCTCAGTGCATATTTTAGCTTAAGAACAATGACGGTAAACTATTTTCTAAGGCAAATAATTTTTTATTATTATAATTATATAACTGGTGATTTGGTGAAAATTCTTGGATATTTTGAATCGACTCTGTGGTGGCTACTAATAGAACTCTCTTATTTAGGTTCGAATGAATAGTTATTATTTAAAAAAAAATGGTTTTCTACAAAAATTTTTAAGTTCATGGATACAAAGTTAGCTTTTAGGCCGTTATATATCTCATTTTTATTTCTGAACAATTCTGTTTTTGTTTCATTTAAAATTTTCTTTCCTAGGCGGTATTACAACGTGGCGTACTTCTATATTACGGGTCCCGAGCAGAAGCGGCCCGGGGTGGGACTCACTGGCGCGGTCGCAAGTACCTCGACGCAGCCACGCTCACAGTTTCCGATACCGAACCCGCACTCATCGTGCTTAACTTTAGCGATGGCGATACTCACCGACTGGCTATCCCTCAGGGGGAGAGAGACATTGCTGTGGCTAGACAGGTAAGCTTGCAATTAAAGCTAAGCTCCTTCTAAATCAAATAAATTGCAATCAGTATCTTCTAGAAATGTCGAGTCTCTCGTGGTTCTACTCGTAGACCTAGTTGGGGTCTTGAGGTAACTTTTCCTGGACTATGGTCTGTTTAAATAGAATTCCGCGCCGCCTGCATCTACAGGCGGGTCACTGGGTTGGGCCCTAATGGGCCTCTTGGTAGATAAAAGGCGTAACTAACGGGAGGAACCGCTAGTAACACCCGAGGAGAACAGGAACAACTGAATTATTCAATTCGGTAATGTCAACATCGATACAACGCCATTGTCCACAATCGGCTAACTTATTATTAATCGGGAACTTAATTTTTTTTTTATAATCTTCGTCTATGACAAAGCTTCTAGTGTTTACATAGACCATACTATTTTTTTTTATTGCAGTCTTGGGTAACGGCTCTTAACGAGCACATAGCCTACTCCGGTCACTATTTATGGGCGGGGGCTTCCCCTGACACGGCTAGGGAGGCAACTGAGGACTTGGAGGATGAATGTAAACCGTTAGGTAAGAAAACTTGATTACTGTACTGTACTGGCGATTGCGATACGATAAAGAGTCTTGTGTGATAGTTTTACCCATTTCTGAAATACTTAATAATATATATAAATATGATTCATTATGTTAAAAGTCAATTTTGATGTTTAAATTAAAGATGCACGGGTTACGAGGGCGATGAATCCATTTATCTAGAATTAAATTTAAGAACATTTACCAAATAAAAATACCGAGCAGAGCTTGTTCAACCAGGTACAATTAACTTACACCTAAAAATACGGCTAAACTATTTTAAATTTGAAAAAGGAGTTTGAATATGAATGATTGAGATTTATATATGGGAAGACAAACGTATAAAATATTGCCTAATGGCAAGTAACGAATACACACCTACAACTCAAAAGTTTCAAGACCCCCCCCTCTTTTAAAACGGGATCAATCAATTAATCATCAGCCTATCGCAGTCCACCGCTGGACATAGGCCTCTCCAATTTCACGCCACTTAGTTCGATCTATGGCTTCTCGCATCCAGCTCCTGCCAGCCGTCTTGCGCAAATCATCGCTCCACCTGGCTTGTGGACGTCCTACACTACGTTTGCCGAGACGCGGTCTCCACTCAAGAACTCGTTTACCCCAACGGTTATCGGTTCTTCGGCAAATGTGGCCAGCCCACTGCCACTTCAGCTTGCTAATCCTGTGGGCTACATCGATGACCCTGGTTCTTTGTCGGATCACCTCGTTTCTAATGCGATCCCTTAGAGAAACGCCGAGCATAGACCCCTCCATAGCACGCTGAGCGACTTTGAACACGGGATAGAAAGGGGTGTGGTTAATTGTTAAACGTTTTTAAGTTATTTTCTTGCATTGTAGGTTCAATGCAAGATGCTTTAACGACAGCTACGAATAGTCTAGCGTTGCTCGACACTCAGCTGAGAGAGTGTGCGGCCATCGTAGCTGCACTCGACAAGAGTGTCAACGTTGGCAACTCGCTACATCACTCCGCTTATATGGTATGTACTACACTAATACATATGTCAAGGGGCTTAATCATCATTTTTCAAACAGATTTTAGAAGCATGGAATATTGCTATTGGGCGTAGACTTTTTTTTATGTTTTAGCTGCAAAAATAGACTGCTCTGCCTGATGGAAAGTATAAGCACAATCTAGGAGTGGTGGTCACCATCCTCAACCCGAATGAAGACCATGTAGCATGGTGAACCACACTATGGTGGTCTAGTGAGATGTTTTTTCACGCTCCGCTTAAAGGTCTCGGGATTGTGACGCGGAAACACGTGCGCTGGTTACAGGTTTTGACCGCTCGGCACAGGAAGGAAGAACCGAAGTGATGAGTGCGAGAGCGTATGTCTATCGCTCGGAAGCGGTGACTTCCAAGGCCGGCCACTTGTTGTTCTGTAGAGGAAGGGGAATGAGACCAGTGGGCAGAGCTCTTTTTCTCTGAAAGTAAAACGAGAGGCATATACATAAGAGAACAGAGGATGATGAAATATATAATCGAGGTTGATTATAAAGGAGGACTTAGCTTGCTACACCAGTGTGGTGTAGCATGTCAAACATGTTGGTATCTCATTTACCAATATGGATATTATAATGTTTGTTTTAAATTTTGTTATGTTCCTTTAGACGGCTTTTATGACGACACCTACAGGAGTACACTCGAGTTGATTAAAAACAAGTGATTTATTTAAAAAGGTTTTTTTTTACAAAAACAAGCTTTAATTACTTTTTAATAAACAAAAAATACTTTAAGCCCTTTCATTTTATATCTATATTGGCTGGATTGTTCAGAAAAATGTACGCCGCCATTTTGTAGCGGCGGCCATTTTGGATTAATAATAATTCGGATTATATACAATTGTAATTGCATTGTCATCAGAACTGAAGGGACATTTCAAATTTCAGCTCAATCGGGAATCGGGAAGTGGTTCAAATTTAACTTGCAAGATTTGATTTCTGACAAAGATGGAAACTGAAAACGAATGTTTGTTTGTTGCCAGAGGTTCCAGCACGCGTGCGGTACAGGCTCCGAGGCGCTGTCTGCGCTGCGACACTGCGCCGCTCTCGTCGCGCAGGCCAGGGACGCAGACTCCGCGAGACTCACTAGGGAAGTGAGTACTTGGCCCTTACACGCTCTAACATTCGTATGCAACTAGCCGAAAGGCTTCCACCGTTCGACAAAAGCCTCCCTTTAGGTTCGCTACAATAACCGCTCCACTATGCACTTGTGACGCCTCTGGATGTCCATGAGCGGCGGTAATCGCTTACCATCAGATGATCCGTCTGATCGGTTGCCCCCTATGAAATAAAAAATAATTTTATTACCTTAGATTCTCATTTTCAAAGGCAGCTCCAGCACTAGCACCATTGGGAGACTTTGTAAAAGTATAAGAAGCAAACACAAATATTCGCTTCATGTATTCGGAACAACAACTTAAGGACCATTAAAAATTGTTGTCCCATCTGGGATCAGAACACAGTGCAGTAGAAAGTATGGTTGTAATCACTGAAATAACTATTCCATGCGTGCAGTCAAGGGTCGACTGTCGATTTATGCGTCACTATTTTCTTAACACGAACTGGTTATAAACTTATTAAAATTAATTTCCTTGTACAGATAGAACGCAACAGGGTGTTAGAAGAAGCGTTAGCAGCATTGGCAAGAACACATCACGCATTAGAAATGTCTGTAGCTGAAGAACTTACGAAGGTATTCTTTAAAAATCCTTCACACGCTTGATATTAGTCAAATGTTTGTGAACTGGGCTATTGATGGGTACAATGAAACCTCCTCCGTTTGTGACACAAAAAGATCTGGCCGTCCACGTAGTATTCGTAAAAAAACGCGATCAAAGCAGTAAGGGAATGAATTCGAAGAAATCCTGTTCAAAAGCAAAAGATTTTATCTCGAGAGATGAAGATACCACCTAGAACCATGTCGCGTTTTTTAAAAGCTGATTTGGCACTTGCAGCCTGTAAGAGACGCACTGGTCATTTCTTAACTGATAATTTAAAAAAGGGGGATTTAATCAAAACAACTACTTAACGGTAAGCAAAGGTCACAGAAAAATTTTGTTTACGGATGAGTAAATTTCAACCAACAAAATGAACGTATTCATGCTGAAAGCTCTAAAGAAGCTTAGCTTGAGTCCCTAAAACAATTCACATTACCGGCAGTGAAGAATTTTCCCATAGAAAGGACTGTAAAAAAATGTTTTTATTTGTACCATATTTGTGGCAAGACTAAGTATACATTTCTGTGATTCTTTTTTATCTTTAGAGTTTATTTGTTAATATGAAATGTTTTATGTAAAAAAATGTCAGCGAAGAATATGCATGCAATAAAATCTTAAAATACTGTTAACGAAACAAGCTATCTATAAGTGTATAAACAGAACCATCACTCATCTGTTAATGTGCGTGAATTGAACAATTTTAATATGGTATTTTTTTTATCTCAGAGCAAAAGGAAGAAAAAGTCAGAATCACATTCGACGCTAAATGAGTCTAAGGACAATTTCTTTGATGTATTTGAAAGTAAGTGAAGTAAGTTTATTTCATTATTTGTTTAAACTTTAAGCACTTATTAGTGGACTTGATGCCCAAAGCATGCTCTTCCAGACACCCTAGGGTGGTGTAGAAATCTTGTAAGGTAGGTGGGGCACAGGTAACAATATAAAAATTAAAATAAACACTACACTCGAAAAGAAAAACTTATACACAGATATATAATACACTTGTCGTAAATACATATATAGTACATACTTACATCATATTCGTACACTATGAAAACCCGAATATAAGGTGTAGCAACTATCGATTAGTAATTTCTTCCATTTCGTTTAAGTTAAGGTAAATGCAAGAGACTAGATACTGAACCCAGTATCTAGTTTCTGCCATTTGTCTCTTACAGGGGTCAACGCAACGCAGGAATGGACAAATTGTTACCCTGAGTCTGGGTGTGCTGTACACTGTTTATACCGGCAAATCCTTATATTCACCATAGTGTTAATTTGATTCCTTTTTTGTTCGTAGACTCTGACGATGAAGACGACACCTTAGTGACAGCAGGGCTGTCAAGCCCGCTCGGAGCTTTGAGCCCGTGGGGTAGCAGCCCTGACCTAACACGACACACGCCTATTGGCAGTGTTGATGGTGAGTGCGATTTTATAATTATTTCAACCAATTTCAATGTAGTGACTGCCACTTTAGCGTTATAGTTACCAGTCATATTTTATAAACATTCAATAAATATCATGTTTTTTTTTTAATGTATTATTATATAGGCATTGGCTTAAACAGGGTCTATAGGTTTTATTTTAGTTTATAAATAGTCAGTGATAAAGGGATTTGTCAACGTAGGCGACAAAACTCCTACGAACGAGGACGAGGAGTGGCTGGGCACGTCTCCCGGCTCGCCCGCGTCAGTGCGGACGGCGCTGAGCGGCGCCAGCTCTCGCGGCACGTTCGTGTCGCAGGGCGGCCACGTGTACAGGAACGCGCGCCCCTACCGCAAGAACACGCACCCCAGGTACGTCTGTACGATCCGCGTTAAGAAAATAGTGATGCATTGATTAAGCCCCGCCCCCCGACCAATGGGGCTCAAGGAAATTACATGTCATATGAAAGCTTCTAACCTGATTAGTAAAGAGCTTTATTAATATATCACTATTTTCTTAACGCGAATGGACTATAACTTTTTACTTATTTCAACTTTATAATAAAAAACAAATGATTTATGAGATTATATACCTATCTTTATTAAAAAATAATGACTATTAATAAAAACTTCATCCAAACAACCTACAAAAACTTAAAATTCTAACTTCTGAGCGTTGACTCTAGTTAAAGCTCTTTCAATAAATTATACAACCCCTTCCAAGAGTATATTAGTGCTGATTATCGTTGGCACCCGTTGTGACCTACAAGATTTGCAGTACGGACTACTAACAATTAATGTCGGGAAGTGGTAACTACTTAGACTAATCAGCGCGTTCGACGAAAATGTCATTGTGATAGTATATGTATTTCGTTTTATGTTTCCATGTGCATAAATGTTTCTTTATGTTATTTAAATTCCGTATTAATTTAATAAGTGTCAAACCAGAATAAAGCGTACATATTTTGGAGATCGTTCCAGTTCGCGATTATTTGAACTTGTATATCAACGTATACCTACGTATACGCATGCACGCAATCAGTCAATGGCAGAATTATTAGTAGCGACATTAATAATTCTTCATTACGTTATTATTTTTAACCTTTTATTTATTTGTTTAGTTACCTATACTTTTAATTATTTTTTATTGTCAGTTTTTTATTTTACTTTCTATTTGTTTGTTCCAGTTCTCAGTGGTCGCTTTAGAGTACCGTTCCTGGTCGGTATGAAACTTAATTAAAGCATATCATAGTTGATATTGAAATTACACTGATTGTACAAGCGCACCATAATATATATATATATATCGACGACATAATGCACAAAAATGCAATGAATAACGCACTTAATACTAGATATTAGCTAAAGTAATTTATTTTAATAATGATGAACATTTTTTGACTAAAAAAGAATATCTGTAGGTTTGTTTTATTTACCACACGTCTATTAACGAATGGTTTAAGTTGAGGTATGTCTCCAGACAATAGGTTTAAGAGTTGAACGTCAAATGCCGTAATCTTGATAAACGTTTGTGAGACGACGAATCCAACAAGCTGAGACTATCTCTCTCGCTCATGAACGATATCCTGAGTGACAGAAAGGCATAGATATGTTGGCATGGTATATATAATTATGTGTATGTATAGGAATTACGTGATTTTACTGAATGTACAGGCGGGTGTCTGGTTTTGTCTGTGAGCGCGTGCAATATAACGTGGCCGAAACGTCAGATAAATCAAATTAAATATATTTAATACCTACTACCCGATAACGTTAATTCCCGTAAACATATATAATTATAGGTTTGATAGTTGTACTTCCATTTATCACAAGATTGTTTACGGCTCGAGATATTTTTATGTTTAAAGTATTTTTAATCTGTTTAAATAACTATATTTGGGTGTCAAAGATACGATTATTGAAAAAATATAAACTGATCCGGTTGTGAAAATTTAGCCTTGTAGGTTGTGACAAAAATGTAATGTGAATTTGGTTAGCCTGTTCGAAAATTTGATATTTGAACTCTTATTGGAACCGTAATATAGTCGTGATAGTATAATAATAATAAAAAGTATAACAATACACGTTAAAAAGTATTTATTTCATTGCTGTTCATAATGTACTTATTTAGTTATCATCCTTTTTCGTACAATGTGTGAGTTGCCTTACGTCAAAAAGGTAAAAAAATATATGTATATAGGCGTTAACATTTTTATTTATAGACAAATATTAAATTATAATTACTTAAAAATTCTGTTTATAAAACAATGCAATATATTTTGTTTAACAATCCTTAGAACCGCAAAATTTCCATAAATGTTAACTTAAATTTAAATAGCATTTATTTACCAGAATTATAAATAAACAAAAATACCTAATATTTATTTACAAAGAAAGAAAATAAAAACAATTTATGAGGTATATATTTATTATTTTTAACAAATAAAATGTAGTTGGACCTATTGCGCAGAGGTACTAGAGGTCAGCACCAAGTTTTGTAAAGGTTTCGAGTATTGTATTCAATCGTGTAGGATATAATGTCAGATGTTCTCGTGTACTTATTATATAATACTAGACTTTTCGTTCTGACTTAAATCTGTCTATTTTCAAGTCTATGCCTATACTATTTTTTATTTTTGTTATTGATTAGTAACCAGTTCTTGACAGCTTAATACTTGGCCTTTTTCGCATTAAATTTCCTTCGTGATCTGAATTAATCCTTACATATATGACAATCAACTGACAAATTAGTGATATGTTTATCTGTCAAAACCGTTTGACGTTTGAGAGGCAGAACGAAAGTATATGGTTGTCTCTTTCTAACTCATTAATACAATTACTATGCTAAGTACCAGTTTCACCGCTTGCTGATAGAGTCCTTGTTTCTGATAGAGACTTAAATGTCAGACATGTGTATATTTGTCAGCAACTTTTATCTGTTGAATAGTGTTAAATTGCAGAAAACTATCCAGAATGTTATCAGGAACAGGTGGGACTGGTCCTAAATATTGGTTCTCTAATATTTTTATTGCTACTGAATTCTAAAACAGTGAGAAAGGTAAGAAAAAGGTTAAGTTTAGTGACGTGTATTTAATATTAGTAAGTTTGGTCTTTGATTTGAAGTATTTTTAAATCATTTTACTATGAATATATAATACTGACAGAACTGATTTATTACTTATGAACTTATGTTTCTACAATAAATGAATCATGTTTCTAGCAACTTGAGTGTTGTAAGTGTGGAAAACTTTATCAATTTCCATGCCGAGTTTGAATACATAATAAAAACTATTTTTCAGTAAAAAGATTAGTCCATAATTTATATTTTTATATTAATGTTATATGTGAACGCAAATATATTTTATGATAATGTTGCAAATCTCAAGTAGATATTATTATTTTGTTCGTATTATTAAAAAGGTACCTGAGTTCAAAGTGGAATTGTGATAAAGAAATATTATAGTTATTATTTTAATTAATAAGTTGAATATTATGTGACATGTACTAGGTATGTTTAGTTAATAAAAGTATGATATTTTTATTATTTTTTTGTTTTTATTTTAATTTTATGTTTTGATTAAAAAAGGTTCTTCATTTCGTCTATTTTGTCTTTATTTTTCCGTTTTTTTATTTTTTATGTATTGTTCTGGCAAAAAGACTATGAAAAACATAATCAGAATCCAAGAGTGGTCACTATACTCATTGCGAATGCAGACAATGCAACAATGCATCATGGTGACCCACACCATGTCGGCCTAGTGATGCTTCTGCACCATTAGGTCTTCGGTCTCGCACTCACCAACGAAACACGCCACCACAAACGGTGTAATTTTACGTTGGTCTTCTGTGCGAATGTTGAAATCTACTAATGCTTTTTAATTCAGTAATCAATTTAAAGCTTGATGATTCTCACATATTTAATAACATAATGTTAATTATTGTTCTTATCACATGCTATAATAATAAAATATAAATAATCAATATCAATAAATCAATAACTAAGCTATCTCCAGGCCAAATTTCGTTGATAATGGTGCAGTTGTTTAGCTGTGAAAGAGTAACAGACAGAGTTACATAATAATATCGATATTGGTATGTATCAACTAGATTTTTCGTATATTTATTTAAAAAAAACTGGAAAAGAAATGATAATTACGAATGTACATACTCTAATAAGCCGTAACCTAACGACCACGTACATCAATACTCTTCACATGACGTTATTTCTAAGGAAATCTACTTAAGAAATTATTATACGAGACATATAGTCCATTCGCTTAAATAGCGTCAGAACACGCACGCAATTGAGGGTATTGGTGTAAAATATGAGTATGTTAATTCGTACAAATCAGATGCTTGCTTAGGTAGTAAAGACCAATCTCATGAAAAATAAAAACAACTCATCTTCCTAGCGCTTATTACAACATTTCAGTTTATTTATTTATTTTTATTTATTTTAAAACTTCATGCACACATGTACAACGGCGGGCTTAATANACTCTTGCTCGTTAGAAAGTCAACAAACACTACAATTCGCTACACTGCTTCGATGTTAATTGACAAATCATATTTTACTTGTGTGCAGTGACAGTGACTCCTGTGATTTTACTTTAACTTTGGGTGGTGATCATAGTGACCATAGCTAAGCGAATGGACTATACTTACTTATCTGTACTACGTTTACCAAGCATAATAAAGTAGACTACTACTAGTAATTTTACATTGATTGGTAATTTGAAATGAATGTAACGGACGATATTATTCCAGTTGTTGACAGTAACATATTTCAAACTATTAATAATATAGTAGATTTCAGCTTACTGAAAGTTTCATGAGTTTGACTTGACTGTTGACGTAAAACCGTTCATTTGTTGAGTACACTTTATATTCATCTACTTCTATTTACAAATATATTTTCTGCTTATCAAGATTAGCTACAATTCACAGAGATTACTTCGAATTTTGTATTGAAAAGTTCTTTAGGCGCACTTTTTGGGTGAACAAAAATTATTGAACTTCGCGTCATCGTCACCGAACGCTTTTCATGAAATTTATTTTTCTTACTTTTTATCGCGCATTTTAAATATAGAGCAAAGAGGTTTAATTCGTGTCAGCTTTAACAACTGTTTTTTTTTAAATATTTTTGAGATTTCACTTCTGTCTGCGGTACTCATAACTGCTTTGTGTATTTTTTTATTTTTCTACCGTTATTAAAGTTATATGTTCATAATGTTTCGAGAGTTGATAAGTACAATGAGTATTTAAGGGTTTTAAGAACCCTAGTATTACTAATGTAACATAAGAACCAGGTATGTACATGGCAACTCAATACTGGCACATGAAGTCATTATTTAGAGTGATAGGCATTTGCTCTTGAATTAAACAGTTTGGCTCTGCCGTTCTGTGCTAATTAATCAGTCAAAACTTTGAACTCATTACAAGCGCGCGTGTTTTTTTTTATACTATGATCTCGGGTCCTTTACGCAGGGCGTGAAAAAGCATCACATTGGACCGCCACTGTGGGTCACCATACTCGATTATGTCAATCATACAGTGTAGAAATATATCATACAGAGTAGAATCAATATTCTATGTTTAACTTCAGAACTTTAATGGTATCACTGAGTGTTTATTGTTTTTTTTAACGAAATTCAGGTGTTAACTTGCACACAGCTAACCATTCATGTAATACTAATACTATTGTACCTGAAGATCTGACTTTTAAAAAGAGTGGCCATGAGTTTCTTTGCCAGTATTCTTCTCATAAGGCCCTACGCACTTTGGAAACTGGAATTTATAGATCGACATAGACAGGCAGTGAATTTTGGTGTTTTCACCTAATTCACCCTGACAATACTGTACATCTGGCGACTGTTTGTGTCGATATATGTTTTTAATCTGAAGCTTCAATGTAACGTGCATAAATGTCACTTAGTGTCTTAATTGAATAAATAATTTTGAATTTTGAATAAAAAAAAAGGAAGTGGAAATAAGTTCAGAAAAGGTGTAAGTATATCTGTGTTCAACGTTACGTAACAGCTTATAGTATCTTTGAGACTCATTATGACAGTTTGATTTGCATATTAAGAAGAAATAGAATAAAACTCATTGAAATACAAGCCAACCAAAGCAAGTGTCAAGGAAAGGTCCCTAATTGTTGTCTTGGAAATCAAAATAAGAGATCGTTTTTAGTTTTTTCGAAAGTCGGTCCCCATTTCATCTCATCCACATTTTTATATTTTTTTATCATTATTTTCATCACGACAAGGACTTAAGATTTGAAGATTTTAAACACTTGACATAAATAGCTGATTAGCTGGTTGCCATTTCATCAAAAGAAGAAATCGAAATAATAGATATACTTGCTGTATATGTCCGCGAATTTGAAGTTCACATTGAAATTGTTATTTTACATAGTTTAAACACATTTGCTTTTACGATGTGTACTTAGTTTTGAAGGTCTTTTCAATATTAAATATCAGCAAAGGTCGTAGACTCTTACACGGCATTGGTACATACTTATTTCTGGCAAAGAACTTTCGGGCTTCTTCGGTTTAATGCACGTCTATATAAATATTAAAGTAGAACGATTATTCACATATGAGATTATTAGAATTTTCATCGGTAATACAAACACCTAACAAGTAACGAATTATTAAAAAAATACCCTACTGCGTATATTTTTTTATTTTGTTTTTTATATTTCAATGTACCTAGTGTCATTTTCACGACTAAGACGAATGTATTGACTCCGTTCACATAAAAATACGACAAGCCGTTTAGCGGCGTGCCAAAGAAATATACATATATACATACATTCACACGAAAAGCATTACCCTCCTTCTATCGCAGGCGGGTAATAAGGCTTTACCAGTGAAAGAGCCATGCTTCTGCATGAATATACACACATATATATATATATATATATATATATATATATATATATATATATATATATATATATATATATATATATATATATATATATATATATATATATATATATATATATATATATATATATATATATATATATATATATATATATATATATATATATATATATATATATATATATATATATATATATATATATATATATATATATATATATATATATATATATATATATATATATATATATATATATATATATATATATATATATATATATATATATATATATATATATATATATATATATATATATATATATATATATATATATATATATATATATATATATATATATATATATATATATATATATATATATATATATATATATATATATATATATATATATATATATATATATATATATATATATATATATATATATATATATATATATATATATATATATATATATATATATATATATATATATATATATATATATATATATATATATATATATATATATATATATATATATATATATATATATATATATATATATATATATATATATATATATATATATATATATATATATATATATATATATATATATATATATATATANATATATATATTATAGTATTGAATGCCTGGGTATCTTTATATTTTCCAATAAATATAAAACGACGAAAGTGTTTTCTTGGAACACACCCTGAGGCAACTGCCTGATATTCAATACTTACACGAGTTTGTTTGTTTACAAATATTTTATATAGGTCGTCACTTACAAAGGAAGGCTAACGTTAAGGAAAAACAGTCTTTAAATATTGTTACTAAAACGTTCGAGTTTTGTATTACTAATTCTGTGTTTAATATTAACTGAAAGGGTTTCGTAGAAAATAACAGATTTCTTTATTATTACCAATAGAATGTGGGCTCATATCGAAAATCAAATAAACAAATTGACCGAGAGAATCGCCGGGAAATAAAAAAAATCCAACTTTGTGGCGTACTATTTTTGTACGGCATCGGTTTCATACAATTTCAATACCTCTTCTAATCTATTATTCGTATACGCAACGTCGTACAAAAATCATGTGACAAGGGAGATAAATCGAGGGTTACTTTGCTACTCTCTCCCCTTTACATGTTCTCAGTTGGACAGCTTACAAGTGGCGGCATAATCATCATCATCCTCTCTACCCTTTCCCAACTTTATTTTGGGTTGGCGCAATGAGTTTTGCTGAATGTTATTGTTTTATGCCTCCGAATCTCTCTAAAAAGGTCCCCGATGGTTCACATGATCCATCATTTTTCAGCCCGAGACCGTAGCCTAAAAGTTTATATTACAATGCCATGCAACGATTCAACCGCAAGTGTGGTAATGTGGCCCCAGGTTGTGCGCCAAAGTAGTCTTGCGGCGGCGCGGGGAGTGTGCGGAAGTGGGGGGCGTGTCACGATCTCGCACGGCCTGTGAACAAAATGCCAGTTGCGCCGCAGCGGTTGCCGCGCGCAGACGTTCGTTGCGCTCGTGAACCGTGATCTCGCCCACACATGACCTAGACATCAGTTTGATCGTGAGTGGTCTACGGTTATATAATTATTCATTGTATTCGATGCTAGATGCATATTATAATTTTATGAATCCATAGATATATATATATAAATGCAATCAATTACAATTTTTAATATTGAAAGTCATCACCTGACAGATCTTTTCAGTCGAAGTAAAAGTTACCCTATTTAAAAATATTTTATTTGCTAATATAATTAGATACGTTGACGTTGGTTATTCAATAAAAGTATTTTTGAATAACACAGTTGGTGTTTTTTAAAAATTTTAAATTATACTCATGAATAATGAAAGTAATATTTACAATATTCACTTAGTAAATAAAGTTCGAGATGAATAAATGCAACGAAATAAATTATTGCATTACCACTTATGGTTTTAACAACAGGATTAAGGTTTTGGTTTTAATTAAAGATGACCAAGTATGAGCGTAATTATTTTTGCTATGGAGTCAGGCAATTAACATATATGTCATTTTTGGGTTTTGGAGTAAAATTTTGGATTATTAAAGGAAAAAAAGCTGCGAGGAACAAAATTTATATTTAAATTTGCAAATTTTTCAGTGCTTTAGGCTCCTACTGGTCATAGCGTGATGTTATATAGACCATAATTACAATCTAATACTATCCAATAGCCTGCTAAATGCTGTTGTTATGTGTGATTCAATACTAAAACATTTTTTCAATTTTAACCAGTATTTTCTGAAATTGGCTCTCTCAATCAAACTTGTCAGCTTTACAACGCTAATATAGGTTTGAGAACTAAAAGATCTATTTTAGTTACCAACCCTAAGGTATTAAGGTACAGTCCAAGTTTTTGTGGTTTTGAATAACAATCTTTAGTAGCCTTATTTGATTATTTTACCGCCTCGCTCACGTTAGTTGAATTTTTCCATCCATCGCCATCAGTAACATTAAATTTCTGGTCATAATATAAGTCCCCCATGTCAAAACTGCGGGATGATCGATTGAGTAGTTACGCTGTGACAGCCTAACAATGAGTATGAAGAAATTTTTCTCATAATAATAGTGAATAACGACACTCTGTTTAATGTCCGACATGATGAATTAGGTACATTTTTATAAGCGTGTTCGATCAATGTGTTATAAAATATTAGTTTTTTAATCTGTTTTATTGAGCTGAAGATACTGCTTTTTACAATTGTAAAGTAAGTAATGGGATTATTCCTTTCTTTTTTTTGATATAATAGCCTATTAAAGGGACTCGGATCTGCCTGACGAAAAGCATGAGCTGAGTCCAAAAGTAGTGGTCACCATACTCATTGCGAATGCAGACAATATGATGCTTTTGCATCATTATGGACATAGTTAAGCTTAAGAAAGGAGGTTTTGGCTTACTATTCCACGCAGGCCAGATGTGGTGGTATATTGTAGATTTGCAGTTTTAAACTATCGTCGGTTTCTGTTTTGTAAAAAAGATATTTAAAGGTTGAATAGAAATTCACCTAGTAGGCATTTATATTGATCGATTTGTATAAAGATATTGGAGGGCTGTTCCTATCCTTATTAGTAATTGAACAAGTGATATCATTGTTATAGCATGTCTAATATCTAGTTCTAATCTTACCATTAAACCGTTAAAATGAAACCCTACTTTGTACCGATACATTAAAGTTTATTTACCTCTTATCCGAAACAAATATATTAAGATCTTTTTGATTTATCAACGTTTCGCTCAGTGAGGTTTTAATCTATCCTCTGCCAGAAACGAATTGTGGTTTAATCAACTCGGAGACGGTTAATGACGTTTTAGAATAGCTTAGCCTAGAATAGGTTATTACCATATTTAGCATTTATAAAACCAAGCCAGTATTTATGAGTAGAATACTTTATTATAGCTCTATTTTTTAATGATGAGCTTATACGAAGTAAAGTGATTGATAAATCAGTAATCTTTGTCAGGTAGATAGATGGAAAACTCTTTATTTGCACACAATATTACAGAGTTAAATAATTTACATAAAACATTAAATATCCGAAGAATAGTGTACAAAGGCCTTATTGCCAAAAGCGATCTCTTCCAGGCAGCTTTAGGGTGGATCAAATGTTTTAAAGAGACAGTTAAACATAAACAAGACAGACAAATTATTTATATCCATACGATCATACATATGTAAAAGTGTATATAAATATGCACACATAATTATAAAACACATACTTTTACATACTAATAGATAAACACACATACATATATATTATCTATTGCGTAGGTAGTATATTTTAAATTATTGTTGATACTAGAACCATTCCTGTGGCACTCCATTTTCTATAGTTTATTAAGTAATATATATGTATATGCGTCATACATACAGAGATTTCATATCATATAACAAACTTTGTTTACACAGTTAATACGACATATTATTAAGCTGTGTTGTTATATATATACACCTAGTACTAAGCTTTATAATGTCAAATGGAAATTTATATCACTTACAACTATTCATTGAACATGAAATAATTTAATAGTTAAGTATAGGTAACAACTATTGTGCATGTATTAAGAAGGTGAACAAACCTCCACATCGGTGCCAGTGCAATTTGATCATAATTTTCTTTAAATTTATTCATTTGTAACGAAAATATTAAAAAGCTACACTCCTAATAAAATGAAATTGACTTCGGTATAATGCAATTATAAAAATCCTTACGTATTCAACCACCCCGCTAAATTATTATAATTCACCATTCCAAAGATATTTCCAATTCAATTTCAACGTACTTTTGAGCTTAGAACTTTGCTGAAGCTGGAAAAATGAAATTTGGTTTTTCTTTTTTACTCAAGCCTAAATACTAAAAGTTTTGAGATCGGAACATGCAATATCTACTATATAACACCTTTATTCCCAACAAGGAAGGTATATCCCACATTGTTCGGTATTCTTAACTTAGAAGATTGTTCGGTTCGCCACATGGCTTCATGTTCAACAATGAGTTGCATCATAGATCGTTATTTCCAAATTTTTTTAGTTCTCTATTGTCGTTTACATTTGTAGAAAGTCAATTTGGCTATGGGAGCTGATCCGCCTCGGACAACGTGCACTTCATATATATATATTGACGATTAGTAATCTACAAGAGTACTTACTACATAACGCTTCACGCTTATAGTGCTACTTATAACATTAATCCATAATACTTGCCAATGTATATTATTATTGTTTACCTAGACTTCGCCCGTGGCTTTGGTCACTTTAATTTGGATAAGAAGATTCAAGATTTTGAGAATTTGAAGAATTTGAGAAAGAAGATTTGTTTCCTGCCTGACAGAAAGCGAATCTGTAGATATGTGAAATTTTAACATTTTCGTTAAATAAAATAGAAGCGTCTCTTTGCAATTTCAAATTAAAAGCTTTTAACTAAATGCAAATGAAATTATATACGACTTACTACTACTACTAGTTTTTAAATATTTTGTCTTTCTGTTTCTTCTGGCTAATCTCTGGAACGAATAGATCGATTATGACGGAACTTACATTGGTAGGTAGTGATGATATAAGTAACTTAGGCTACTTTTTTTAGACTAGCTTCAGTCCGCGGGGTTGCCAACGATTGATGTCGTATCTAGAGTAACACTCACCTAGTGTCTAATATAGTTAGACGATATTGTCTTCGTTCCTCTTTGAAACACAAGGTTTAGTTTAAACGGTCGCGGAATTCATAATGGGGAATTTTAACTGCTAAGTCATGAATTTCGCTCAATGCCTCTACTCTTTTGTATTCAACAAAGCGATCACATACCTTACAAAATAGTTTTAGTGTAAAGGCAATTAGCCACAAGAATTACCTTTTTATTAAAACAATGGTATAAAAAAACCTGTTATTCTGTTATTAATGCATAGATTTTGTCCCATTAGGTATCTACCTATTACATATTATTTAATGTACGGTGAGTTTTTAGATATTTTCTACTAAAATTATTTTGTGCAAACATGTATCTCTACCGAAAAAGCCTATACTCGGGGCTCCGCTCGCGTATATGTCGGTTATCGCAGTTAAGAGAAGCATATATCCGCCCTCAAAAACTGATGTATCTATACGCCAAATTACATAGAAATCGGTGCAGCGTTTTAGCAGTTACACACGGACAGACAGACATAGTTACTTTCGAATTTGTAGTATTGATATGGATCTACATATTCTTATTTTAAATAACCTACTTGTTTTACAAATAGTCAACTACGCGCAGGTTTTGAGTTCGTATCGGTATTACCGGACCAATACGACCTAAAAACCTTCAAGAATGCCTTTGTGAATTGCGAGTTTCGGGTTTCCTTTAGGAGAGGTAGGCATTTAGTATCAGTTGATCCGTTTGCGTTTTATACTGAAACTGCTGGCATTGTTAGCTTGCCAATTCATTGTTAAAGTATAAAGAATCAGAATAATTTATATATGTATGTTATAATTTGTGTATATACCCTCTGTGTATAACCCTATTTATACTTCTTAAAACTCTCAACCTAAGTATGGTATACCTTTTCATTCATCTTCACACCACCACTGTAGACCGATAGACAATGCCTAAAGTATTAACTTGAGGCAGTTAAATAAATTGCCTTTACTCAAGTTAATTTGTACTCTCATTAGTTTAGTTATAAGTCATCGCATTAACCTAAATAATAATGATTCCATTTACCTTCTATCAGCCTTATTGTTTACTGACCTGCAAATACCAAAGTGCTTCAGTAACGAAGTATACACGAAGTTATTCCTCAAGGTGGTTTATTAAGGATCTAAGAAACTTATTTCTTTCGGTCCTTTTTGTACAATGTTCATAAATCTACGAGTAATACATATATTATTCTATTAGCTTTTACCCGCGGCTCAGTACGTGTATATGTCTGGTATCGTCACAAATCTATGTCGTTCTCAAAGGACCAAACTATTTTATACTGAAATTCATACAAATTGTTTTAAGGATTTAGCCGTGGAAGCGACAGACAGACAGACAGAGTTACCCTTGACTATTAGTAACCTTATTCAAATGAACATTTCTTGAACGATTATATTTTATACGATTTGATTAAATTTTCTATAACATATTGTTAACCGAATTTCTTAGAATACTAATAATAATTACCAGCCAAGGCTAAAAATAGTGTGGTTGGTTTAATGTCAAGGTATTCACTGATAGAATCTTGAACGGTGAGTTGGTTATAACGATGGTCGTTTTAGATGTGCATTATTAAGTTATTA
The DNA here is from genome assembly GCA_003709505.1 of Hyphantria cunea. Lineage (NCBI taxonomy): Eukaryota > Metazoa > Arthropoda > Insecta > Lepidoptera > Erebidae > Hyphantria > Hyphantria cunea. The sequence goes on along the minus strand of PKRV01000251.1, from coordinate 2,515,444 downwards.
TTTCCAACATTGAAAATGCTTTTTCGGACTTTTCAGTTGGGTACCCATTTTCTAGTAAGGTAACTTAGATGATTGAGATTTTTTTCTCTGATGGGGTTTTATAAGTTTGACGTTGATCTCTCTCTCTCTCTCTCTCTCTCTCTCCCTCTCTTCCTCTCTTGTGGATTTTTGTCACGTTATCCCGGTGCCGTGGTAGCCGTTTTCGGAGCACCTGGGCGTGGCTCATCAAAAACCGACGTGCAACCACGTTGAAACTCGTAAAACTAAATGTTGAGGGTCGCCATCGAAGGAGAAGGGTAACCGTATACAGTATCCAATCGTCCATCAACCGTTCTTTCTCTTCCAAAAACAAGAATCGAATTTTTGTTCAATATTGCTCTTTTTCATTTTTCTAAATTTTGCGGCCATGTCCGGTTCCACATACGGTCAAAACAAAACTGCGAGTCCGATTCGACTAAAATTTTGACAGTTGCAGTCTACGAGAATGTTCTACAGTTCTACACGATTGTAAATTTCTCTTGCGATAGTGGCGCCATCCGGCGGTAAGGCTAGGTATTATCAGACCGCCCCGGCAAGAAAAAAAAAAACTTGCCCTGACTGACTAATTCATCATCGTAGTGTCTAAGCGTCTGGAGCTAAAAACTTGAAATTTTGTTACCTACTTTTTTGTTGAGCCCATTAGGAAAAGATTTTTGATAATTTTACCTTTGAGGGAACAGGGGATGAAGAACTGTTCGTCCCTTGGTTGGAAGTCATAATCATCAATATAAGTACAACACAAATTTAAGAAATTGTAAAGTTCTTGATGGAAATTGGATCGACAACCAATAGATATTATAAAGTGAAAAATACCCTAATTGAATTAAATATTGAATAGAATAGAATAAATCTATTGGTTATATAATAGTAATATTGGTTCAGTAAATATAATATATTTATAGCAACACTATACTGCCTACGATAATGTTTTATCCAAGCTCCGTATGGTAGTATTTAACCTTACAAGAAAACCACAAAACCACAGGGTCTATTTTGGTTTTAGATTTGCCGACGTAACGCATCTAATATAAAGATTTTGTCTAAAATGGAAATCCATTTCAAGGGGTGGGATGGCTTATTTAAGGGCGGTCGTAAAATTGACCCGAATTTCATCACGATATAAGCTTGGTGCTTGTTTGTATTCTGTGAAAGACAACTTTGATAGCCTGTCTAGTAACTTAGGCGTGACGTTTTGATTAGATCGGAGAGCAAATACCAGTATGTTATTTTGTAAAATAATATTGTTATAGTTCAAGTTCCATGTCGTGAACGGTAATGAACTTGTATAATTTACAATGTAATTAAATAATTTATAATTGAAGTATACTAGAGAACATTAAATATTAATGTATAAAACATAAAATAATAATAAATGATGTGACTGTTCTATCTGAATCTGCCTTCAACTATATTTCTCAATCCCATTGCTTTTATTCGAGCCTTCATGTGTTTGCTGGAGCTCTTTGACTGGCTACTTCTATATCTTTTCTTTATTATATAATTTTACTTTTATACTATGACCTCACAATAACCGGTGTTAAGAAATAATTCTAGCGGGGATACTGAAACATTATTAAAATACTTTTGACAATGGATTTGCGAGTGTCCGTAACAACCATAGTTATTTAATAACTGATGACCCATCTATGTTTTTACTCAAATCACATTGAAGAAACAAAACTCACTATAGACGCCATATATTCCAAAATCAGACCTTGAAATGTCTTAATTGGATTTTTTTTCCAAAAAAAGATTTTTATCTCTTGGACTGTGGCGACTTCCACATACAGCGGCAACATAAACATATGACAACGCCATCTACCAAAGATACACTGAACTACGGAGTAACGTAGTGTACGAAGAAGCTACCAATCCTGCCTCGCGCAATTGAAGTTCTCGCGCCAATTAATATATATAGAACTTCCCAACATCAACTGTAGAGCAGTGGCCCGCCAGGCACGATCACCTCGCCTGATTGGAGGATCCTACCTTTGTGATGGAGGAACATGTGGCCCGTTCCCCCACATGGACAACCTATAAACTAAGTTAATAAAGAAAACTAACCGAAGAACTTCTCGAATTTTGTAGTCAGTTAAATAACAGAAATCTCTGTGTAAACATAATGAACAAGTCAGAATTATTCGTTTCTACCAATTTCAATTTCAAAGTTACTTAGATAGGAATTTTAAGGGCTTTTATTTGAAAGTGTTTTTTTCTCCTTTGATTGTATTTACTGTTTGAGTAAACGATTTTATACTCCTTTATTTATTTAGGACTATTTGGGTAGATAAATTAAAACCTATTGGAGCTCATGGGAAAAAAAATTGCCCAAGAGGGAAAAAAGAATTTATTAAAAACTAATTATTGGAAATACTCATAGAAACAGTACGTTATAGTCTATACATACAAACTTGTTTATGTCGTGTTAATACATTTAGTACTGGAACCCAAAAAATGTCAGCCTTGCGTTTTTGAACAATTTCAATATTATTAAACTTTTAACGTTGCTATACAATTAGTTGCGGACAGATATTCAATTTATCACATATATACACGCATTTAGATATTATTATAATGTCTGATACCTGGTCAGGTATCAGACATTATAATCAGTTAGGTATCAAACAGTCGACCGACTGTTTGATACCTAACTGACCGTGTGTGAGATGTGTAAAATTAATTAATATTATTAATAATAGTAATAATCGCTTTATATACATAACATACACAATAAACCAGAATATTATCAATGTATCTTAAGAGTAAAAGGTACAATTGGTGGCCTTATAGCCCGAAGGCAATCTCTTGCAGGCAACCATGATATCATTCCCATATTATTATTATTATTCCCGTTTAATGCAGGAGGAGATTATAGAATGTGATTTGCTGCTATTCTGACGTAAAACTCGTCCTCTGCTACGTCTATCAGATCTTCGATATACGCTCGATTACGAGTGTTTTAACGAGACCCTTTTTTTGTTCGATCTCGTCAGTGTATGTGTTCGAGATTTACCTGCATTAGATCATCGGACACAGAAGCTTATCAACTCTTTTAGTCATTCGCCTTTCCATCCATTTTTTTATCCAAAAGCACCCCTTTCTCAATTTTTATCACTACCCTACTAGTTATATTCTTACAACGATACATTCTTATTGTACGTACGTTCCATTCATTTTTTTTTATTATTTAAATCACAGTAAGAGCTTTGTGTATTATTATTTTATTATTATTAGTATTTATTACACCAGAATACCTCGACCGTGTCAAAATGCCCCGCCATTTGTTGGGGCCATCTGAAAGGAATCTGGCCGTTATTGATTGGGTCGGGTATGGCCTAGCTTAGATGTGAAATTATTTAGGGAGTGAAGAGTAATATCATATTTTAACATTCAATTTACATTTCTTTACATAGTATAAAATGAAGTAATTTCTGCTATCTATTCACTTAGATATTTGAAAAAACTGAACGGATTTTAATGGAGTTTTCAGTAAAAGATAGGGTGATCAAGAATATAGTATATGATACATGCCTACAATAGTACAAGAAATCCGAAAATATCAAGATTTCCATGCGATGTCGGGCCGGATCGCTAGTGTACTGTAAAAGAAAAGTTTGTTTTTTTGAGTTTGTTTTTAATAAAATTACTATGAAAGGACCCATCTGCAGTCTCTAACAGTTTACTGCTAAAATAGGCCTTTAGAAATGAGGTTTTTGGCCTACTATACCACTCTACCGAGAAGCCGAAAGTGGCGTGAAATTGGAGAGGCCTTTGTCCAGCAGTTGACTGCGATAGGCTGATGATAATCAAAATGATGGTACCACTCTAGCCAGACGACTCTATCTCTATATTCTTTGACATTTGAGAGTGGAACGTCTGCGTATCCTTAAAATGTTGTTCTATTCATGTGGGTATCTAAAGCATTTCGTAATACACAGATATTCATAGTACGTACATCAGTTATAAATAAATGATGGACCAATAAAATAGGTTATTTGAAATTATAACACGAGACGTTTCATTTGCTTTTTTATTGCTTTCAAGATTTTATGTTCGATGCTGTTATTTTTTTTAATGCCTCTCCCAATATTTTTTTTCCTTTTTAATATGAGATCATATTTTATTTTTATTTTGACTTGAAACTGCCTATGTGACCTGTGATTAAATTTCTATTGAACAGTTTTCACTACAGGATAATAAAACACATACAATAAAAGTAATCTTAATCGCTGTAGGTTCGATTCTAGCAAAAACATTTTACATATCTTTGATTCTTGTGCTTATACGTAATAATTTTAATTCTACAGAAGTGCAACACTTACAACGCTCATGGAATTTGCTCTTGACCTAACTTCGTGAGATTCATTATACAAGACGTACTAGTTTCTCGTAGCTTGCTACGACGTAGCTGATGTAGCATACTATTGTAGCCTCTGGTGCGATGCAAGAAACTAAAATGGTTTTAAAGTTTTTTCACAATATTTGTGATAGATGTAAGGGTAAATAATTTCTTTAAATTAGTCGCAATTAAGTACCTTACAGCCTCAAGCACACAAATGCCAAGTGTTTATTAACATAGATTTTGATAGAATTTAAAAAAATGCAGTATAAATATTTCTTGTAAATATAAATATTTCATGGCGAATTTTTCATTTAAATTATTTTTCGCAGTAATTTTAACCAAATCAGCTAAAATTTCCGCTGCTATTATTTCTTTTTCGTCTTTTTCTTAAAAGTGTATTAGCTAATGATTCTCCTAAAATAGCTGCGGAAAAAGCCTGTGATTTTAGTTGTTTCATTTAATTAATAGATTGACGCTTTTTGACTGGTGATTGAAACAACTCAGACATTTTCAGTCCCTTATCGTAACTCAAAAACTGCCGATAAGATGGTTTACTCCATTATTGGGCATCGCTAGTTTTTGATTTGCCGTTTTCATTTGATTAATATTTGATGACTTTTATCATATTAATAAATACTATAATTCATATTTATGAGATAATTTTGTTTACATATTTGAAAGCACGATGAGGGCGATAAAACGTTTGATAAATTGCCTTTACTGTCGGCATAGTGTCGCTTTTGTCAATTTAGTGTAGCCACCTATAGTTCCTGCACGTTCCCCATACATTTGAAAGCGCCGCTGCAGGCTTTGCTCCTTCTTCCGCTCTGCTTCCGGTGATTTCGTGTACGCGGCTTTCAGATTTCATACAATCTGTTCTTCAGTTTTGTGGCGACTTCCACCTACAACTCAATAACAGAAAAACACTATAGCGCCATCTACCGAAGATACGTCGAACTACGGAGTAACAAGAGAAACTATGTAATTACCATTTCTAAGTCGCGCAATAGAAGTTCTCGCGCCTATTAGCATATATACAATATCCCAACGTTAACCATCAACCGCCAGGCATGATTACCTCGCCTGGTCGGAGGATCCTCCCTTTGTGTCGGAGGAACATGACACTCGGTCCCTCCACAGTTTAACTTCAAATTTAAGTGTATTTAATTTAATTAAGTTATATCATTTCGGTATATATGAATATTTGCAAACCGCATGAAGTGGTAGAATATAATGTAGCTCTAACGTAAGCATAAGATCTGTAAGTAACCTACCTTTGCGTAAATATATGATGATTGATTGATCATTTTCTAGCATTCAATCGATACTTATCGAAAGTAATCATTACGTAAAGTTAGATTTTTCAGTCACAAAACTAGTGTAAAAGCAACAAAATACGTGCAACAAAAGTGTTCCTTCGTGATAGTGAAATATTGCGATTCGAACCTGAACTTAATTGCTTCACCTGCTGGTAAATCTTTGTTCAGGTGGGATTTAGCTTCACTTCCACATCTTTGTCAATTTGTCAAGATTTATCCTAAGCTGTGGCATCCGTTAGGAGTTACAGACTGAAGTCCAATGATGTGTCTCTTTTAAATAATTTGTTATGGCTTTCAGTATCTTTATCATAAGCGGGTTGAAAAATTTTGTAATAGTAGCATAAGCTTGTTTAGATTAGTAACCTATAAATTTGGTTTTGTTGTAGTCTAAAAAAATTACTATCATTGCTATGGTCCTTAAATAACAGAAATATCTGTGAATATGGATAAAAAATACAACCCAAGTATAAAAATCATCTGTTTTCGGTTTGTTTTACTTGTTTCAAGTATTTATGTTTATAACTCTGTCTTCACACCTCAAAATATAAAACCTATAACTACAAAAATGTATTCTCATTAGTTTTTGTTGTTTTTTTTATAATAATGACCGTCTGTGAATAAGGAAGTTTGCAAAGGCTTTACAGATTGCCAAACGCTTCTTTGTCAATGCGATCGAATCAATATTTAAGCAAAACTTAAGTAGACTTAGCCCTCTTGCTTTTGTTTAAGATCTGAAGTTGTTAAGCAAGCTCTTTATTTCAAATATACTCGGTTCTTTATTTACTTTTCAGACGATAGTGAAAAAAATAATTTACACCGCGGTCACGCTTGCTTAGTTCTCGCTTTCTGCAGTGAGAATATCATATCGTAATCATCAATTCTATTTGAAGTCGGCTCAATGATACATGACAAAGAATTACGCCTAGTTTACTTTGTAGCTTTTTCTCAGTAGTATACTTGCGGAGGTACGATGCCAGCCGTTTCGTGGCTGATGTTCGGGTAAAACCGGTTATACTAGTATTCAACTCCAAATAATCTTGGGAATAATAATTGCTAGTAAGATGATTTCTTATTAGCCTCCTCTTCACCTGTCGTCTCTGAACTCTGGGCGGGGCATACATACGGGACAAATGAGCTATGTAAAGGATTTATATCTTAAAAAACATCCTTTAAAACGTATCCAAACCATATACTCTCACAGCTGTGTTGAATTTTTCTTATTTAACAAAATTTAGTAAATAGCCCACAACCTTTTATTAAATTTGAAATTAGGGTTAAGTGAAATTTGTGCGATTTGTGAAGCTTATTTATAAGTATACTCTAATATGAGTATAAAAAGGCCTCTTGTCTCGTGGTTAGTACCTAGACTCTACATATGTACTAGTACATATGGCGACTGTTTGTGTCGATCTATAATTTTTATCTATAGCTTCAATTTAACGTTCATAAATGTCACTTGGTGTCTTAATTGAATAATTGATTTTGAATTTGAATTAGAATTCATGGCCTGTACAGGTATTAATGTTGCACGAAAAATATAATTAGTTTTGTAGCTAGGTATAAGTTATATATATATATACAGTATGTTTAGTTAGTTAGTTCTACCTAGTTTGGGGTTCAACTATCGTGTGTAAGACGTATAAAGATATTATTTAAAATACGTGAAAACTGGAGGTCGTACAAGTTACAAAGCAAGGAAAATGACATAGTCTTTCGTATAGAAAGCTCGATACGTTTAAAATTAAAGTGTGGTACAAAACAAATACGTTTTCTATATATATATACAAGAGGAATGTGACTTAACTGACTAAAACACCCAGATATCAACACACAGCCCAAACCGCTGAACCTTGAACCCTGAAATGTTGCATGCAGGTTCTTTATATAACGTAAGGGAGCATTAAGAAAGGAATTTTGGAAGTGCCACCCCCTAAGAATTTAAAATAGGGGATGAAAATATCTTCTTAATAACCTCTCTTAATAATCTTTCTTGAAAACTTCTGCGCGAGCGAAGCCGCGGGCAAAAGCTAGTTATGAGTAAAGTCACTGTAAAACGGATCTCTGTTATAACGATATAATTTTAAGGTTCAAATTAAAACTATTTATTTTAGTGGATCGTAAAACATGAAAGATAGGTAACCTAGACTGTATGTCGCGCCAAGCCAAATCTATGCGAGTATCGATCGCGAGTTGGCAGACCGCCAGACGGCCAGCTGACTATTATATAACCAACTGTAACAAAGTTCCACTTGTTTGTAGGTAATTGTTATATTCATTGTTACGTAGGTGTTATTTGTTATTTAAATTCGAACTAAAGTCGTTCGACAAGATAATCTCGTACAAGTACATATGAATATACTGCAACTAACAACAAATAAGTTTATTACGCTTTATACTTTAACTTATTTAATAGATCTGCTTTGAATTTGATAGTACTCGGATGACCGAGCTTTGCTAAGTTAAGCCTTGGTAAGTTTACTAAAAATTAATCTTAGCTAGATCGATTTATTGCCCCCAAAACCCCCCTTTTTTCTGTGCGCGCACGCCGTCTCGGGAACTAGAAGCCGGGGAACTAAATGCATCTTATAAAGGAATACCCTGGAACCTCGAAGTACCGAGGCGGGGGCCACCTACGGTTACTAGATGGTCCCCTCATGCGTGGGATGTCCCCGATGTTCCCATTGCTGGCCCAAAAGGAGAGGGGAGGAGGTGCTCGCATGGTTATTCTGACTTACAGCTTTTATTTTAATATAAACTAAAGTTTTTAATTTATTTATACTTATTAGTGACCGACCAAAAATTTCGTTTCAACCAGTTCAGTCGGCCGGACACTTATAAAATTATTTAAGATTTATACTTGGATGTATGTATACTAACAATAAGTACAAACGAGATAGTTTAGTAAATAAACCGAGGTATATGGACCCATATTTAAGTTTAGGTTTAATTGTTTATTTTTCGAAGAAACTAGCATTATTTTTCATTGAGTTAACGCCGTCAAAAACTTTGCTAATTGGTCGCATTGTTGTACGACTAATGGGGACGGTTTACTTAATTAGTTAGTTTAGTTTGAAGAAAAAAACTTTTTTGTGGCGTCGCTTTTTGTAGAACAATATAAATAACTTAATGAACTGGTATTTTTTTAATACCAATAAAAAGAAGTCTAATAAAGACGTGATGTTGAAACACTGGATACCGATATAGAAAATAAGGTTTGCTTTTCAGAAGAAATGAATTTTTGGACAAAATTGATATAAAAGCGAGCCAAACTGAGGGTACAGTAATGTGTTGTCTCAAGTATTGTATTGTAACATAATACATAAACATAATTTTGTTGTATCACAATTATATGTACATAAGTATAGATACAAATAATTTTCTCCTAAGAAAAGAAACCTTCATTGAAAGCCAAGTTCAGTGAAGAAATGTAGACCCACATTATTATTTCTTTCTTTGTTACGTTAGAATGGAAACAGTCGTCTCGCAAACCGGGATTAAGCGGACATGTTATGTTACTGATGTTTCCATAGAGAAACCCGACTTTATATCTCGCATGCTCAGAATGTTCGTGACATAACTTATAATGCGATTTGTGGGGAAAATGCAAGAAAGTTATAAAGAAGATTTCAGGGAATAGTCCGAACAGTGATGAAATATCGTTATTTACATTGACCTTTTCTTAGTTATAATTCTGACTTAAAGCGTATATAATTATAGAGTATTAAAAATGAAAGTACTTTTCGTGTTAGTCGGATTTGCTAGAAATTTTTCAACGCTCAAAAAAGTGGGCACACGACAGCTGATGTTTATAGGATTATGATGTTTTCCTAGCGGATTCCGGGTATGACAGCCAGTCTCAACGGAGACCAGTCAACAACACAAATGTGTATGCAAAAATTCTCTGTTCCCACAGTTCTTTGTTCTCACAGTATTCTCCGAAGCACGGAAATTAAGACCCCAACTTTCTCTTCTAGCATTGAATTGAACATTGAATTGAACTTTTCTATAATCAGAAAACTCAAAACCACTCTTTACGCTAAGCGCTAGACTAATAAGGCGTTTATAAAATAACATACGTTAGAAGGAAGGGTTGTTTGATTAAAACTTGTCAGAATTATGAATTGATTAAACAGTGGATAAATCTACAAACATATAAATCACAAAATAAATATCAATGTCTTGTGTAGAAATATTAATTTATTTCAGGCAAACTGGCCAATCTTAAGTTGTCAGACTATAATATAAGCTTTCCGAGTAAATAATATTATTACAATGCTGAACAACCCACCAATAAATATTTTTATTGTGAGCGTTTGAGCAATCTGTTTTGATAAAACCTGAACAGGAATTGCTTCTAAGAAATATGAGCCAGGAGCAGTAACGATGATAGCAGATATTTATCAAAACGTTTATATAAATTGGTTATAATTTGCTATTTATGGTAGGCTCCCGTTTTGTATGTCAACATGTTTTCTTATGCCTTACAACTATGTCGGCTTAAAGGCAAGTTATGGAACTATCATTCAAGACAAGTAACATTGTTTATTTTTTTGCTTCGATATTACTTTTGGGAGAAAAGGATCACAGATTTTAATGCCTTCAAAGCATAATGATTTGTAGTAACCTGTATTCTTTAATAAACTGAAGTAGTCTACAGGTAAAACTTTTGTTTTCAAATCTCATGGGATTAACCTTAAAAGTTAATTAAAGCAAGGAACTCCGCTTAAGGAAGCACAGTGTAAAAAATGCTTGCCGCACCAATTTAGCGTTTTATTTGTGTTACCTACTCATTTTTGTTATAATATTCCTTTTATTTTTAGTTGTACTATTTTGACCGGCATAAGATATTTTCTACTTATCTAAATCTCACAAGTATCTCAGTAAATTTATTTACTGTAGATACTTGTAAATTACTGTGCCAATGTAAAAATATGTCTCTAAGTATTTTACAAAAGGCACTCAAAATTACACTTAAAAACATTAAGCATAATTTTGAACGTTCTATTTAAATTTGCTTTATTTACCTTATTTCTTTAAAGACTTGTGACGTTGGTATACTCAGTCGTTACGTCTTCAACGACAGGCTCCATGATTCCACAGCCTTCATTGTCCTTGTGTAATTACTTCATAAGCTTTAACTAACATTTTATTTTGGTCCAACACTATGACGTCCTTTCGAAGTTTTCGGCGATAAAGGCAAAGTTTTTTTTTGGAATTGGGAACAAACGGGCAGACGTATCGCCTGACGGTTAGCGAGTACCACCGCCCATAGACACCTGAAACGTCAGAGGCGTCAGAAGTACGTTGCCGGCCTTTTGGGGATGGGGAGGGGGATGAGGAGAGGGGTTGGGATATGGTCCTCCGGCATCCTCACTCATTCGGTGAAAAACAACGCAAGCGCTGTGTCACACCGATTTTATATCTTACTCCAGCCGAGCCAGCCCATTTATGCCGTAGCGTGGCTCTCCCACGTTTTGTGTAATACAGAAAAAAAATAGAATTGTACGACTGATATCGATACACAATTACTACTACTGTACTGTGAATAAAGATTATTAAAATATTATTGTATATCCCGAAATGGGTAACCAGGGACATATTAAAAGCCTACATTTCATTTTTCTATAATAATTAGTCCAGCTTACAGTATATAAGATGTTATATGGTAGATAAAGTTATATTTTAAAGCGATTTGCGAGTGTCTGTTTTTTCTGACTTTCAATACGGCGATGGTTAAATTTCCTAATTACCTTTCTTAGAGAGTGTTGTCAACAGCTCAAATTTCACCTTTGTAACTCCAACGCTTTAAGCTCTGCGTTCATGAATCAGTCGGGACAAATAATTTTACATGTATATAGGACTAGGTAGTATAATACGTTCGTAAAACTTGTTTGTGTATGAATAAATCATTTCACGTCTAGTATTGTTTCAAAGTCAATTAGACTAAAGCGCATGTCTTACCGAGGATTTGAATAGAATTATAACTTTCTTAAAAGTCGTACGCACACTAATCAGACTCACAAATTGTTTTCAACGAAAACCTTGAAACTGAGATAATAAGTAAGGTAAATGAAAGTTTTGTTAAAACTTTACCAGGAAATTTTTGCTTTCTAAAATAATTTACCAAGAACTTAAGGAACTTAAGTTACAAAGACATATATTAAATTGTTTACATGTGATTTAAGTGATTAAATTTAAAAAAAAATCCTAGTCATCGTATTGTTTTTCTAAAATCTGAATAAACTAGTCAATTTTAGGTAATATATGTATTATTAATGTGCATGTCCATTGGTTTTTTCACCATTGGAATATTGTATCTACCTGATTGAAACCGTATGGAAATGCTTTCGATAATTTTCAGTCACAGACATCCTTTTTGCAGTTATTGTTTAAATATATATATTATTATTATTATAAATAGCATTGATTGTTTAAAGGAAAGTCTCGCAGTTATGTTGTGTATTTAGACGTTGCCGAATAATATATACATGAACGCACGTTTTTATAAATAGTGTTACTGTTGATTTTTTCTATTGGTAAACCTTGCTATAAATTCTATTTACTCGACAACGGTAAAGCCGAAATGAAGTGTAATAGTTTTGGCAGACTATGTATGTTTTTTGTTCCACCGGGGAGTCTAGACTACTGATCCGATTTTAATGAATGCACTGGGTGACATGGGCTATTTAAAATTAAAAGCTTAGAATGAATTATAGTTTTCCAAACTATTTCTCATTGACTTTTAATAATAATTACGCACTTTACATGTACTAAGACATACAGCATGCACTGTTCTCGGTAAATTTCAAAATAAATGAAATAAATTCGTCTTTCGCTTTTGACATAAGGTTGTAAGGTCAGTATCCTGGATACTGAGCTTCAAACGATGTATAAGCAGGCCAATTTCTATTCAAGGATCATTTACAATACACTCTTATGGCTTTGAAAGGTCTTGGCTTCAAATACCTAGTTTGCTCAACCCTTTGTTCGAAGTCTAAGCCAATTTTTGCTGAGTGGTGCGTATACCATATCGATTCTTGCATTTAAGTCCTGTTCTTCTAGAATAATTGGGTTTTTGTATGGAGTCTAAAAGTTGAAGTTTTAGCAGTCGTGTCTCAGAAAAGGCGTGAAGCGGTCGGTCTTGCCCACTTTTTTTCTGTGCGGAAATCCTCTCGGATACCGACTGTCCTTAATGCCACAGATATCTCTCTATCGCATATTCTAATAGCCGTCTCATTGAATTATAAGATTGGAGGCAAGGAGAGTGCACCTGCGTTTGCGTACACATTTGTGTCTCTTTCCTAGTTGTCTGAGAAGACCGCTGCGGTCGAAATTCATCAAGGTTCTCCATCCTATGGATACGACTAAACTCTCATTTGTTGTTGAAGCACGCTTCGAACATATCCATCTTCCAAGCCATCTTCTGTAGTTTTTTGCAGGGTGAGTGCAATTACCAGAATCCAACGCTCGTTACTCTAATCTTGTAAGGGGTTCTTGTTATTTCTTCTTGTTGAGTTCTTTTCAAAATGCATCCTAAAAAAGCATAACGGCATTTGTGACTCTCTAAATGTCTTAAAAGGCGGTAGTGACTTGCTGTTTAGTGAACCATTTGCATGTTGGTATCTAATCGATAAAAAGGCAATGTCCCTACAGCTTCTTTGGTAGCGCGTTGAGAGAGGTTATTCTTTTCTATTGTTTTTAATTCTATCTCCAAGAATTCCTAAAACTTAAGGTTCAATTTTTTATAACAAAAATTACAAGAAATCTCGCTTTTGTTCAGAATAGTATTTTATTTTCTCGAAATATTTTAGTCCTCAAAGCTTTTGTCTTCATTCATGAAATTAAATTATAAGGTTTCTTAATTTACTCAACTTTTCTGATGTTATTAATTATTATGAACTTGACACTTCTAAATGTTTCGAAATTAAATGAAATAATGATTTTAGTGAATAATTACTTTATTTAAAATAAATTGTGGATGGATTTTTGTTATTTGACCACAGCTAAACTGTTCTGGATAAAATTTGGCACTTCTTAGATAGTTTAAAAGAGCTTATAGGTTTCGTAGCACAGAAATTAAAATATTTTTGGACAAATCTATCGATTTTTTGAGTAATACTTAATGATGGTACGATATACTAAATATTAAAGGTCATTTCGTATGAAAAAAGAAGGATTGCACGGTGATATACTATATAAATATTTCGGACATCTAACACACAACGTCGTGAAGTCCTAAGCTAAGCAGTGCTTGTATTATGGGTAATAAACGACTGATATAAATACATTTTTTATATAGGTACATAAATATTATACATAGAAAACACCCAGACTCCGAAATACATATATGCAGATCATACAAACGTTTGGTCCGACCGGAAATCGAACCCGAGACATCAAGCACCGAGGCTGTTAACGTTAACGATATCAAGACATAGTCTAATATAAACTTAATTTTATCTATCAAAACATATGTAAATAATAAAACAAATTCTCCCTGACCCAGATCTTGGAAACTAGCATTTTCCGCCATAGTATTGTTAATAAGAAGATGTAAGGATAACGATAAGAAAAATAGAAACGGGAATACGGTTATGTAGCACATGTTCTGGTAAAAACTCACGCGCTGTTTTTTAAGTGCAAAGTAACTCTTTGTCATCATCATCATCTTCCTAGCCTTTACTATAACCAAGTTTTGGGGTCGGCTACTAGTTCAACCTGTTTTACCTGAAAATCAATTTTTACACGGAGTGACTGGCATCGGACGAATAGTTCTCAGTATATTTGAGGGCACTTACTTCGTAACAACGGTATATGGAGATATACCTGACAACCGGCACCGACGGCTTAACGTGTTCTCCGAGGCATACACCGCCATCTTCCATAGTCCGTAGTATGCTGGCTGCTATTTGCTGAATTTATTGAAAGAAAAACCCAATAGCTAACCACTAGAGCGACGAGGCAGTCTTGTAAAGTAACTCTTTGTGTTGCTTAGAAATAAAATAATTTATTGTACAAAGCTTTATTTAACTCAGTTTATCAGTAAGATACAACTAAATCCAGGTGCAATCGTTTCCACTATACTATATACACTCCACTATACTATATACTATACACTACACTATAAAAAGTTAAAATGTAACTTTTTGGACAACTGGAAAGATTCTTTTAATGGGATTTAGAGTACTGAGCAGAAATTATAAATTACTCTATGTCCAATTCACTGACAGAAATAGGCTTCCCTCAATTTGAGCCATAGATATACGTACACCATGTTATTATTATTTTCTGCCCATAAGTAAATTTTATTTTTTTATCTACTGTCTCAACTCTAGAATATTTTTGTTTCAAACGACAGTTATCATTATCAGCGCCCTTTACTGGTTAGCAGACTACCCACTGCTGAGCATAGGCTTCATTCGGAACGGAGGTTTTGACCTGATATACTATAGTAGACATATGGCATGGCATATGGTTTAGTTTATGGTTTATGACGAGTTGTGCTTCTCTTTGCTATGCTGGTAGCGTAGTATGCTCCTTAAGTCGGCTTTCATGAAACCCATGTTATGAATAAGAGTATTAACACTCGTATTGTTAATCCGACAACATACTGATACTACAATTTATTTCTGGTATAGAACACTTGCTGACACTTTAGTCTTTGATACAATGTCACATTAGTAAAGATGTAATTGTTTTTTTTTTCAGATAAATTAACTTATGATAAAAACAAAATATTCTGATATAATCAGAAACTAAAGTGCCTTTCAGTTGTCTTGAAATGTAAACAATGTGTATGAGATGTATTTTGTACAAAAAGCTACGACCGTTTCAGACAATGCCGTCTACGTCTGTTGTTCATGCTGTTTCGTAGCTAAATTATATCTGAGAGTTTATTTCACAAAAACCTTCACAAGAGCTGGAATAAAACGACATTCATTTTAAACATTTTTTTTTGTGGAACATAAACAAATTTCTTTGCCTCCATTCTTGTAAAATTTGATTTATGAGAAATTTATAAGTAGGTATTTATTTCGCTTAGTGTTTCTGAGTTCTGCTCTTTAATCTGTTTGATTGGTCACGCTCGATGCTGTTGTGGTTGTATATATTTTAATCCTCCTATTCAACTTTAAATAAAACGACGACTCATTCTCCCATTTGGCAGCAAACAGGCTAGCCTTGACCCAACACTTTTGGGAGCTGTATTTTACTGCAGGGGATGTGTTGAGACTGATTACGTGGGATGATCACCCACATACTAATACTGAAGGGGAAAGCACTCAAAGAGCTTCAACGCACTTTTGTCCTTCGAAATTTAGATCAATTTCTACCTACCAATCATTTAACTTTAGGTGACCCGTCGCTTGGTTACCTCCTATTTTGAAATTAGGATGCAACGAAAAGAAATAAAAATAATTTAGTCTAAAACTCAAAAATACTATTATTAATCTAATATATAAAATTCTCGTGTCGCATTGTTTATTAGCAAACTCCTTCAAAACCTTTTGACCGATTTTTATGAAATTTTGAAATAGTAAGTGTGACCCACTACTAAAATATTTTTAAATTTTTTTGACGTTTTTTATATATGTCAATACAACGTTTTCCGTGTCAGCTATCAATAAAAGTATGTTAACAATCAGACTCAATTGTTCTCAGTTAAAATCTTGAATTCAAATACCGAATAGTTAAACCTGTTTTAGAATTAAAATTTTTAAGTTGTTTTGAAGAGGAAAGAATATAAATTGTTATGAATATTATCACTTTATAACAATATCACTAATAACACTGATTGCTACCAGATTAGTAATGAAAAGTATCTATTTAATAACAAATTGCTGGTGTAGTTGATATAATAGCAATTTCCCGGAAAATTAAAATTAAAATAAGAAGATAAACTAGAGCTAAAGTAGACATGAGACAAAGAAGGCCGATTCTAAGAAATTTTTCCTATTTCCTTATTTCAGTTATTAAGAAGTATAATATTAATGTAATGGTTCAATTCCAAGTGAATTCGACTCACACAGGTTAAGGTGTTTTTAAAGAAATAACAGTAAGCAAAATTTTATTAATTAGAACACGATTTTAAAGCAATTTCTCATTATATGAGTTTATTAGCTTTGCGTTTATGTCGCTTATCGCAAATTCAAGAATTGAAGTTTGTCTATATCACATTTCATTACATACAGCATATATGAAAGTGTAATAGACAGGTAGGATTACTTTAAAATCTATAATCTATTTCTATGGATAGTATATTAAAAAAATAGACGACTAAATGTAAATCTATAGCTATATATATAATATATATGATTGTTATTCGTTAGTTAATTTGATCAGTGATGTATACCCTAGTAACCACGGTCGCATGAACATCATGATTGCTTGATTACTACATGCATCTTGGAGACAATTTATATTAATATTCCCAGAAAATACATACGAAGTCTTCGACGTAAAACCTAAACTTAGGCATAAAATTAGACATTCAAACTTTGAAATTTTGACAGCTTACGCTTTTTCTGTGGTAAGATCTTGTTGAGACTGGAATTTCTGAAAACTTTTAACACCTGGGTTGTACAAAAGTTCGTGATTTCTATAGCAACTCACTCGAACGAAACCGCGGACATTTGCTAGTACAATATAATATGCTCTGTTCTTTCTGCGACCACAAATATTAGTAGTCTAGAATCCTACTTATTCTTACTAATCAGTCCGTCTCAATCCACTGCTGGACACAGGCCTTACCAGCTGCAAGCCACTTGGTTCAATTCTGACACATGCACTCAGTAATAGTGTATATAAATCTATTAGTATTGACCCCTTAAAGCCTCTTTAATCTCGATGTTAGGTTGAGGTGCTTCCATAATCAGGTAACATCTGTGTCGTCGTACATGAGTTTCAAACGGGTAATTCAATAAGTTTAGATATAAGATAAATTGAAGTTCTAGAAATCGTATGATTTACGTAATATACTTGTATAATACGTGACGCAAATATCATCAAACAATGAATTAGAATCTGCTAAGTAGAAAGGTATTTCTCTAATTCTTAGGCGCGTGCCCTGCAATCAAAAACAGTTTTCAAAGAGATAATTTAATAAGTTTAGATTTAACATATTTTGAAGTTTCAGAATTTGTATTTAATGATTTATATGTATATATTACACTTGAATAATACCTAACGCAAATATAGTTAGACAACATGGTTTAAAATATTCTTAATTTAACTAGGATGATCTTTCTCGAATTGTCTGGTGCGTGCCCTACACTGAAAAACGTATGCAAGCTGGCTCTAACTTTTCCTTCTTTATTATTAAGTGGGGATACCAGAGTTAAATTTGAATACAATTTAAGTTACACACACAGTTACAGGCATCTTATTTTTCTTTTGAAACATTTATATGCGTTTATTATCATCTATCTATGAGGTGTACATTACGGGGACAGTTAAAGTTTCATAAAAACAATGTATGAAATAACTGTTTCCTTTCAAAAGTAAAAAAACCCGCGACATCATATGTCTATCTTCTAAGGTTGACTCACTACAACCTACTCTACGTTAAACAAATTGGTTTACGCGGTTGAAACATCACGCTATGAGGTTGCGTGGGTCACTAATTGTAAAATGTATTAAGCGGTGAAATGTTAATTTCAAAAATTACACTATAGAAAGTTTTGGAGCTTGTTGGGGACGCTGGTTCGGGATTTTTTAGACGTCAGGTGGAGAATATTGTAATTGAAGTTTTTCAATTTAGAAAGTTATGTTACTATCGTTACAGTCGAGTAAATTACACCGGGAAAAGTCGTACTGTGAGATGACTTCAACATAGTTACTTATTAACATATCTTTTATTATAAATAGAATGTAAGCTTGTTTGTAAGCACTTTCACGGGCAAACTACTTAATCGATCATCATGAGACTTTGTACACATATTCTTGGAAGTATGAGAAGTAACATAGGATACTTTTTATTAAATATTCGGTAATAAAACTACCTACAGTAATATTTGCCTTCATAAATAAAAAATTAAGCAATCCAATTCTTATGATAATCAAAATAAAGCTCACATTAACAGAAAAGCAAACATGAAAAATCTTTTACCTAACACATTGCAAATACGAGAATATTATATTAAATGCTCATTGGACGATAATACGCACTATGGTGCGTAATACAAAGTTCCCGTTATATTCGCACACGAGAAAAGTTTTATGTAGTACTTGAAAGTACTTTGAGAAAGTAGCAATACAAATAAGTGTTAGTGTACTTCATAAACATCATTATTAAAACAAATATGCTATTATGAATATTAACAAGAAAAAATTAATGACTTGAGATTAACACTTGAAGCTGCTTTAAAAGGAAGAGTTTTACCATGAAACTGAGATTTTCTATATAGATTTTATATATACGCCATATTTGTGTGGGGGGTGGATCCTCCAATTAGGCAAGGTGATCACGCCTGGCAATGAAAAGGTTACTGTTTCATGTCAGTTCGAAATGTATTGCTAGTAAAAAAAACATTTTCTTTATGCATTATTTATCGTCTCTTTTAAAATCATGGATTAGGATCCATTTGTAAATGTTCTTTTTTATGGGGTTGGGGCAAACGAGCAGACCTATCGGCTGATGGTAAGCGATTACCGCCGCTTATGATCACCCGCAACACCAGAGGCGTAACAAGTGCGTTGCCGGCCTTGGGGGACGGGAAGGGGGATGGAAGGGCTGGATTATGGGCATCCGGTATCCTCACTCACTCGCTGAAACACGATCAGGCGCTGTTTCACACCGTTTTTCTGTGAGGCTGTGGTATCACTTCGGTCGAGCCGGCCCGCATACAGTGACAGATCGTTTCTTTACCTAAGGACTACATAGGGTATCGTGCTCCAGCTGAGGAAATTATTGTGATACATTAAAATTGTTTTCTAGACTTTTTTTATTCTATATAGTCGCTTCACCCAGGATGAGATCCTAAGTGAAGCGCGGCTCTGTCCCACTTCTCACTATATTAATCATTTCACACTATTGACACCGACAGTGACATCATATATCAATAGCATATAATAAACCACTGAATGAAATCAGCCTATAATTAGAAATAAAGTTTTGACCTACTGTTCAGCCAGTGTGTAAAATGTCCTAATTTTCTACAAAAAATCCACTTCTCGACGCAAAGCTCTACCTTAGTATGTAAGTGGTACAAGGAAAAATATCTACTCTTGGTAATACTGTTACTATTGACATTGATGTATCCGAGGGCTGTTTCCCTAAGGGAATTGTAATTAAGGGTTGAAGGGATCAGAAGAAATTGGTACAGCCAACGCAAGAATAATCCAATCAAACACGTGTTGCCTTTTGGATTAGATCTATGGTTCAATTCTATTACATAAATAAACATGAATCGCCAGATGAGTTCCTAAGCACGAAACCGCTCGTCTAATTCAGTTGTTTTTTTCTAAATAATATCGTTATGACTCAAGGAAGGAAGGAAAAACGTAAAAATTGCCAGGAAAATCGTTTAGTAAAAAGAAATAACCGAGTTTAACGCTGCATGTATAAGGTAATAAGATTGCATTCACCTTTTCTAACACCATGACAGTTACAGGATATAGATAAAACCCTTTACACATAACACTGCTTGAGAGAACTTGAGAGAGATGAGATTAATTAGTTGTAACTGTTTTGTGTACACTACTGTTTTCGGGTTAGAAACTTCTCCAAAAATGGGTTCGAAAGGGTATAAGTTCTAGATATCCATGCGTAATTGAAATTTCTTACCATCATGGTATCTGGTCTGGTTATTTTGCTGTCTGTTTTAAGAAAAATCTTGTATTGTAAAGTTAATTTTCAAACCAAGAAAATTATGTCAGAGAAAATCAAATAAAAATTTCTAGAAATGTAACCAGTAATCTACAAACCAATAACTAGGAGTTTGAAGGGAATTAAAGGAGTATAAAATTAAATCAATTACATTGAAATGTAGATGAAAATTAAATCAATTACATAATCACGAATGGCAACGCTTCGTAGTATTTCAAGAATACGAGTAATGTGAACTTTTGTAACATGTTTTATTAAAGCCTCCAGCTAGGCTACATTTTGACGGCAACGTATGAGAAAATTGGGTTTGTATTTGGGGTTAACTACACGGATGGTGTACAGCAGATTAAGTATAGTTTGTGCGTGTGGGTATAATCCCCATGAAGAATAACTATTTTGGTAATTCACACAAGAACTTGCGAATAACACACAATTTATTTAAGAAAAATAATATTTGCTAAGAATAGATACATTCATCATGCATTCGAACACGATTTTATATAGGCGAAGCGCATCCAATTCCAAAAGAACATACACCGACAACCACTCAGTTGTGGTAGAGAGGACGTCCAGACTCCCCCCAGAAATTGGTCACGACCTCCAACGTCGAGAATCCCAGAGCACAACATGTTGTCAGTTATCGTGAAACCCTTAGGAGCATAACGGGATTTGCATATAAGCTGATTGACTCGTAGATCTGGACGTGCCGCAGCTGTTCAGAAGGATGACCGCCTACCTGCAAGCAAATAAATCATAGATAGATAGATAGAAAACTCTTTATTTGCACACTATAATATTACAGTTAGAAGAGAGTACATAAAATGTGAGACGGAGTGTACAAAGGGCGGCCTTATTACCAAAAGCGATCTCTTCCAGGCAACCTTAGAATCATCATTGTATAATTGTATAATTATTATCAGGACTTTGTATAATTATTATCACGACCATAAGTATAGAGTTATACTGACACATAATTCAAGTTATTTAATGAATTAATATATATTTTAAAATGCCCAAACATCAAATGTGACTCTTGCTTGCAAAAGTATTTATAACTAGGTACCATTAAGTACAATTTTGGTGAAATTTCCGAATTTATTCTTTTAAAAGTTTGTGGGGTACCAAGTCTCTATAATATAAAGGGAGGATCCTCCGGTCAGAGGAAGTGATCGTCTGGGAGGGGTCTGGATGTCGTAAGAAAGCGGTTCCCGGATACCTCCCTCCCCTTTTAAAAATTACCATAATAATTACCACCGTACACACAACATAAAAAATCGAACTTACTGAGGACAATGAGCCGCAATGAGAATAACCTTGGTAGTGAGTATGGTCCCACCACAACCCTGGAATCATGTTTGACCATTCCTGGTAAAGAGAAGCTGCGCAACAAAAGGATAGCTCTCAATGTAAACAGGAGAACCACCTACTATTTTATTTGAATTGGATGTGCAGCTAAAAATGATTAAAAGTATTAATTGAGAGCATACAGTTATTCTTCACACAACAGGAGTTCGACGAGAGGTCTTCGTCCAGAAATTAAGTGATCTGCTTCAGTTCGTTGGTCTTCGGTGTCAGAAGCTACACTAGCGCACAGCCTCATAAATCGTAGGAGAATCATTATTAATGAATACATAGACAAGCTCGATAGAAGTACTACTCACAGCCTCGTAAAAAAACTAGTGCTAACTAAATTCCTACTCAGTTTTTTTTCATAAATAAAACCATTGAGATATGAAATGGTCCAGATGGACAGGGGGCGGGTGCTTTTAAAAAAATCCCTACTTAGTGTCTTCCATAAATTGGGGTAGAGGCACTCAGAGGACACCAATACACCTGCAGTTGCATCTGTTTATAGGCAGCAGCAGTCATTTATTATTAGATGGATCATGGGTTCGTTTATCACAAAACTAAAAAAACACACTTACAAAAGTTGGTTACACGCAAACAAACACAATGAAGTTAACAAAAGCGTGTTAAAAAGCATCCAAAATAGTTATTTGTTATAAAAGAGCGCAACGTTACTTTCATTGCGTGCTCAATTATGATGACCGAGCATGCGAAGGATTCAAAAATTAGAATCCTGAGCATTAGCGAGGGAATCAAAAGAGTACGGATGTGAAAAATCTTTGCACTCGAGTGAAACACGTAACTTTTTATCCTACCTCAGCGAGGAAATGATTAAATGCAAAGAAAAGAAAAAAAAAAGATAAAAAGTAACAAGATACTTTGATTTCAATTTAGGTATTGATAATTATTAGGTAATACATTATGATAGGTAAGTATTACAGAATAATCTTCAATAAAATATGCCAGCAAAACTTTACTGAGAGAGTTTTGGCTCCTTTAGCTAGTTGCCACGTGCTAAACAATATCGTACTGTTTCAAATAGTTCTCGCGTAATTGTTAAGGGAGAAAGCTCATTTGCGCATTTTTAACAATTTCAGTCAGGTCTGTTGGCGTCAAATAAACTTCCTCGTCGCCAAAATTAGAATTATTTAAAGTTTTTCACTTGTTTTCAAATTTCTTGTTTTTAAACTAAGGTTTCAACAATATGACGTGAAAAGAAAATAGCGCGGGCAAAGCCAATTAAAAAAAAAGTACGCCAGGAAGGTGCGTGCGTGCGTGCGTTCGTGCGTGCATGGGTGTGTGTGTGCGTGCGTGTGTATATGTGTGTGTGTGTGTGTGTGTGTAAGTCTCTTTATATAAACAGAAGTACCTACGTGCGAACTAAACTAAGGTTTAATAGATTTTATCATCATTATAATATAATCAATATCAGTTATCTAAAAGGTATTACAAATTTTATTTCGATTGAGTCATATCTTGTTTTCCTAAATGTATGTCAAGTTTTTTATGGATATAACTACGATAGGTAGTGCATTGATTATTTGTTTAATTAAAAACAGTTCTATATGCATACCAGTAAGGATTCAAATTGTATGTTAGACAATGTTCCTGTTAAGATATGCTCTATAATTTCGTTTCACAGTCAAGTATCATACAGTTAGTCCCACCGTGTTGGTTCAATTTGTGCGCTAATTCTGTGTTTATCCCTATTTATGTGTTATATATACATTGGTATACATATACACTAATCATTATCAGCCCATCACCCGTTGCAGTCCACACCTCTTCCTTATACATACCCCTTTCAAGGAACACCACAGAGCCGGGTCTGTTGCATTTTGCATTCAGTCGCTATCAGCCATCTGCAAGTCATCCTTCTAAATGGCCAGAGTATGTCCCAGACTACATTTGCCAAGACGCGATCTCCACTCCAGAAACGCTTACTCTAGCTGTACTCAGTTCTGCGGCATATCTGACCAGCTTGTTGCTACTTCAAACTACTGATATAAATGCCTCCATCACCAGCCCGCTTGTCCAGACGTGGCGATTATCTTCGAGGAAAGACGCATATACACTAAATCTCGCTATATGTGGATCGGCATACAATAGATCTACATTAAAAAACTGCCGTGGGTCGTATATCCTCGCTTTGAAGGCACTCTCCTATTTGCCTCAGCTGAAGCCGAAGCCATCGAGCGAAGTCCAGTTTCGTGACCATTTGGGCGTAAGGCCGAATTGGCCTCGAAGAAGCTCAATGTGCTCAACAGATCGAGAAAGTATTTCACTCCGGCCCACCGCCTTTTGCTTTATAAGGCGCAGGTCTAACCTCACATGGAATATTGTCCCCATCAAAAAAAAATGTACCAAAACATCTTTGAGCGGGGGCTCCCCAATACCAGCTCCTCCTTTTGGACCGCATTCAACGGAGAGCGACTCGAATCGTCGATTCCCAAGAACTTTCAATTCGGCTAGACTCTTTGGCGCTGCGTAGAGATGTGGCTTCACTGTGCATCTTCTACCGCATTTAGTATGGGGAGTGCTCCGGGGAATTGTTCGGACTGATTCCTGAAGCCTCTTTCTGCCATCGGCCTTCGCGACCGAAATTTCATCCCCATCATTTAGATGGTTGGCAGTCCACAGCTGTGCGCTTTTCTAGGAACTTTCTATCTCGCACAACAAAACTGTAGAATGAACTGTCGCCTGCGTTATTGCCGGACCAATACGACCTTCAAACCATTAAGAAAAGACCGGTTTCCTTCTTAAATGCCGGCAAAGTACTTGTGACGCTCTGGTGTTGCGGGTGTCCGTGGGGGGGTAACCGCTTACCATCAGGCGAAACGTTTGACCCTAAACTTACTTAGCTTACTAGCGAGTGTAATTTGTATGTTCTTACTCCTTGTTTTCTATTCTTCGTTTTATCATCATCAGCCTATCGCAGTCAACTGCTTGACATAGGCCTCTCCAATTTCTCTTAATTGTTTTGTCAAATGAAATTATAAATGAACTAGCCGACCCGTGCCCACTTCGTTAGGCGTTAACCCTTCGCTTTTCTTCGACTTGATTACAAATACTTTTGTTTTTTACTGATTTTTTTTTCTATAGAGTAAAATATGGCTTATGTCACTTGCGAATAGTGTCGCTTTCTGTTAGTAAAAGAATTTTAGGGGTTTTTCAGTACTTAAGAAGATTACCCCTGACTATTATTAGTATTACCCCCTACACAAAGTTAGAATCTTTATCTCTTTGAAATATTAGCAAAGATTGTAAAAAAAACGTATTTGAGTAAGTTGATACGTTTGCTGTAGTACCTAAAAATAGTATTAAAAACCAGCTACAATCGTATTGAAAAAATCAAAAGAAAGAGATACAAAATATTCATCTTATGTCTTGACCTGTCAACAAGAATCTTTGATAACCATTGAGTGTAATAATTAAAATATCTCGTATCTAACAATTGTTATTTTTAATTATTTGGTTATCATTCGATGTCATAAACAGCCTTCGAACATTATTAACTTTATATGACAAAAACAGTGAAATGGTTGAAAAACATGGAAATTAAATAGTGATATACAGTTATAATCGTGTTCGGTGTATAAAACTTTGGACACTAAATCATTTCCTTCGGAAATTGATTATAATCATCGGAAGAGTTCGGACATCGTCGCTGTTCGGACCATCCGAAGTCAGGAGTGGAGTGGAGGTGTAAGATGGAAGATAATGCTGACAAGCAGTGCAAATATAGGTAAGTGGAAACTGTTTTATAAGGTTTTGTAATTATAAAAGTGTAATATATAGTTTTAGAATTAACAAAATAGGAATAAAAAACAGGGACAATGCTTGTCTTAAATCATCTACAACTCATAATGTCCCACTGCTGCGCTCAGGTCTCCTCGCAGGGAAGGGTAAAGGCTATACATACGACAATACTTGTAGGCGATATGAATAATTAGTTAACGCTACTTAGCCTCAGGTTTGTAGGTATTTAGAACAATTATCAGAGCAAAATAATCTTAAATACAAATAAGTGAAAAAATCAGAGATAAAATATATTAAAAAGCAGTCATGACGACTACTGACAGAAGTTAAAACTCAAAACCATACACAAACAGTTGTTTAAGTCTCTTCATCATCGCTCGAACCGGCTGCAAGTTCCATTTTCTCAGATGCAAGTCCTGGACCTGTATTCTGCTGAACCACTTGCAATTTGATGAAACAAGAATTCGATTATTACATTTATATTATACATGACTTTACGATCCACCAGTTGCCCCAAACAGGATGAAGTATATTCGCTTCTTGTACTATATTATACTATACTATATAGTAATACTTGACATTGTCAGAAATAGCTGATCTGGCTAGTTGCCGTTTTATCAAAAGAAGAGGAAGAAGTTTACGAAAATATGTATATTCGTTTTTGATTTACATTTACTCCTCTTCATTATTATTTGAAGGGGGCAGCGGCTCATGTGTTGAGTAACTTAGAAGCTGCCGATAAAAATATGTTAACGCCTTAGCCATTTTCTACAACAGCTATGATAAATAAAAGACTCATAACTAACAATGTTCAAATGTCACTAATTAATAGAAGCTCATGTCTTCGGCTCCGACCGCGTGTTTGTCGGTTATCAAAACAGAGAAGCCTATGTCGTTCCCCAAGAATCAAAGTATCTCCATGTCAAATGCTATAGACGTCGGTGCAGCGGTATAGCCGTGAAAGCGTAACAAATAGACAGATTTTCTTTCGAATTATGATATTGGTATGGAACGTAATTAATCATTACTAATGTATGGATTATATACTGTCGTGAAATTGATATATCCTCATCAGATTGGAACTGCCCAGACGTCCTAATCAGTTACAATTTGTTAGTTAAGTTGAACAATAGTGCTATTGCTGTTAGTAAATAAGAGAAACACTAGAAGACTATTTCAGAGATACCCTCACTTGAGAATTTCTTTTCATTTTTAAACAATCGTGGCAATATTCTAGATATCCTCGATCGCAATAGAAGTGATAAGTTTGGTAACTAAGGTTTATTTCCAGTAGTTCCACTTAGCTAGTGCCTCGTGAAAATTTGCCAACCTCAAAATTTTGACGTGACTGTTTTTGTCATTTGTTGAATGGTGATTAGAAGCTACGGAACTGTCTTAAAGAAGAAAAAGAGGCGCTCATAGCCCAGTTGCACTCGGTGATTAGAAACAATCAGCGAGGGCAAGCAAAGACGGCGCGGTTAGTACCTGGATGGTTGACCGCTGGTGGCATGTTACCATGAGCGTCTCCGTGATTCGGAGGTCACGTTAAGCAGTCGGTCCCGGTTGTTATCATAGGATAACAGTCGTGAAGCTTAGCTTAAAAACATCCAACGGTAAGATTACGTAGCCACAACGTTGTCTTGCCAGTCCCCAACCCGCACTTGGCCAGCGTGGGGACGTATGGCCTTAACCCTCTCCTGAGAGGAGACCCGAGCCCAGCAGTGGGACATTATGGGTTGTTGATGAAGTCCACCGTAATGAACCTCTGCTCTTTAAATAGCGCGATGAAAAGAAGCACAAGAAATATAAAGCGTTCGTTGTTGATGACGCAAATTCCATGATTTTTATACACACAAAAAGTGCTTAGCGCGCCAATAGAAGATTTCTCTTTAAAAATTTATGACAAACCTTTTTAGTAAGTATTCATTTAACGATTGAACTGTTTATGGGGGAAGAGGAGTCAAAGAACGACAACACACTTGCGGCTGTTGAGTTAGAGACCTCCATCAGCGCTGGTGGTCACTTACGGTCAGGTCAAACGTCTGCTCATTTGACTCCTACACAATAAAAAAGCGTCATTTATGGGCTAAAAAGTTACAAAGAAATGAAATTCTACTTTCAATTGTAAGAGAAAAAAGAAAGTAAATATATCGTACCTATTTTACCCTGAAATTGGGGCATTTATATTACGGTTACCAAAAGTAAAATATATGTAGAGCATCAAACACAAAAGTGAACAAACATAGAAAATTGCCCTCGTTTATTCCCGCCCTACTTTGGTTTATGCCCACATCACACATGGGTACACGCTTTGTGTAGACCACCATCTCGTTTTGTTCAACAATAGATTTTAGATTATTAAAGACAGAACGTATAACGTAATATTTAGCTAAAAATGATAATTGAAAAAAGGACTGAAATATAGTTTCAATGACTTACTGACTATTATTAGTATTATAGTTTGTTGTATATGTACTTATAGTATAGTTTATACTCGCATCCTCCGAACATTTTCTTAAACTATGCTCGGGTCGGCATCGACAGACTGCCCTCATATTTCTAAAGGCCAAATACAAGACGATATCGAAGGTTCTATGAATAGACTGTCTGATTTATTAACCTTTATTAGGCTTCAACTACTCGTAACGATTGCCACAGCTGTTTGTGTGGCGTGTATGGAGGTATGAGTGGAGGGTGTCATATCCCCCTAACACAAAAGAAGGACCAGACGAAGTGATCGTGCTTGGCAGGCCCGGCAGTTTGATGTTGGGATATTGTATAAATGCTAATAGTACTGACTGCCTCGTTTGTCTAGCGGTTGGCGTATGCAACTGCTGATCATGAGGTCTCGGGTTCAAAACCCAGGTCGGGCTTAAAAATTTTAGTGAGTTTTCCTAATTATAGAAATGTTTAATAACAGCTGTGAGTTTCGAAATTGGGATCTTAACTCCTGTACCTCGGAGAGCACGTGAAGCCGTCGGTCATGCGCCTGATCTTTCGTCAGTCGGGATAACCGTTCCATTGGATTATGTGAGTGAGGGAACAGAGAGTGCACCTATATTTGCGCACGCACTTGTGCACTATAATATCTCCGGCTTAGTTGGCTGGTCTCTGTGGCCAAAATTGGCTAATAGAACATCACATATTGTAACCGGGTCGAGAATTTCTAAATCGCAATACAGGATTAGTAGTTATTCCATACCTTGTTACTCTGTTGTTCTGTGTGTCGGCGGTAAATGACGTTAGAGTATCTTTTGTAGCCGTATGTTGAAGTCGCCACACATACTTAGATTGGTCTGGTTAGGATTGTACTTGTGTGTGTGTGTGTATTGCAATGTACTACCTACCTACTTAGTAACCATATAGCCACAAGCCTCTCATTACGGTATATATGTACGTATTATACACATATATACATAATAAATTTTAATATTTTGTAGTAAAAAATGTTCTTTGGAGAAATATTTAACAGTGTAGGTACGCCTAGTGTCCGCCCACGCAACAAAATCGGGTGGAATAGCTTCGTTACCTGTAGCAGTACGTAAGGTTTAGGTCAATATCATTACAGTACACTGACCTGTGCCTTTGACTTTAACTTTGTTACTAAGCCAGCAAGAACATTTTCTAGACACGTGAAAATAAATTTCAAAACTATATTGATAAATTAAATGTTGTTGCATTTGAAATTTCAAATTCAGATAAGTAAGATTATCTATTTGGGAAATTCATTAGAAAACATGAGTAATCTAGGAAAATGAGATTTGATAAATAATTTAAATAATTATTTATTCAAGAATTTACACGGAATCTATTTGTCGTAAAGTATCATTACAATATAGTTACGTCGCGATGTCGTATCGTTGAAGTATCCAAGTGTGCATCCACATTGAATGCGCGAAGACTGGAGCGTAGGCGGGCGCGGCGAGCGCGGGCGTGCGGTGGCCACAGTGACGCGCGAGCAAATGCGAGCTCTTATAGCGGTTCGACGTATATCAGGTGTTGCAAACTATGGATGAGGATTTGCTATATTTATTCAGTTAGTCAGTCCGATCCTGAGATGGGAGGGTGTTCAACACCATCCAGTCACATTAGCTCTTTCATATGTTTGATACTTCGCACCCGCCGTTGCAACCGCGCAAGGCTCGCAGTGTGGACGCACACCAAGTATCGCATTTGTTGCTTATGCTAAAAAATGTTGTTTGAATTTTGTATAAGCTGATTATACAAATGGAACCCTGGGGAAATTTGCTATGGAACTGTTCTGTATCTCGTCGGATCTAAATATCAATTTCAATTCATTGTTTGAGTTAGATAACCGCACTAGTAAGTATAGAATCTCCTAAAAATACTTGAGAAATTAATTTCGTGAGAGACAAACTTGATTTACGTCAAAAGTAAATTTTATTCATTTAAAATTAAATTAATTTGCTCAGAAACTCTTCTTAAGTTTGACTATTTCTCCACTTTTATGGGAGCTGGTCAATGAACGAGAAGTCAAGGTAATAGAACCACGCTGATTTCAGCATGGTTGAACCGGCTCGACCAGGGCGGTACTAACCTCGCACAGAAAATCAACTTAAAATGAAAATTTATGCATTGATAAAGTCAAGATATCTGTATGACTATTTTAAATCAAGTTAAATAGTCCTGGTCTACCGTGGCGGTATTACCCTCTCACAGAAGACCAGCCTAATATGCTGGCAGTTGTGATGTCGTGTTTCGTTGGTGAGTGCATGACCGGAGGCACAATGATGTAAAAGCATCACTAGTCCGCCACGATGTGGGTTGCCTTGCTCCATTGTTACATTGTCACCAACCAAATACTAATATACTGTATAGTATATATATATTATATATACTATATAATACTAATTTGTCTTGTGTGAGAGGGTAGTGCCACCCCGGTCAAGCCAGCCCGTTCGTGCTGAAATCAACGTGACTGTACTACCTTGGAAAATATTTGTTGATTTAATGTTTTTTTTTGTATATTGTAGGTTAATGAAAATGCTAAATATGTAAACCAAAATTATTCAAATACCTTTCCTCGAACATACATATACCTTTACGTCATCCTTTCAAATACCACATTGCTATTTACGGACTTAAAACAGTTAATCGGTTATATATAACCTTGACGAAGAGTTGTTTGATGGAACAACACTATGTGTGATTAACAAATTGTTATGCTGAACGTTCTTGGTTTCAAATTTTTTCTCAACATAGACAGATAGTAAAATTATTTACTGCTTGTACACCAATATGGCAATAATATTAACAAATACTTAATTATAATACAAGCACAGTGGGCGGTCTTATTGCTGAAAGCCATCGATTTTTTTTAATGAAATTTTGTGGGATAGTTTCAGATCTATCATATAACACTATACACAACACAAATACTCAACACATAAAGTTGCCGATATATATACCTACTTATATCTGACATAAATGTCACTATCGAAGACTTGTGAAACCGATATCTGTAGTCATTAACATTACTCTATCCGGGGCTTTATCAGTAGTTAGTCAAATTAGCCCTTACGATATTCAAAATATGTAAGTAATAGAGTTAAAATACTTCAAAGGGTCTAAAGTTACACAAACCAAATTATAACTAACAGAATTTGACAACCAGTATAAGATTAAAGACAAAATCCGTTACTCATCTCAGTTTATTAAGTCATTTAAACGAATTATCTTGTACCGCTCAGATACAAATTGAGTTTAAATCTAACGTTTCAAACCTTATGAACCATTTCTAGGAATCCATTTGATCTTTTGCTGAACACATTTGCAAGGACTGAAATTATATTGACTACCTTTTAAGCGATTTAATAAAATTTATGCATTGATGAAGTCCCGATTTCTGTATGACTATTTTAAATCAAGTTTGTAACCACACTGATTTCTCTCGGCGAATGTAGTGTAGGACGTCCACAGGCCAGGTGGAGCGATGATTTGCGCGAGACGGCTGGCAGGAGCTGGATGCGAGAAGCCATAGATCGAAGTAAGTGGCGTGAAATTGGAGAGACCTATGTCCAGCAATGGACTGCGATAGGCTGATGATGATGATTCCTGATCGATCGTAACGGTACTACCCTTTCACAGAAGACTAGCCTAAAATGATAGCAGTTGTGTTGTAGTGTTTCGTTGATGAGTGCGAGATCGGAGTCCCAATAATGCAAGAGTATCTCAATTGACCGCCATAATTTGGGTCACCATGATGCATTGTTGCATTGTCTGCATTCGCAACGAGTATGGTGGCCACTACGCTTGGAATTTGCTCATGCTTTTTATCAAGCAGAGTAGAGTCATTTTGGTAGGCTTCTAGACAAGAAAAAAACATTTGTTCGCATTTAGTAGTAGCAATAACAACCTCACATTATGGACGTCTGATCTCAAACTAAGTAAAGCTTGTACTGCTAATTTCAGAGTACCGATTAACACTCTTATATGTTGATACAATTAAACTAAAAACTTATATGAATGAATTACACACAGACATAGAACAAAAGATTATGCCCATCGCACAAAATTAAACAAACAAAATATTGTCGCTGTTTTCGAACTACTTGCTATAGAGAAAGCTATTAATGTTATTACTGAAATTCTTTGCAGTACATATAGTGAGAATAACAGGTTTAAGCTTTTTGATAAAACGTAGACGAATTGGCACCAGAGTGAGATCGATTGTCGCATTGTGCATGTTATGCCCCATTTACCTTTGTACACCAAAGCCTTGTAATGAAAACTTTTAACTTTAAAAATATTCTATTTGTTTAACCTAACTTTAAAACTAATTGCATCATTATCTCAACCAAAGGACGTTGAGTGCTGGACATAGGCCTCCCTCAAGGTAGCGCAAAGCCTGGTTTATCGACGGTTCTGTGTCATCCGTATCTAACGGATTCTTGCGACCACTTCCACCACTTCAGCACTTCATCGGACCACCTTGTCCCCACAAAGCGTTTTCCAGTACGCAGTTGACTCTCAAGAACTATATAGCCCTATCGGCCATCATTTCATATTGCTCGCAGTAATATTTTTAACTGTCTCTTACATAATAAAATGATTGTCAATTCGGTTGTATTTTTTGTCACCTTGAATCTTCCATTAATTAACTGATTAGGGAAATTTATATTTTTTATGAAAGTATAACATTCATTTGTTTTCCTTACAAACAAAAAAAAGTACTAGGAGTAGATAATTAACAAACGAAAGGGTTCATGTTCATTAGGAGAAAGCCGTCGAGTTATCACATCAAACGAATATATCTTGTTATAAATATCATTCAAGACAAATTAGCGTTATGTCACTGCCTAAAGGTTACTCAGACACAGATTAACATATACACATATGTGATGCCGAAAACCCAATTATCTACACGTGCAACATAAGAATTACGCCCTCTCCCACGCTTATCAGAGTCCTTACATTAAGTAAATTAAATTACTTATTTCTCGTCCAAATAAAGTAGATTAGTACACTTATAATGCTTAATATATATATTTCATTATCAAACACGGACAGAGTGAGAGATTTGATTCCTAATTTTATTATACTGCACCCAAAATATCCAAATTCTCTTTTAGAACTTTTACACAATTTAGATAGACCTGGTTCGTATGCCTGGAATGCCTCGTTGGTCTAGTGGTTAGCGTAAGCGATTGTGGATCAAGAGGTTTTGGGTTTGATTCCTGGGTCGGACTGCTGTTGGGTTTTTCTTACAAGAACTTTTTAAAAGCAGCCCGGAGGATGAAATATGGCGCTGTTTCTGGCCCGTGCCTCGGAGAGTATGTTAAGCCATCGGTCCCGGTTGTCATGGACATCTTTGGCAATCGTTATTGGGAAGTCAGTGCCCTTAAATATACTGACAACTAGTTCAACCTTCGAATTCAGTTCCCTGAAAACTGATATTCAGGTAAAACCGGTTGAACTAGTAGTAGTAGCCGACCCCAAATCTTGGGAATATAAAGACTAGGAAGATGTTGATGAGATAGACCTGGTAGAAATCTTAACTGGTAAGTGGTAAGCCATAGAGAATTAACGATAAGTTCGATTTAGAAAAATTCTTGTGTGAAAAGAAGAATCATTTGTTCTGTAATATTCATCATAAACCGGCTAACCCATTATTTGTCTGCATCTCTCAAGAGAAACAAATTTTCACGGTTTTTACAAAAAAAAGACTTTGGTGCTTGGATACACTACTAAAATTTGCGAAACTTGTTCAGCCGTACGCATAATGCCGTGACCAAGGGAAATAAGGCTTCAATTTTATGTAACATTTATATATGTTTTTCTTGCGGACGTATATGTCTGCCGCACTGTTGGCTTGTCTTCAATTGCCTCCCCATTTGAAACATGGTTTAAAGTAATGAAAATAGCACTCAAATTTGAATATTACAATAACACCTTAAAGATTATTATATTTCTAACTCCTCCAGTTTTCTTTTGATTAATTTCGTTGCGGGTTCCAAGACAGTTTAATTTTTCCTGGGACTTGCCGAGTGTCATAACTGGGTGTGTTCTGTGGTCACCGCTGTTGATCCTGGTGTACAAGAGTAACAATGGTGGGTGTATGAGTGGGATTAGTTCCATTGAAAAAAAACCTTTAAAGTATTGATAATAAATGTGAGTAGTGTCTCCAAAAAGACTGAAAGAAACATGAAAAAAATCTAATATAGACTTTTATCAAGCTGGTGTGTCCAAATCAAATACTTTTATGATTTTATCTGTTATTAGCTAAACCAGGCAGCCCCGTATGCATCTTCTATTGCCGATGGGAAGCGTGATATTATAAATAAGTTTGATTTCGCTGAAACATATTTATTTAGGTACGATAAAAAAAGAGGTTTTAGTGAGCCAATCTTAAAAGATATATGCTGTTGCGAACATTCAGTAAAATTTTCAAGGGCAACAATCTTTTCACACAATTGTTTCGCGGATCTTAAATCATTTTCGCAGCGTACGCAATAGAAGCTCTCAAAAGGATTAATTTTTCCTCGTTTTCAAAACATTTTTTAATTCCAAATCGTGATGATATTAACCTATAGCCCTCCTCGATAGCTTGACTATCTACATCTACAGTGAAAGAATTCTCAAATCGGACCAGTACTTCTTGAGCTTAGCGCGTTCAATCAAACAAACAAACTCTTCAACTTTATGATATTAGTATAGATAACAATTTCGCGACTTTTAACCATAGTTTTTGCTGTTCTGCAGGACTCGTTTGCGATAAAAATATTTTAAAGGTTCTTTCTGTTCCTTATTCTGTTTCTAGATCCAAATAGTTATTACGTTCAAAGAGCATAAGTAGTTATTAGTAACACTTTACATTACTACTCCTTGTTCTAGTTTGTAAGCATTTCAGACACAAGTCGTTATATATTTAATCTACAGAATCAATCTGTTGATCAGTTCCTGAAAAGTTTATAAATTAATTGTGGAAACATTCTCTCGCCTGTGGTGTACGTCATACAGTTTGTCAAAAATTCAACCCATGACGTATGCAAAACAGTTTAAGCTAGTTCAATTTCAGTATTCAGTCTGGAACGCAGTAAAGACCTGTAATTATGCAATCGCCGAAGTACAATATGCGCCACGGAATAGGGGGATAATTCCCTCGTACACTCGATCACAAAGTGTTATACTCCCTCTTCTATATGTCGTTATGTATTATTGTATATAAGTATCAGAGCCTTATGCTTAATATAGGAGAACAAACAATTTGAAAATAGAGAAGTGTTTGTTAATGGTTTGTAATATATATGTATGTGTATTATTTATGTGTAAAAACTGTAACAAGAAAAAGTAAAATGAACTATAGTCTGACTACGTAAAAACTTTTTATAAAATTGATGTAGCCTTGGTCACATGGGTTATTATTACGCATCTATGGATACCTTATTCATTAAAATCGATTCAGTAGTTTAGATGCTACGGTTGGTTATACAAACATACATAGGCTGCCAAAACTACTTAATATCCTTCTGGCTGAAACATGCTCGGGTAAAAGTACAGGTAGAGAATGCCCTGGGCATTAAGTCCGCCGATGTACAAAAGTACATGAAGTTTATAATCATATCGTATACTATTATAAATGCGAATGTAAGTTTGTTTGTTACGCTTTCACGCAAAAACTACTTAACCGATCATCATGAAACTTTGTACATATACTCTTGAAGGTATTAGAAATAACATAGGATAATCTTTATTAAATTTTTTTTTTTACGAAAAATAAGATTGTTTGTCAAAAAATCGTCAAATTTAGCTACTTCAAAAGCATATTTTAAGATGTTGAAATTATCTTTCATACTTATTTGATGGCTCCACTGCAGGTGAAGCCGCGGGTAAAAAGCTAGTAAATAAATAAATATAAGTAAAATGGGCAATTCACCCGTAAAATGAGATTTTTTTAAGAAATCACATGATTTAAATACATATGTAGTTGGTATGTTCTATCACTCTTTTTCAGTATGTACTTAAAATGCCTCCTTTAGAACATAACATAAGTTTGAGTCGCTACGTTTTAATTAAATTAAAATAGTAATTTCTTTAAAAAAAATTAGATATAAAATATATATAAAATAAGGTTAAAAAAACAGCTAAAAAATCGTAAGACTTCGTATACATCACCAGAAAAAAACATGTCACTTGACTTACTTTACACCAGTCTGTGATGAAAAATAACAAACAAAAATCACTCACAATATCGAATATCAAAAGGTATACCTAGGTAGGGGTGTATACTTTTCTTCTGAAACCTCCCCCCAAGGTCGGTGGGCTGTATTGATCCCGGGCGGGACTATCCAGGGTGTCAACAATTACTGTCCTTGAATAAAGGCTATTGAATTTCAGAAGCATCGGTCTTTAGGGGTAATAGAAAATTTGTGACTAAAAGGTATGAGTTTTAAAAATAATAGTTTAATACTTAACTTGCCGACCCGTGCTCACTTCGTTGGACGATAACAGCTCGTTTTTCTTCGACTTTATTTACAAATACTATTATTTAAAATTTTTTTTTTGTTATATTATAATAAAATATGGCTTATGTCACTCCTGAATAGCGACGCTTTCTGTTAGTGAAAGAATTTTTAGAATCGGATCAGTACCTACGAAGATTACCCCCTACAATCATACAAAAACTGGCATGAACTTTGTTCAAAAGGTCCTTAAAAATAAAATGGAGATTAAATAAAAAGAAACCATAGAATGTTTGAAAGTTTACCTCTTTATAACATTACTAGTTTATGCCTGATGCTCCGCCCGCGTATATGTCGACTATCGCGGCAAATAGTAGTCGATATGTTATTTTGACATATCTGCTATATTACTGTAAATTTCATTAATATCCATTCAGCTTACGTGAAAGAGTAACAAACATTCTTACAAAGTTTCGCGACTATAATATTAGTAGGATATGGATATATGTATTTTATTTATGAAAACTAATGTATCGCGGAGAACTTATACGCATACATACATAAAACACATAAAAAGGAACATGAAACAGCTAAAATCATCCACATTTGGCGTATTGGTAAACTTAATGCCTAAGGCGCTCATGGCCCAGTTGCACTTGGTGATTAGAAACAATCACCGAGGGTAAGCAACTGGCGCGGTCAGTACTTGGATGGGTGACCGCAGGTGGCATGTTATCATGAGCGTCTCCGTGATTCGGAGGTCACGTTAAGCAGTCGGTCTCGCTTGTTATCATACGATAACAGCCGTGAAGCTTTGTAGGAGGCCTTCGGGCGGCTGAAGAACATCGAACGACAATATACGTAGAAACAACATATTCTTGCCAGTCCCCAACCAGCACTTGGCCAGGGCGAAGCTAGACTGAAAAAAAAGTAGCCTGAGTTACTTCTTATATTACCAGCTATGAGTATTAGCTATATTATATATTCAATTTATATGGTATAGAGTACAAACGTGCAGACGTATCATCCGATAAGCGATTACCGCGTTGCCGGCTTTTTTGAAAGGAGTACGCTTTTTTAAGGTTATGAGGTCATGTGGGTCCGGGAATACCGCAGGCGACAGTTCATTCAACAGTTTTGTTGTGCGAGGTAAATAGTTTCTAGAAAAGCGCACAGTTGTGTACTGTTTACCATCTAGATGTCGGGGATGAAACTTCTATTGCATAGGACGATAGCGGAAAGAGGTGGCAAGGATTTGTCCCAACAAATCCTCGTAGTACTCCCCATAGTAAATGTGGTAGAAAATGCACATCTCTACGTAGCACCAGAGTGTCTAACTGAATTGAAAGTTCTTGGCAATCGAAGATTTGAGTTGCTCTCCGTTGAATGCTGTCCAGAGGGAGAAGATGGTATAGGGGTGCCTTCGCCCAAAGATCAGGAGTATTCCATGTTAGGCCAAACCTGTGCCTTATAAAGCAAAAGACGGTGGGCCAGAGTAAATTACTGTCTCGATCTTTTGAGCACACCAAGTTTCTTCGAGGCCCATTAGGCCAACATTCCAAATGGCCACGAAACTAGACTTCACCCAATATGTCGAAACCGATTTATTCAATAATAGCTGAGGTAGACAGGGGAGTATCTTGCATTTAGTGATAAGCTGTTCATTTGAAATTACAAACAGATACTATAATATTTTTGTATAGATATAAAAAAACAACTCGATGTTTTCACAAATATTCAGTCGGTATACTTCAACGAAAATTCTTGATAAAACATGAAAGCCAAAGTAAAAATATTGGTAAATATAGTATAATATAAATAGTAACTACACCAGAAGCTCCGAGAGTCAAATACGAAATAAACAAATTTTAGGTAACTGAAATGAGCGACGTCTTGTTGAACAAACATCGCAAATATAATTGGTCCTCGAGGTGAGTCGAAATTAAATTTCGCACCCTCTCAGTCAATTCGATGTCATCTGGTTGATTTGTAAAAGAGATTTAATTGAGTATTAAATTGAACTGCTAATGTGGTTTCGCTCACTTAATTACCTTGTGATGAGAACCGTTTGTGCCATTACTGAATGACTCTTTAAATTTGAGGAATCAATTAATTTAAGTAATAAACTCGTTCAACATGACGAACTGTGTTTATAAAAACATGTTTACATATTTGAAGGTAACAGGTAATAATTGCGTCTGCGATAATTATTTTTATTTACTCTTATTTATCTTCAAAACTCTTCCACTTTGCACCAATGGGAAACCTCACCAATATTAACACTCAATATAATACCAGATCACCGAGCACTTTTTCACTAAACATTTTCAAAAACAACATCGCTTACTGTAACCCTATTGTCAGAATGTGTCGTCTTCATAATGAAATCACGGAAATGAATGATGGCAAACTGTTTTTAAAAGAAATATTCTCGCACTATCGCTTTAAAAGTGAAGTAAAACCATTTCTCATTGTATCTGTTTGGATCTAATTGTCTAAACATTAATTTACTATTAATATTACTTTAAATATCATGTTGTGTGAATAAGGAAGGGTGCCAATCAGTACTGAACCTACCATTATCCTAAAAAATAATGCCTTGTTTGTTTGAGTTGTTGTAATTGCCTTTAAAATATAGTGGAGGTTAATAAATCGGCGTCAATCGAAATGAAACTGTAGTGACCTTAAAAAAACCTGTGTGAAAATTCCTAAAATGATAACTTACTGACCATGGCTCTAAGTTTGAAGTTACTGTTCAGATGTCTTCTAAGGCAGACAGATGAGGGCTGTTATCAGCGTATTACTTGGTTCTATGAATCTTCTAATGAGTTCTTTATAGACTTCCTTCTCCTTCACTAACAGTCTTCAAAAAACCCAACGCTGAACGTAGTCCTCACCTCAGAAAAATTATCATCTTATAAAGATCAATAACTGTCATCCCATCACTCTGTCCAAACGGTATTGCTACAGGGTGTACCCTGTCCGTTTGATTTCTCGGCTGGGTTTCTCGGAGCTTCTGCTGTAGTTACTATTTACGTTTTTACTTTCAAAATAAATTTCAAGCTTCTTTTCTCTCTGTAGTTCCTGTCCTGTAATCAATAGGATGAA
This sequence comes from Hyphantria cunea, assembly GCA_003709505.1. Classification (NCBI taxonomy): domain Eukaryota; kingdom Metazoa; phylum Arthropoda; class Insecta; order Lepidoptera; family Erebidae; genus Hyphantria; species Hyphantria cunea. The sequence continues at coordinate 2,475,784 of PKRV01000251.1, read as the reverse complement.
TAGGACTAATGACACTAGGTAATATTAATCCGTCACCACAAAGGGTAGTCTTTTTTATGGAATTTGGGACAAATGAGCAGACGTATTGTCTGACGGTAAACGATTACCGCCGCCCATGGACATCTTTAACACCAATGGCGTCACAAGTGCGTTGCCGGCCTTTGGGGGATGGGGGGGGGATTGGTGTCCGGTATCCTCGCTCACTCGGTGAAACACAGAGCATGCGCTGTTTCACACCGTTATTCTGTGAGGCCGTGGTATCACTTTGTTCGAGCCGTCCCGTTCTTAGCGAATCGTGACTCTCCCACAGTAAGTCGTACAGTACGGTTACAGTAAGTAGGTCTTTCTGTTTAGTAAATTAAATTAAACAAAATTAACTTTTATTTACTTTCAGCTACATTAAGTTCTGAATAAGAGCTCTTAAATCGATCAAAGAAACCCACTCATCTGTAAACATTGTTAAAACCTTTTTGGAGTAGCGTTTCCCGACATTGACCCTTATCGCACCATCTGGAGCGGTCTATCTGGATATACCTTCGTCACTGTCCAGACTTATTTAATTTATGGGGACTATACTTACCTGATTATATTAGCCCTTAATATTTTACATTATATTAAGGTAATAGGTATAAAAATATTTTCATTAACCTTTTACAGTCCATAACTGGACATAGGACGCTACTAAATCACGGAAAGGCATACGTGTGTGTAATAATAAAATCCTGGTAAGATTATAAATGTTTGTGAGTTAGAATGGATGTTTATTACTCTTTCACGTAAATACTATTGAATGGATTTTAATAAAACTTCACAATAACATAGCTTATACATCAGAATAACACATAGGCTACAATTTATAAAGATACAATTCACACAATATATTTTTACCGCGGGTAACAACTAGTGTGTACTTAACGTATCAATTATCGAAAAGGTAAAAAGTTGTCATATTTGAATGAGTGTTTCACTGAGAATTACTGTGTTGCGTGTACAAGTATTAATAAAAATAATATCCACTTTAAAGAAATTCCTCTAACGTATTATTGCTTTTGTCTGTTCCGCCCGCGCGTGTATCGGTTATTACGGAAAAGGTATGCTGTGTCCTACCTCAAGAATTAAAGTATCTCTTTGCCAAATGTCAATGAAATCTGAACTGCAGCTTAGCCGTGAAAACGTAACAAACAAACAGAATAACTTTCAAATTTATTGTATCATTATTGATGATTGAAATCTGAAGTATACTATATCCATAGTTAAACCGCTTAATGAAGTTCTCTGCTGCGAAATACAGTAGAGCGAGAACGCATTTTTATCAAGTTACGAGCACCCGCCACCCGCACCTCCCTGTCCCCGTTCACGTCCTACCCCTCAAACGAGGACTCAATTAAGCGATTTACTACAAGCACTTTTATTTAGCAATTTTATTGCAATCGTGTATAAGATTACGTGTTAATTAAAAGTATATTGACCCACGGTTATATGGATATATATTTATATATATATATATATATACGGATATATTTATTTCTTATATTTTGCCTAACAAAGTTAGTAATCTTTTCTTTTATGAATTTTATGGGCAACACCAGAGTCATCACAAGCGCGTTGCTGGCGCGTGACTGAGGATATCATCGATATCCTCAGTCACGCGGTGAAACACAGCGCAGGTACTGTTTCACATCGGTTTTCTGTTAGGCCTTGGTATCATTACGCTCGAGCAGGCCCATTCGTGCCAAAGCGTGGTGTTCCCACTTTAAAAGGAAGGGATTACTTAAAGCCGGTGGAGAAAATTTACTATTGATTTTTATGTGGATTTAATCTGATCCGGGTCATCAGAACCCTGAAAATTATTCAATTAAATATAAAATGACGTACGACAGACACATTTACTAAAAACTATCTTTTATATAATATTTTAATGGGTTATCTGCTCCTGTTTTAGCAATCGACATAATATAAAAACGAAAATGTCTTATCTTGCCTTAAAAAGAATGTTATTGAGCAGTTAAAATCGAGATTGAAGAGCCAGTTCAAGAGGACTCAGCGTAAATGCCTTTATCTTGAAACTTCAGTGACAAGTCGATACTTACTTTTGGGCTCTCTATCAGTAAATTGGGAGAAAACAATTTATTTAGATATCGATCTATGAGTTCAGTCCTTTTTACATCCTTTCGCTCGACTCGAAAAAAACATAATCCTAGGTTTTTCGAGTGTATGTATGTATGTATATTTCTTTGACACGCCCTAGAGCCTAAACGACTTGTCGTATTTCTATGTGAGTGGTGTCATTAGATTCGTCTTAGTCGTGAGACTGACACTGGGTACCTATATCAAAATTTAAAAAAGAACAACATTAAAGATTTTTCAAGCCAAAAACAAATCTCAAAAAAAGTTTTCAAAATACATCGAATGTGATTTCAAAATAAAGATGATTACGAATATAAATATATATAATTTATATAGTTTATTTAAAAAAAACTGAATTTAATAAAGATGACAGATATTAACGCAGTCGGTTTTCTTTTTTAATATATTCACTTATTTATTACAAGTAATCATAACTCAAGTTGGCAAACTATTTTCTTTTGGATGAATGAGCTTTATTCGTTATTTTTTTTGATAAAATTTCTTAAAATCTAACCTGGTGTGATCGGGTTATCGCCCCCGAAAACCCCTGCATACAGAATTCGATGAAAATCGTTGGAGCCGTTTCCACATTCAGAATGTGAATATACAAGAATTGCTTGTTTAGAGGTATACGAACTTATAGGTTGTATAGAATAACAACTACGGTGAGCACGAAGAGAGTAATATTTATGATGCAGGAACTGTGCTCTTCATTACTCTAACACTACATGGTAATATGTGGCTCCTGATACCGACTTACAGCTACATTATATATCCTAAAACCTATCGCTACAATGCACACAATCTCGTTTTAATCTTGACGAGATACAGAGTGTCCGAATACTACGTGATCGATATAGACTCATGTCTGAAATATGCTGAGATAGCTGGTCAGGGTTATCTATGTATAAATTCTATCGATTACTTCAAACAATATGTGACGTAGGAATAATAAATAATATTTGTATCCAGATATGTGAGTTTAAATATTCTCATCCTGGGTTAATATTGTGTAACATTGCCTTGTTGGCCTTGAGGTCAGCAGATGCGACTGCCAATCAAGAGGTCTCGGTCTCGATTCCCCGTTCGGTCCAGAAAATGTTATTAAGTTTGCCTGATTAAAGATATGCTTAATAACATTTGACCATTACAAAAACATTGTGTGAAATCTACATACGTTTTCAATATAAGAAAAAAATTCTTTATGTACGGTTATTTTATTTATATATTTATTTATTTTATTATAGCAGTAGCAGAGCGCCCCGGCTTCGCACGGGTAGAAATAGGTATTGACCAAAAAAAAATTTTTATGGACTTTCATGTCCTCTATAAAATCGTAGTACATCATTTTGCTCTATCGTCAATACTTTCCGCATCGCAAGCAATATAGGAAATTTTTGGGTACTTTTTTACACCTTGGGCTTCGTTATCGATGTTTTTCTACGGATCCCTAACTTTTTTGCAAATGTAATATAGCCCATGCTACTCGGGGATGATTTAGCTTTCTAGAAGGTTCTTGGTTTCTGTGAAAGAATTTTTCGAATCGGTTCAGTAATTTCGGAGCCTATTCGATGCAAACAAACAATTAATCAAAACTATTATAATATTCGTATAGACAAAGCAGCGCTTTGTCCATTGCGCGATACAGGGTCAGTACTTATTAAGCAGTTCAGCTTACAGCAGCTAGATGCCGCTAATACATAGTCTATATATGTCGATAACCATATCCATCTCAGTATATCTCTCTCAGTTTCGTTATCTTTATGAACGCAGAATACGAAAGTTTGCACGAACGTATTTATGTCTATAAATTATAATATGTGTGTGTACGTGTGTGTGTGTGTGTGTGTGTATGAGTAACACACATGTGTGCTATCATTATGCGTAATGTATGACACATCTGTCAGTTTCCAAGACTAATGGGTTCACAAAGCGTCCACCTTTCAAGTACAAAAGAGGTTTGACGACCTCGTTCCCTTGAAAGCACACAAAGGTTGATTTATGAAGCTAGGATGATAATGGAGGCGTAAAGACAAAGTTGAAGTGAGGAGGAATTATTTGATGCAAATTATGAGTCTTATTTAACTATACAGTACCTTGACTGCTTTTGTTATGGAATGATTACCGCCGCCCATGGACACTCGAAGTATGTTAACGGCGTTCAGGGATAGGGGGGGGAGTTGGGTTATGGGCCTTCGGTGTCCTCACTCTCTCGGTGAAACATAGCGTAAGCGCAGTTTCACACCGGTTTTATGTGAGGACGTGGTATCACTCCGGTTGAGGCAGCCCATGCATGCCGAATTAAAAAAATTAAAAATGTATATAGTTTTTTTGCCTGACTAGAGCAAAACCAAAAGGAAAATTTATAGTTTCTTCTGTCTATTTATGTTTGTATGTTCCACTGTACCACCTAAACTACTGAACCGATTTTAATGAATGAGGTGCCAATAGATTCGTAACTGTGGCCCGGGTGAAATGGGGTATATAAGTAAGTTTCATCAAAGTTTTTCTTGGATGAATATGCGTCTGTAAATAATTTGAGATTTTTATGTAAAATTTTTAATACAAAACAGACTTTTGAAAGGAAAAGGGGGTTAATAAATGAACTGACAGGTCGCATGATGGTAAGTGCCTACCTCCGCCCACGTTCGCCTGCAATTCTAGACACAAATGCGAATGCAAATAGATTTTTTATGTTTTTATCGAATTGTGAATCTAACCCATTCTCGAATCCTCGGGAATAGACAAAAAAATCCATTGAAATCTGTTCAGCCGTTCGGGAGGAATTTATACACGCAAAGAAGATATATATATATATATATATATATATATATATGTCTTTATATATATATATATAAAGACATGCATTTAGTGAAAAGCTGTTAATTTAAATTTACAAATAAACATTTCAGTTTTATTTATTTGAATAGATGTGACTCACTTACTTTCTACTACCAATAATTAGAGAGGTTTTTTATTAAAATTATCTAAACAATTGAAGAACTAATTAAAATTATCAGCTCTTCAAAAATATTTTTGTTTTCAAAAATCATTTTTCTATTTTTTTATTGTGTCTCAGTCTGTCTCTCTGCTTGTTTGTTTGTTCCTGCTAATCTTTGGAACGGCTGAAGCAATTTTGACGGGACTTTCACTGGCAGATAGCTGATAATATAAAGAGTAACTTAGGCTAATATTTTTTGAACTAGCTTCGCCCTTTATATGTAGATCACTCAAGACCACAAATGATCTATGGATCGATTACTATAGAGATGATATAATTGATTACTATAGATTTTATTTCAACCTTATTTGGCATAGTTTCACCTAATACTATTCTAGTTCCCTATTCATGTCACTTGGAGTGGAACGAAGCGGCATGAATACATCCGACATTATTGCATATGGCGCCAACTTGAATGTATTCAAATGTGTATGTATTGGCATTGATTGCTTACAGCTAAAAATATCTACATAGGGACTAAGTACATACAAAAAATATATTTTTGTAATATCAAAAGCTTTTCACTAAATGCATTTGAAAGTATGTAAAACACTTAAATCAAGAAGTTAATTTTTAAATATTTTGTGCCTGTCTCTATGTTTGTTCCGGCTTGTCTCTGGAACGGCTACATCGATTTTGTCAAAGCTTGTAGATAGCTGATGATATAAGAAGTAGCTTGGGCTACTTTTTTTCTAGATTTACCTTAATTTTCTAGATTAGCGGTTTTTGTTGTGAAAGTACAAACAACAACCGCGAGTCTAAAACAAAACATAGTTATTCGATATTTAAAACATTCTGTTCTTAACACAAAAAAAAACGTTAAAATGTCATTACGAAGCATTCTACATTCAAAAAAATATCGTTGGACCGCTCCAGCAGCATCTGGGCCCGCCGGTATCGATCGAAACCCGCACGACCTTGAAACTGTTGACACCCTACTTCATACTTTGTTGAGTTAAGGTTGCCCACTTTTGTGGAATGATCTCAACTTTGGGTGATTCATCTTCCGACTTTCATCGTTACACTAATGGATGAAAGTTTATTTCGATTAATAACCTACTGCTGTTACTGTTACCAATACTTTTATTACTTTTCCAATTTTTTAAACTTTTTATTCGTAACTTTTATTACAGTTATATATGATACTAGCTGAACCTCCTGGTTGTAACCGGATGCTGCGGGGCGAAACTAGTCTAAAAAAGTGGCCTAAGCTACTCCTTATATCATCAGCTGCCTATCAGTGAAAGTCTCGTCAAAATTGATCCAGCCTTTCCAGAGATTAGCCGGAACAAACTGACAGACAGATAAAAATAGGAAAAAATATTTTAATAATATAGGTGCCAAACGGGCAGATATAACGCCTGATGGTAAGCGATTACCGCCGTCCATGACACCAGAGGCGTCACAACTGCGTTGGCGGCCTTTTAAAAACGAATGCGCTCTTTTCTTGAAGGTTTGAAAAATGCATACAAAAATGCATTTAGTAAAAGCGGTTATTTTAGTATTACAAAGAAACACTCCAATTTTATTTATTTGCATAGAGTTTAGATGACAATTCTGACAAATTCTACCAAATAAATTTAAGCTATGGAACTGACTGGAGACTTTGTAACAGTATATATATTTTGTCACTCTACATAGATAAGAAAATTATACCACACAAGTGACTCTACAGTCGGGATCGTTTTTTGTTTTTTCGTAAAACGGTCCCCGTTTCATTTCATCCATTTTTTATACTTTCTATCATTATTTTCATCACGACTAAGACTTAAAGACTTGATGACTTAAGACTCGAAGACTTTAAACACTTGACATTGGCAGAAATAGCTAATTAGCTGGTTGCCATTTCATCAACAGAAGAAGAAGACTCTACAGTCTCGCGACTTACGAGTTTTTACAGCGGTAACCACTTTACACGTTATCCATTAATCGCTGTAAAATCCTGTTTTTCTACAAAATCACGAGATACATATAAGTATATATATGTATATATATATATATATATATTTGAACTCGATACCTCCTCATTTTCAAGCAAAATAAGGTTTGTGTAAGCAAGTGTTTTACTGATTTCTATTTCTTTAGTGGGATCCGCTATATTTGAAACGGATGATTTGACTTTTGTACGCGGCTCCGCCTGCTTGTAAGTCGGTTATCGTTATCGCTTTAAAGGGGTATACCCTATGTCTCTCAAGAATCAAGTCTAGTTTAGAATGGTTTTCAGCGGTTTAGCCGTAAAGGCGAGAAACAGAGTTACTTTCGAATTTAAAATATAAGCATTGATGTAATTTTTCATAATTCTATTATTAATACTTACTTATTAGGAAAGCCAATTACAATAATCTTTACTTTGTAACCAAAGTATATGATTAATGTTATTACCTTTCATTTCACATGGGTCGTTACGATCAACACCCTGAGAGGAGGGTTATAGCGGCTTAGTGTTAAGCTGCCCTTGGCCCAAATAGCTCGGTCGATTGCACCCTCGAACTCATTGTTGCGTTAGTATTTTCAGATTAACCCTCCAGTCTACGAACTTTCTTTATAAGGTTTTTGGACTTTCTGAGAATATGTTATGTGGTTTATTGTGATGTTATTTTTTGTGTGATTCCGTGGAGCTATTTGGGAAATGTAGAAATTGTGAAGAATTGTGTTCGTGTTCGTTGAAGTAAGAATTGTTGAAGTGAATTTGAAAATCCAATTTGATATTTAGATGTGAATTAATGTGGATAATGTACTTAGTTTATTTTTCTTTGTGATGTTCGTGACAATTGTGTGTAAGTGTAGGTTAATTTTAGTTCTTAAAGAATTATGAACTTTAATTAGAAGCTTGATATAACTTTATAATTATAGTATACTAGTTGTGCCCGCTACTTCATACGCGTGAAAATTTGTGGGACTAACAGTAGGTAACTATCATAACTATTTTTTTAAATATCACTTTTCTTAGCAAAACTTTCCCTGAATTTCCACAAAAAATTAAAGATAAGCCAAAATAAGCCTGATCGGTAAAGCCATTCTCGAGCTTTAGCGAGACAAACGAACAGCAATTTATTTTATATATAGATAAGGAAAATATTTTTAAATTTCTATTTTTTTATCAATTCAACAAAATTATTAAGGAGTGGGTTTTTAATTTTAAACATTGTCTGCGTTCAATTTTACATTTTTTTGAAAATTTTAGAATATTTGATTTTTATTTAGATATTAACAACAACAACCCATAATGTCCCACTGCTGGGCTCGGGTCTCCTCTCAGGAGAGGGTTTATTTAGATTTTAACTTTGATATAATTATTTATAAGGCTATTATTAATGCTTACTTATTAAAAAAGACAATTACAAATAATTTTTATTTTGTAACCCATATATATATATTATCATATATACATTACCTTTTATTTCACATCGGTCGTTACGATACTTAAAATTTATATACTTAACAGTTGTTGAAACTGGGTGCTCAGGAGAATGAATATGAAAACAATCCTACCACTTTGGTGCTACTAGAAATAAAACCTTTGTACGTGGAAACCGCCTTGGCCGACGACCCGAGCCGGCTTCCACGTATAACGCCACGCCACGCCACGGGTTTGAGGTAGGGTGATGTGTCAACGTGCGAGTGTTATCATCATCATCATCATCATCATCTTCCTAGCCTTTATTACTCCCAAGATTAAATGGGGTCGGCTAATAGTTCAACCGGTTTTACCTGAATATCAGTTTTTACATGGAGCGACTGTCATAGGACCTCGGTATTGGTAGATGGATTCCCCGCTTCAGTGCGGGCAGGTTCTAGAAGGGGTTCAGATGTATTATTAAAAACAATCCCTGGATCCCCCCATCCCCTAAAAGCCGGCAACGTACTTGTGACGCTTCTGGTGTTGCGGGTGTCCATGGTCGGCGGTAATTGATTACCATCAGGCAATACGTCTGCTAATTTGCCCCTATTTCATAAAAAAACGAACATTTCTTGTAAATATATGCAGGGGGTTTTGAGGGTGATAAATCAATCTAGCTAGGACTTATTTTTAGAATATTTTCCAAAAAGATAAATACCGATCTAAGCTCGGTCATCCAGGTAGTATAGATTTAAGTTAGTGATGCGATCTTTTGGGGTGGCCAATACGAACTGTTTAGCTATTGACAAAGCAATGACTAAAGCTTACAGGGGTTGCAAATGATGTGTACACACATTTCACAATTGTGTGGACACATAAGGTACATCAGGCAACTCGTTAAATAAAGTAGCGCTCATTTTCTTGGCTTCCTGCAATCTCACGCAAGAAAATCGAAAAGGAACACATATCAGCATTTTATAAGCAAGTAGGATAGGGCTTCCGTATACAGAAAGAGTTAGTTATTTTGCATAAAAAACTAGCTAAAGAAAATAGCAAACGTTACCATGAACTTAATGAAAAGTTAAAGACCATTACGGAATGAGCAATAAAAGTACATTAATAGCTTTATAAGCTTGGGAAACAAAAAGAAGTTGTTCCGGACAATTGCGGCAATCTCGATGTACGTTGGCTGAATGTTAATGGGCAACTCATAGTTCAGTATTAAGCTTCTGATGTTATGCATAGTTGTTATGTAGCTGACATGCAAATGAAGCGATTAGTGAGCTAGAGATAGCAATCTTGTGACGCTTTGCTTAGTACTGAACTGACATCTAAATATGTGACATGCAGCGAATAATTCTGACCATATTGTTTTGATTAAATATATAAGTATATTTATTGTTTTAAAACTTTAACTATTGTGTAACTGAAGTAAATAAAAATCTTTTTTACGAGATTTTATTTTAGATAGATATATTTTTAGATCGATGAACGATGACAAAGAGCGGGTACGCAATGCATCTCGTTTGTCTGCTTATTAACTCCTACATTATTAGGATATATTTGTACATACATGTAACAAGTAATCACGGATTGAACTGGTCAGCTCGACCGAAGTCATACCACGGCGTCACTGAAAACCGATGTGATACAGTGCTTGCGCTGTGTTTCACCGAGTGAGAGAAGATGCCGAAGTCCCTTACCCCAACCTCTTCCCCATTACCAGCTCCTCACTTTGGACCGCAATCAATGGAGATCGACTCGAATCGTCGATTGCCAATAACTTTCAATTTGGCTGGACTCTTTGGCGTTGCATAGAGATCTGGCTTCACTGTGCATCCTCTACCGCATTTACCATGGGGAGTGCTCCGAGGAATTGTTCGGACTGATTCCTGCAGCCTCTTTCCACCATCGTCCTACGAGAAAAAATTTCATCCCCATCATCGGGATGGTTGGAAGTCATTTCACACTAAACTCTTTTGACACACACTAATATTCATCTTAGTCTATTTATTTGCATAAGATTTCTATGCTCCCCGTTGAAGAAAACACTAAATTCTGTTATACAGGTCAAGAACCTTGCTCGGGAGGCAAGGACTTAACATATCTCCCTCCGTCTGCAGACGCGTCTGTGGCGCGTCCCCTGAGCGGACTTTCAACAGACGGAGGGATATAGATATTCTTTTATGAAAATACACTAAATCTATCATTTGTTTCTAAACATATATTTCTTTGTTCTCAGGACCTCCCTCCCAGTGGCTCAATTCAGCCGCGGTGACTTCTCCCTCTGGTCTGTTTTGAAGAACTGCGTCGGCAAAGAACTTTCTAAGATCACAATGCCGGTGGTGTTCAACGAGCCGTTGTCTTTCCTCCAGAGGATGCTGGAGTATCTGGAGTATGCTCACCTGCTGAGAATGGCATCTGAGCAGACAGATCCTGTAGCGAGGATGGAATATATTGCTGGTGAGATTTTTTTAAGGATAATTGTTTCCAATTCTTAACTAGGTGCTTTAATGATATGACATGATTAGCCATCAATGGTTATCCACAATATCTAAATACAGTAGATAAATATGCTATAAGCAATACACAATATTTTAGTTAAATTGTCATACATTCATCTTGTACTTTTAATAATCAAAATAAACCTGACGATACATAATTAAATTTCCTTTCATTTTTTTGTATGGGTCTGCCAAAATAACTCTACTCTGCCGGATGGAAAACTTAAGCATAATCCAAGAGTGGTGGTCACTGTACTCACTGCGAATGCAGACAATCCAATAATACAGCATAGTGACTCACGTGGCTGTCTAGTGACGCTTCTGATTCATAGGACCTCCGGTCTCACACTCACCAACGAAGCAAGGCAGCACAAACGCTTTTTACTTTGTCTTCTGTGCGAGGGTAGCATCGCCCAAGTCGAGCCGGCACAGCCGTGCTGAAATCAGCGTAGTTATTCTACTCAGATATAAAAGTGCATTTTAGTAGAACTTTATATTAAATCATAAACAACAACCCATAATGTCCCACTGCTGGGCTCGGGTCTCCTCTCAGGAGAGGGTTAAGGCCATACGTCCCCACGCTGGCCAAGTGCGGGTTGGGGACTGGCAAGAATACGTTGTGGCTACGTAAATCTTGCCGTTGGATGTTTTTTTTTTTTTTTTTTTTTTAAACCGCCCGAAGGCCTCTAACTAAGCTTCACGACTGTTATCGTATGATAACAACCGGTACCGACTGCTTAACGTGACCTCCGAATCACGGAGACGCTCATGGTAACATGCCACCAGCGGTCTCCCATCCAGGTACTGACCACGCCATCGTTGCTTACCCTCGATGATTGTTTCTAATCACCGAGTGCAACTGGGCTATGAGCGTCCCATGATGTATGAGATGATTAAATCATGCTCGATATGATCTAACAGCCTTTGGACTCCACAAAAACTCTCGAAAAGCTAGTTAAGATAAATAAAATGTATCAATAGGTACAGGAATATAATATACGAAACATTTTGGTGTGTTTATACGCGTGCCACGCCTTTATTTTTTTACTTTTGGAAACCCCCTCGGGCCTTCACCCCACTGGGGTTTGCGGCGGGGCGGTGTGTCGGAATCGAACCGACTAACATCACATGGTGTGCCACTCTGCGCCTGAGACGGGAGGGATCCGGCAATCGCTTTTTTACGCCATCCGGACCGCTTCCAGCGCTTGCCCGCACTGAAGCGGGCACCGTCTGCTGTTAAAAACTCTCAATATATAGGCGACGTACGGCACACGCGTAACATCGCCACCTCGCAGCTGGCCTTTGAAGCGGATAGAGGGGAAAACCCGTCCCGCCCATCCGCGGCCACACCCAGGGCGGCATGAGGCGCCGCCTGGTTCGCCGGCGACGGATCGGGTCCGAGTGGAGGTCGTCCTCCCGGGCCTTCTCCGCCGCCTCCTTCTGCGAGATGACTTCCTCGCAGAAGATCGCGACCGCGGCAAAACTGCTCTCGCCGCCGGCCATGGAAAGCTAACACAACCTCATACATAGAAAGCCACTTTCTAAAGACAACGTATAACATGACGTCAAACATATAAAGCCATTAGTTTTATTACATGTCGATACAAGCCAGTAAAACTATTATGTTTATTGGTCATCGAACACGGATTTTTCGAATTGAACTACGTACCAATATAAGTTTTTTAAATTTCCTTTCTCTGAGTTAACAAAAACAAGTGACATTACAAAAGCCTATGTTAATAATGGTATAGATGTTTCTAAGGAGAAATATATCCAATGGTAGAATCGTCATTAATTTGTACCTCTTAATTGACTGACCTAGACAAAAACATTTATTTAAAAATCCGATAGATTGTTTTTTCGTTAATGGATATCTAAAAGATTGCCTCTGATGCTGTTTACATTAAGCAAGCGAGCGTTCTCAGAATATTCTATACAATCGTTTAGAACACTGACAAAACAACGAAAGAATCGTCTCTGTCTGTTTATACTAAATTTATTGTGTAAGATGTAAATCGGCCTTCCCAAGCTCTTTGCTCTCCTTACCTTATGATGAGATTATTTTCTGTCCACCTTTGATGTGTCCTGTAATAAAAACTTTATAATAATTTTTTTATAACATTTAAGGGTGAAATAGTTTGAAAGATATGCTTGAAAGCTTTCTTTCATATATATTTTATATTTTTTATGATATCAACCATAATCCCAGGTTCAAATAGTATGATGTAAGACAAAAATATTTTTATTCCATATTTTTTTAATAATCAAAAATTTTTTAATTCGTGATAAGTAAGTAAAGGCCTTCAACACTAAAATATTAAAACATACAAATAAACTTAAACAACTTGAATATGTCCTAAATGATGTTAATAAGCTATTTAATTGTTGTATGTTAATGAAAATTGTGAAATTGCATGAAATTGAGAACTATTTAAAGGCTTATTTGTCACGAGCTTCTCTGCCCACTTGTATCTCTGTGACTATGTCCTTCCTCAAGAATCTGGGTGTTTCCATGCCAGATTTCATTTAAATCGATGTAACGATTTAGCCGTGAAAGCGCGACAGACAGGCAGACAGAGTTACTTTCGAATTTATAATATTAGTATGGATAAGTAAATTAAGAAAACATGATTAGGCCTGTAGGCGCGTGATTAAAAAGTACTTGTGGCGACTTCCACATACAGCGGCAACAAAAACATATGACAACGACATCTACCGAAGATACACTGAACTACGGAGTAACGTAGTGTACGAAGAAGCTACCAATCCTGCATCGCGCAATAAATGGTCTCGCGCCGATTAACATATATACAACTTCCCAACATCAACCGCTGAGTAGTGGCCCGTAGGCATGATCACCTCGCCTGGTCGGAGGATCCTCCCTTTGTGTTGGAGGAACACGTGGCCCGTTCCTCCACAGTACTATTAAAATGATTTAAAGCAAGAATTGAAAGACACCTACAGTTTTTTACTTAGCTAACTTTGCCCACAACTCCATAATAATATGACGTAAGAAATGATAAGAGTTGAAATATGTTTGTTAGCTACAACAGAATTTTAGCAAGGAATATATTTGTTAAAAATGTATAAAAGATGGTCTTATCGCTCAACATAATTTATTACAGGCAATTTGGATGACCAAAGACGACAGTAATACATGGGATCGAGGGCTACTTTTCATTTATAAAAGTCGGCATCTAAATGTAGAATTTATCACTCACAATAGAATTTATTTATACTGTTTCTTTGAGCTCTGATCTATTTCATTTAATTCCCCTAAAGAGGAATTCTCGTATATTTATACACAGGTATGGATTACGATTTTCATGAAATTTTGTATGCAGAGGGTTTTGGAGGCAATAAATCGATCTAGTAATATACTCAAAAATCGCGGTCATGCAGGTACTACTTATTTAAGTATTCTTTCAAGTCTTATTGGTTTCCATGTTCATGTATTATTTTGTCCACAGCATTTGCAGTAAGTGCTCTAGCCTCAAACTGGGAGCGTCTCGGAAAACCTTTCAACCCACTTCTTGGTGAGACATACGAACTTGAGCGTCCAGAGTTCAGAGCTGTTTGTGAACAGGTACAACATATTTCTAAACTCATTGCTCATTGCTGTGTTATTTATTTTTTAAGATTTCTGGGTTCAAAACTCGTTGTTCGTGCTCATCACTCTATTATTTGGGTAGGCACCCGTGAATCCGTGGGTGAAGGATATTAGTTAATGATTAATAGTACATATCGTGTTTGTTTTACGTAGAATTATCATTAATCATGATAAACATCGTTTATCGGAATCGGCTTGTAACTATGGTGATGTAACAATACCGTCAAAAAGTCACTAATGAAATTTAAATTTATCAAAAATAAATTAAATTAATACAGATGATTAATTTTACTGAAGCGGCTGATGGGGTCGCGAATAGTGTTAAAAGTTGTAAAGTAACTTTATATTTATAAAAATTGAAAATTAAATATTAAACTTTAATAGTAAGCCATGCAAATAGTAAAATAAACATATTCCTATGAGATTTCCACAAATACAAGATGATGATGTTCCCCGAACCGATTACGGCCACGACGGCCAGTCTCAACGGAGACCAGCCAACTGCGCAAAAGATATTATAGTGCATACGTGTGTACGCAAACACAGGTGCACTCTCCATTACTACTATAGATAGATGAACCTACGTAAATGTGTCCTAAAGTTCTTCAAAAACTGTTTGTCTTCAGGTTTCTCACCATCCTCCGGTATCGGCCTTCCATGCTGATAGTCCACATTTCGTGTTCCATGGGTCCGTACATCCCAAGCTCAAGTTTTGTGGCAAAAGCGTCGAAATACAGCCGAAAGGGCACGTCACTGTTGAACTACCACGGTGAGTTATACTACTTTTATTTTATGACCGTCTAGGTGGCGCAGTGGTAGCGTATGCGACTACTGTGCTTGAGGTTTTTGAGTTCGATTTCCGGGTCGGACCAAGTGTTTGTGTGATTAGCAAATATTTGTTTTTGAATTTAGGTGTTTTCTACTTGTAATATGTATATATTTACAAAAAAAAGTTTATAAGTTTTCTATCACTCAATTTAGCTTTTATAGTAAAGAAGAAAGAAAGAAAATTATTTATTCTGAATACACAGGACAATAAACGGTCTTAAGCTGACGTGAAATAGAAAATAACAAGGTATTGTTTTGCCCCGTGCGCTACCAGAAAAGGCTCCTATCTCAGCATACTGCTGTAGCCAGTGTGATTACAGTGCTGGTATTGCGATAGGGCACACGCCCGGTGTCGTCGGTCCGTCCGTGTCTGGCAGCAAATATAACTAGTTCTGCTTAGTTTGAAGCTAGATGGCGTGGTGCGTCAAGTATGTCAGATATTCGACATATTTATATTACTTCATTTATTTTATATACAAATTATTTTCATTTCCACCGAGTGAATAAAAACCTTTTTTCTAAGGAAAGATCTACATTCAGCAGTTGCTTTTATAAATTTTGATAATGATGACATCGAGTTATCATCTTCAGCCTATCGCAGTACACTGAAGAAGCCGACCATAGAACCAAGTGGTGTGAATCGGAGAGGCATGTATCAGAGTTGAATAAATTGTGGTTCGAAACTACCCACATTTTTGCATTTTCTTTCCTTAAATTACTGTGAGAATTTTTTGTTATTTCTCTCTAGCTTTATCGGCTAGTTATGGCATAATTGCTATGATTTAGAATCTGTAATAAATAGTGTAGTGGTTGAGGTTCCACCCTTTTTTTTACTCTATTACCTACCTTCTATATATAAACTTTACTGTGCCAAACTTCATATACCTCTGTTCGTATAATTTTCGTAAAAAGGGGTACAAAGTTTTTGCTTTAAGTATAAATAATTAGATTAGTTGACGTCCATTAAGATATATTGAATAATAAATTAAAGGTTATTGTAAAGTTCAAATTGAATAATTTATCAGTCTCTCCAATTTGGAAGCAACCTTGAATATTCAAGCTTTGGGAAAAATTGTCTAAGAAAAAGGGATATCAGTTAATAATTTATAGTATACTAGTGACCATACTAGAGAGGATTTCTTCTAATATGCATATATTACTGATGTATTGCAAATGTAAACCTTTCTCTTGAATTACACTATCTATTGCTGAAAATTACATTTAAATCCGTTAAGTAGTTTAAAAAATCGGAGCGAGAAGACTGCGGAAATAACTTTATTTATACTTCGTGAAGATATCGTGTTGATTTTAACAATAATATGAAAATTATGTCGTGTTTAGTTATGTTATTGGTTGTATGTCGTTAATTATGATTGACATTGCTATTAGATCATATAAAATCGTCTCCTAGTTCTAGTAAGTATCAAATTTTATTGGGTGATAATATTGGCCTTAGTTTTATGGATCCAGTTTATTAGTTTCTGTTAAGACATGTTATTATTTTAATATACAAAATTAACACATTAGTCAAAATAATTCATAACAGAATTAAGAGTAATGTTATCCTCGGCACATTATGCCGAAATGTGGCTCTCCATGGGAGAGCTTCGGCAAGAATGGGCTGGCTCGACCGGAGTTATACCACGGCCTCACAGAAAACCGGTGTGGAACAGCACTTGCGCTGTGTTTCACCGAGAGAGTGAGGATAACAGAGGCCCATTCCCTAACAACCGTACCCCTCTCCCGACTCCCTCCCCATCACCCAAAGGCTGGTAATGCACTTGTGACTCCTCTGGTGCTGCAGGTGTCCATGGACGTCGTAACCACTTACCATCGGCGATACATCTGCTGGTTTGCCCGCCAATTCCATAATAAAATGATTTTTATATTTTTCTTTGGCTATTACTTTTGCAAATGAGATGGTAAAATATTATCTATGGATGTACGATGAATACGAATAATCGAACCACCAGTCGAAAGACCATACCGTATACAGAATCGTAAGGGACCTACCCACGCTGTGTCTTCCAGTACGTGGTCACCATTGCAGAACTTGTTAGTTCCATCGGCAATCTTATCTGCGCACAATGTGCTACTTAAGTTTGGTAATTCTCCGGGCAGTGTCGGTGACATAGGCCTGCGGATCCTCTCACGCCTGATTCAATTTTCAGCCTCCCGAACCGAATTTAAACTTTGGATAACTTAGTTATCCTACAATTTTCTTCTCAACTCTCTTCAAAGAAAGTTCCGGGTCTTACTATATTGATTATAAATAAGCGTGGAAAATTGTGCACGAATATTTTAATTAGTGTAGTAATAAATATAACAACAACACGTCTGTTTATTATTGCGAAATAAATTTTTACCTTTCACAGGAGCAACTAACGTTAGTTTATTGAAACAGTAATGACATTTATGAACTCCTGTCCAACAGGCTTCGTTATGGATAATCTAATTTATATCGTCAGAGCGGCTGAACGTTGGCAAACATGTTTTAACTAGAACACGATTCAATATTGACATGTTCGGTTATAGTCGGAAATTTGTTTTCAGCAAGTTTAGTAGAGTTAGAATTAATATAACAAAGGTAAATGGTTTGGTTTGTTAGTTGAATTTACTTACATCTAAGAATTATAAGAGATGGCTTTTGTAAGCGATTACTAATCAGTATTGTATTAGACTATTCATCATTAGTGAATTTTCATAAAACGGCTGTTAGAATAACTTGCCACGTGCCACAATTTGAGATAAGACAATCATGTCTAACTTCAGATTTGGCTGACCCTGTAAGTAGTAGTAGTAGTAGTAGTAGTATATGTTCATTACTTATGTCCAAAAATGAACCCGCGTGAATTATGGTTATCAAGGTGAATAGTAAACTATGTCCAAGAATCAAAGCATCTGTATCATAAATTTCGTTCAAATCGGTACAGTGGTTTAGTCGTAAAAGGAAAATTCAAAAAAACTCTATACCAATCTGTCTGGCTAACGTGGTATTGTGGGCAACAACCTCCTTTCTGAAAAAACTCTATAATATGTTGTTTGTTCTAAAGATGGGGAGAAGCGTATACCTGGAGTAACGTGAACTGCTGCGTGCACAACGTCATCGTGGGGAAGCTCTGGATCGAACAGTTCGGAGCTATGGAGGTGACTTGCCATGGTGGAGCTGGCTTGAAAGCTAACCTCGTCTTCAAGCCCGCTGGCTTCAATAACAGAGATTTGCATAGAGTCGATGGGCATATTGTGGATGCTAAGTAAGACTTTTCAATGATTTTTTCAGCTCTATTTTGATAAGCAGAGAAGATAAATGAATGTTTGGACAAACGAATTTACGAGATAATTATAATATTTTAGTAATATTTACTGATCCATATAAAGTGTTAACAATTTGTCATTTTTTTAAGATCGTAATAATGCATGAATACAATGTACCTATTGTGTCGTGTGAGATATGTGTGTAGTTTATCAGTTCTAGAGATCACCTGATACATTTTGGTAGTAAATATACTAATTTTATTTTATAACTATAATTATATAATTAAATAAATAATAAATATATAATTAGTCATAAAACAACACAGGCCACTTCGAACACGACAACAAACAGACGAACACAGGATGGAGGGAGAAGCCATAGCCCTTCTTTTTCCGATACAAAACACACATACATTTTAGATTCACATACAAAAACAATCACCTGTCACTACGATCCCACACATTACAACTAAAATAAAACATTCAGACGCACACAAAATACATTCTGTATCATAACAGTGTGCCTAGGCCCATTTGGGCTTATACGTTGACAGTTTGACGCCTGCGTATGGCTACTCTCTATCGTGTTGTTTAGTACTATTAACGTAGAGACTCTCCATGACATGGAAAGTCAACATAAACCCTTTATTTCGTTATCTTTTGGCTATACACAAACATTTAAGCTGCCTGCGTTTTTACATGTTCAGTTTTAAGTATTCCCCACTCTTGTCTCTGCACAGTAATAGTTTAAAACGCATACAAAAAATGTTCTTATGTACATAGCTACGTTTTGGTTTTCCAGCAAAAAACGAATCAAATTCTTGTACGGCAAGTGGACGGAGTTCATCAAATGCTGTAGTGCAGCAGCTTACGACCAATGGGCTAAGGAGCGCGGAGAAGAGGCTTCCTCGCAGACACCGGCTCATACGCCTAAGAAGATGCTCGCCAAGTTGAATAGTTTCAAGGTTGGAGCGTTGAGATCTATGTCTATACAGGATGTGAGTACTATTATCGATAATGGTTAAGCCGTATAAAGCTAAAATATTATTTAAATACTACCGAATCGTTTCGATAATTCCTTTATACTGTTAACCTCGACAGTGCAGTGGTAGCGTATGCAATTGCTGTACTGACTTCTTGGGTCGGTTCCTGAGTTCGATCAAATGTTTGTATGTTTTCAGTCGGATGATGGTGATAACTCCGAAGATGTTCCGAAGCCAGACGATTCATACAATATCGACATCCCGGGGTCTGTAACGCTGTGGGAGGCCAGACCGCGACCTCCAAACAGCGCTCAAGTATGTAAAACATGTCTTACACACATCAAATTGTTATTGTAATTTTAACTAAAGCTATAAATCTATTACACATAATTCTTGTGTCACGTTGTGGCTCACGATAAACGCCGAAACTATCTAATCTGATTTTCACGTTTTTTTTTCAAATATGTGTATTTTTGGCGTGCCTACGACAGAATAGTTAATATCACACTCAGACCAATAGAAGCCAATCGTGATTAAAAAGAGATGCAGACGAAGTTGCAGCTAGGGTCAGTTAGTAATGTTATATGGTTTGTTCTTAAATCATCAGATGATTACTGTTCAACAGATTTTTTCTGAGAGGTATAAAAGTTGCCTGCAGCGAAGAGGATATTGAAAACATCGAGATCGATATAATCTTTTACAAATATTAAATTACACCTAAAAATTATCCATCATTGTTCCAGTACTACCAGTTCACCGAATTCGCCATGTCCCTGAACGAGCTCGATCGGGACATGAAGGGACAGCTTTGTCCGACTGATAGTCGGCTTAGGCCCGACGTAAGACTGCTGGAACAAGGCGAAATTGACGCTGCAGCAGCGGAAAAAACTAGGCTGGAAGAGAAACAGCGCTCTGCAAGGAAACTTCTGAAGAAATCTCCTGAGCCTTGGCAACCTAGGTAAACTAGAACAATTACCTAAATTTCGATTTTGACAGAACCATATGTTATTCTCGTGTCACGTTGAAGCTTACGATGAACTCGGAAACTATATAAGCGATTTTTACTTTTTTAAATGTGTGTTTTGCTGGAGTACTTAAGAGAGGGTGATTAACATCACGCTGAGGCAAAGACCAAGACAGAGGATGATTAAAAAGAGACTCAGACGAAGTAGATCAGCTATTAAGTACTTTATAAATATTCAACTTTTCATGATTAAAATGATATTTACGATTTTTAAAGTAAGATTATGTTTCATACTCAAAAGCTTATAAATATTTTATTCTGTTATTATATAAAATCGATAGTTAATTTGAAAATTTATAGAATAAATTTGAATTGAAATTTTTTTTAATAAAATATTTAAAAACTTTAAATCAAACTAAAAAAAAATACCTTTGGACCCGACTACGTCGAAACAATAATTTTAGCGGTCTATATAGGTTTGTATGTTCCATCGTAGTTTTACTAAATTACTAAATTAATTTTAATGCATACACTGTCAATAGATTCTTATTAATGGTCCAGGTGATTTAAGCTATACAAATTTTATCAAGAGTCTGTACTTGTTTTAATATATTATTGTGAAACGGTTTCTCATTGTTCCACCGAAAAAAAAAGACACCGGTAGTAGATTAAAATAATAATGTTACTTTCATGAATAACCAGTTATCTAACACTAACACTGACGATTCCAGGTGGTTCAGCCAAGGCACAAACCCGTATACGAAGCAGGAAGATTGGCTATACAACGGTGGGTACTGGGACCGCAATTACCAACACTTAAAAGATGTTGAAATATTTTAACTTAATACACAACTTGGTCGATATTATATACGTACAAATATCTATGTTACAAATAGCGAATGACTAGCTAAGTGGATTTTTTTAAACTAGTTTGAAAGTCTCTTCTACTCACAAAAAATTGCTGCTCAATTGATAAAGATTTGTTTACTCCACTTTTTAAATGAATTGATAAAACATAGTGTTGCCTAGTTAAATAGAAGAAATAAATATTTCGAACATTTACCATACAAAGCTACCTAGTCCTAAGCCATGCAGAGATTATGTTATTGTTACTAGATAACTTACATACTTCTTTTTTGTAAATACGTACATAATACATAGAATTCACCCAAACACCAAAACAAATATTTGTACATAAACATTTGTTTGATGGCTTCATAATTATTTTGTAGCGTTCTTTGCAAAAAGTAAATAAAATATATAAATAAATAGCAAAAGTATGTCCTAGTCAGTTTATAACCAAGACGTTCTTAAAAGAACGATTGCACTACCATTATTTATATTTATAATGAAAATTTGGAAAAGAAAAGTCATATTTGTGGAACGTAAATAAAGTAATAAGTAAGATCTGCGAAAATACTATTTGTAAGTAGAACGGTTCAAATATTGTTTTGACAATAAAAACATTCAAAGTGGGTTTTCAAGTTTTAAGTAGTTTGAAAATTTGAACAGCTCCAGTTCTATTAATAGAGATCATTGAAATGTTCGTGGTAGAAAAATAATACGAAAATAAAATGTAAAAAAAGATAAGTATATCGTGAGAGATATTTAAATAAAGTACATTTCGGAAGATCAAAAAGTAAAGAAATTTGAGAAGTATAAACCTACTATTTATAATTTACTGGATTATCTAATATCAAATTCACCTAAGACGCAAATTATTATCGAATGTGGAACTTACTGAATCTTAAAATAAATTATTTTTAATTTATTTATAGCTTCAAGAACATGACAAAAACTATTCATACATTTTTCATTTATTATGTGCAAAAAATACAATGTTCACTGAATTCCATGGTCAGAAAGATGTGTATTCACAATTTTATTGATTTCTAACTTATTCTGGTATAACTCATTCATATTTAAAACAAAATGAAAGCTAATCAAAAATTTAAGTAAGTACATATATTTTTATTATTATATATTTTATAATTACTGAGACAGTCTGGTTATACTTTGATAAATTATTTAAACATAGCCTCGAATTTATATAATATTACTATATTTTTTTAAAATTGTGCTGCATGTGTATAATTTTTTATTATGCTGAATTAAAATATTATTAACTGCTTGAATGTTTCGTATTAGTTAAAGTGAAATCAATACCGATTTCTACTATTATTGTTAAGAATTTCAAGCTGAACTTGTGTAGCAAAGGCATATCTTAATAGAAATAGTTATATAAAAATATAAAATGTGTTAAATAACTCAGTAGCATTTGTTAATGTTATGAAGTTCCTTCCAATATAGATATATATGTATGTATATNACATACATATATATATACATACATATATATCTATATTGTACATACATATATATTTAAAGTTCAATACTTTTGTACAAAATCATCATTTATGTATCTAGATAACTTCTGGGCACCTCATTGGCCAAGGGGCGGGGCTTGATTAATGCGTCATTATTTTCTTAACACGAATGGGTTATAGATTATAATTATATACTTTTAATAATTTACTGATCGTTGCTTCTAAATGTATAGAAACAAAGTAAAGTCAATTATTATTAGTAAATGTATTGTGTCAGAAAAATATTTTTATTTAAATGGAACTTTTTAAGCATACATAAGATTATATTGCCTTTGATGGATTTATGGTTTCCTATTTTTAATGGCCAGCACCATAGAAAAGAAATCCATAGGTATGCTACAGTAACCGGTATCTCAAACATAATTCAATCATTTTGTAGTTTTTAATTTTACCGTAATATAAAACGTAATGAATACTACAAATACGTACATACGAAAATAGCATTAAGAAAATAGTTTCACT
Organism: Hyphantria cunea; assembly: GCA_003709505.1. Classification (NCBI taxonomy): domain Eukaryota; kingdom Metazoa; phylum Arthropoda; class Insecta; order Lepidoptera; family Erebidae; genus Hyphantria; species Hyphantria cunea. The sequence goes on along the minus strand of PKRV01000251.1, from coordinate 2,452,323 downwards.
AAAATATTATAACTAAAATTTTTATGAAATAATTTAGTGACGCCACAACAACATCGTTTATGTTGTTGTGGCGTCACTAAATTGTCGTCAAATTGTGTCATAAAATTATTTGAGTTTCTTAGAATCTAAGGGATCTGATTTTTTGTATGTATTTGATTATCTGATGAAAAAAAATATAAAATGTTTCCTCTTTCTTAATCTAGTACCTAAATATTTTACTGACACAACAACATACAACAGTTGTTGGCAATAAGATATCTATAAAATTGTAGTGGAGTAAATTTTAAATTGTTATAAAGGGATTTACTTTGAGCGATCATAAATGTTAAAGCAAATTATGTTAAAGTGGCATAAATGTGAAATGTGGAATCGTAGCGTGATATAACTAAATAAATTAGCTTTGATAAATTGATCTCTGTCGTGAAGAGATTAAGGTATAATTTAGCATAAAATGCTGTACAAAATAAATGTTAAAAGTGTATATAATGTGGAAGCCAAAGATTGGCAGCTTTAAAATATTTATTTTCGAAGAAAACTAAGTTCAACATATTAAAAAAAATAAAAAGATAAATATAATAAATAAGCACCTCCCTTGTGGAACGCAACACGAGTAAAATGTTAATATAAAATATATCAAATTGAATGTATTAATATTTAAGCTATTTTATATTAATCTAAAACATAACCAGTGTTGCTTAGCGTAGTGGTTATTCAAAATTAGAGGTGTGATATTTTTAAGACTCCTTTCCAAATATAGATAAAAAAAAACCATCGACAATAAGGATGCTCATGTCCATGATGGTTTATCACTACGAGTATAAGACATGCTCGTTGTATACTTATACATCGGTGCACAATATCCCTAAAACATAGAATGTGAAATGTATTTGTCTGTGTGTCTGTTATTATGCTTATGTCTTAAAAAACTCAATAACTGAAATTATAAATTACATTCCAGTTGAAAAGCACTTTAAAGCAACACAGGCGTGTGCTTATAAAGTGGTTATCCTATATAAAATAGACTGCTTTACTTCCAAAATTAATTTTTTAAAGTTTTAAGCCCTTATTATTATTTAACGATTCTATAACTATTATAGTATAATGAATATAAATCCATAAAACTTAAGAAAATAAAATTATGTATTTTAGGTAAATACAAACCAAAATAATTATATATCGATCCATTATTATTACCAATTGTATTTCTAAAATTGTTAGCCCTGATAAGGTTTAAGAAGAGAGATTAAAATTGTTATGTATGGCCCTGCCACAATGATTCTACTCTGCCTAATGGAAAGCATGAGCAGAATTCAAAAGTCGTGGTCACCAAACTCATTGGGAATCTCCAATGCAACAATGCAGCATGCTGACCCACACTATTGCCGCCAAGCGATGCTTCCGCTTCTTTGGGTCTCCAGTCTCGCTCTCACTAACGAAACACGACCGCACGAACGCTGTCATTTCACGTTGATCTTCTGTGCGAGGTTAGTACCACCCCAGTCGAGCTGGCCTAACCGTACTGGAATCTGCGTGGCTCTGCTACCAAGTATTTTCTTATACTAAAATTTGTCTATAATCACCAATTGCACAATTTATAATTTTTTTTAAACAACTGAATGTGATGAATGAAATGTTGTTTTATATATCAAGACAAACTGTTGGAGTGGTCTGTGGGTAATATTGAACTCGTGGTAGACATCTATATTCAAAGCTGCATTGTTAAATACGATAAATGTACGCCAAATGTCAGTAGGATTTGTGTATGTAGTGGTAATTGAAAATTTTAAAAATGAGTAAACAAATATAACGTGGAAATAAATAGGTTAAACAGTCAATTGGAAGTTTTCTTTTTCATATCGATAATAAAATTTTGTTTATGCATGCTTTGCAGTCAGTATTTTCTTTTCTGCTTAACAATTTATTTTTCTTTCTCGTGTAGCTCTAGGTAGAGCGGTAGTTCCGAAGCTGGTCGACGCTGCCTCAGCCCTTGGGCGACTTTTGCCCAATTTGGGTGGAGCCAGCGTCTCAACAAGAAACCTCTACACGGAAGTTGTACGGTCGATGGCACTGTACGGCGCACCGGTGTGGGTGTCGGCTCTGACCGCCCAGAATAAGGCGCGCCTTTGGCGGCCTCAGAGGGTATTGGTGGTCAGAGCCATCCGCGGATACCGCACGGTGTCGACCGAGGCGGCGTGCGCCTTGGCCGGTACACCCCCGTGGGATTTGGAGGCGGAAGTGCTCGCCGAAGTTTATCGACGGGTGGCTGAATTCCGGGCGGAGAGTGGCGTTCGCCCTCCGCCCGAAGAGGTACAGGAGTGGCGTGAAGCCGCCCGACGAGCCACGATGGCTCACTGGTCTTCGTGGCTGTAGGCTCTATGTGCTGGTTTCGCCACCATGGAGGCGCTCCAGCCGGTCATCCTCCAGTGGGCAGGGTGGCAGCATGGGACCCTTTCTTTCCGACTGACGCAGGTGCTTNGACGAGCCACGATGGCTCACTGGTCTTCGTGGCTGTAGGCTCTATGTGCTGGTTTCGCCACCATGGAGGCGCTCCAGCCGGTCATCCTCCAGTGGGCAGGGTGGCAGCATGGGACCCTTTCTTTCCGACTGACGCAGGTGCTTTCCTGGCACGGTTGCTTCGGGAAGTACCTGCGCTCGGTCGCCAGGAGGGAATAAGTCCCGCCTGCCACCACTGCGACTGCAGTGAGGACTCGGTCCAACACACGCTGGTGGTGTGCCCCGCTTGGGTCCGCAGCGTCGGGCCGTCATTGCAGTCATCGGAGGAGATCTCTCGCTGCCGGCCGTCGTACGCTCCATGGCCGGCGGCGAGAGCAGTTTTACCGCGGTCGCGACCTTCTGCTAGGAAGTCATCTCGCAGGAGGAGGCGGCGGGGAAGGCCCGGGAGGACAATCTCCACTCGGACCCGATAAGCGCACCTACCAACGCCTCATGCCGCCCTGAGTGTGGCCGTGGATGGGCGGGACGAGTTTTCCCCTCCTTCCGCTTCACAGGACAGCCGCGAGGGGCGACGTTACGCGTGTGCCGTACGTCGCCTAAATTGAGAGTTTACCATCAGATGACGGAGCCTGTATCAGTGCGGGCAGGCGCTGGGAGGGGTCCGGATGGCGTAAGAAAGTGGTTCCCGGATCTCTCCCGTGTCAGTCGCAGTGTGGCACACCGTGTGGTTTTAGTCGGTTCGATTCCGACACACCGCCCCGCCGCAAACCCCGGTGGGGTGAAGTCCAGAGGGGTTTTCCACACGTAAAAAAAAGGGTGAACAAATCCCTTCGTTCAATTTTCCGCCATCCTCTCATTCGCCTGGGCGCATTTAGATTCGAATAATAATCTGATTAAAAATTAAATCAAGTGGCTATAATCCTCACGAACTTCTCTCACTTCTCTAACTGATGTTTTTGGAGCCTAAAAGTTGTTTGAGTGCGGGCCTTGACGCTAAAAATGTTCATTCAAAATTACACCATTAGTGGTATCATAAATAATAAATAATTTTATTCATATTAAATTTAAATTCAAATGAAAAGCTGATATAATTACACTCTTTATTTTTCACCCTTCCAAGACACCTAATCACATACAATATTTTACCGAAGAGTATCACAACCTTCAACGCAACATTCGTTCATATGTTTATTAACATCAATCGTACCTATATCAAAATCGAAAGTATTATATTCAATTTGTATAATTTTATATAAAATAGTACAAATACAATATAATTTACTTTAAGCTTCCATCCTCTCTTTATTTGACATGTGAATAACAAATAAAAATAATTATTATATAATTTATACAACATATAAAAAATACAACAAAAATGAAATTATAGACACGCATATTATATACAAAATTAACACAAGTTGTTACGGCGTTTTATGTAAAATGGCACTTCAAGGACTATTGGAATTTATACTTTTTTACAACTTTACCAAAATTGTATACAATAATTGTATGGTCATATTTTGTAAAATGACTTTTGTACAATAAAAAAAAAATATCACATCAACTTTTATTGATTTACAATTCTACAACAATAATACACTTCATACTCGTGCTGTAGAAAAATAAATAACACCGACAAAGATCATTACGTATTTTAGAACAAAAATCGTGTTTTAATATAAAAGGATAACACGTATAGTATACTAAACAAAAATAATATAGTTAGTATAAGTTTATATAGGCAAGAATTTAATTAAAAATTTTAAACCAAAACATTCATGATTATTGTCTAGGCACTTATATCACATTTATTTTCTACTGTTTGACTGTAACATCTAAATACTAATCTAAAACGATAACTTCGTTTCAGTACTTATTTGTGTAACATTTTTTCGACACTACATTTAATAAAAGTATCCCCAAAATTCATCCTCAGTATAAAATTAACAAAATTCCTTTATTATAATGTTAATATACAGATAAGATTGGTAAAATAAAACCATAAAGACAAAATTTTACCAAATTTAACAAAAACCATAAAAATTAGACAGTATTGCCATCTCGATTTAGTCGACAATATTTTAGCTTGGTGTACTAAAAACTAGATGGCGTTACAAGCGCACTCTGTTAAAATTTTTAAAGTAGTGTTCTCTTCTAGACGAAAAAGGGACACTGTCGCGGCCTATTTCTTTTTTTTTAACTTAGCATAATGTAAAAAAAGAAACTCCTACATCGTAACAATATGAAAATATAATTATTATTTCTTGCTGCACACCTTACACTACAGTTTAGAATTAATTTTTAATATTTTTCTAAACGTGTGCTTCGAGTCCTGAGTCTAAGAAATCTTTTAAATATAAAGGCACTGCCCTCGGGAAAGCTCTGCAAATCTGAAACATAAAAAACGTATTTCATTATATTTCAATAAAAAAAAGTAGGGTTATCCTACTCACACTTGGGGCTTATACATAGTTATCCTTGTTTTTCAAGTGTGAACAACTAACCTTCCTTAGAATTTACCGAGGCAAACAGATCTTGTTACAACATACTATCTAGATGAAACGAGATAAACTGGAATGGTTAACATTCTAGTTAAACCAGTTTTAAGTAACTCTGAACGTTAGCCATGACCGGTACGAAGTGCAAATGCCTGAGATGGAGCGACAGACGATTGAAAGGTATTTTTACATAATTATAGTTGAGTAGGTGTTAGTTGGGTTGGGGCTACACATTGTCTTACCTATTTTAAAATAATACTCTAAATAGGAGTGACAGTGGGCATATAAGGTAACGCTTAAAACGTAGATTTAGACATCTGTGTATACATTTATTTTGTGTGATAATTTAATGTATTCTCTTTTTTTTATAAAAGTATGGAAAAAATAAAGAAAGAAAATATTATATTGCACATACATACATACAAACTAAGGTGGAGGTATCTTGATATGGGGACTAATTCCACCCACACGCACACCACTGTAGCTACTGTACACCAGGATCAATTCATTCGATAAGTTCCAGAAAAAAATAAACTGTCTTGGAACAACGAAAATATCTTAATGTGTGAAAAAAAATTGTGTCTATAAATACTTGTATTTGCGTACCGAAGCTGTTAGGACAGAAGAATCAACTAATATGCAGATATGGCAGTTTATATGTTGTACGAGGTTGTATGTATATTTCTTTGGCACGCCCTAGAGCCCAAACGGTTTGTCTTATTTTTAAATGAGTGAGAGAGTGAGTTAGAGGTGTCAATAGATTCGTCTTAGTCGTGAGAGTGACACTGGGTACATCAAAATTAAAAAGAAAAACAAAATCAGGGATTTTTCGAGCCAAATATTACTACAAAAAAAGTTTTCAAAATACATCGAGTGTGGTACCAAAATATAGAATTTTTAACGGTGATTACGAATATATATATGTAACTTATATGTTTTATATATGGTATTGACGCAGTCGGGTTTTATTTTTAATAACGCATTATTATTGTTTTAATTATTAAAGCATAAGTATATATAGGCATATACATTGTTTTTCAAGTGCATACTTTCTAGCCCAGTCTGAACATATAAAGTATCCACAGCTATTAGTCAAGCTTTGCACACGGTGTACCATAATTTTATGTAACGCACATGTTTTCGTATAGAATTAAAAGTGTACACAATTAAACAAAAAGTAAAAATTACCATATTTAAATAATAAAGCGAGCTCGGTATTGTTATCTCTATATAATTCCTCCTCACAGCATCAACGATGTTGTCGGCAGCTTCTTGGGGAGTTAAAATCTTCATCAGGGACGGAAATTTGATCTTTGGGTTCTTGCATAGGCCAGTGTCCACGATATATGGGCAGATTACTGTGAATTTGATCTAGAACAGAAAAAGATAGTAATGTATCATCCTTAATCTTTAAAATAATTGTTTGACACCGGTTCTATAAACAAATATATATTTTTGGACATTTATAACACAAAGCCATCTAGTCCCAAGCAGAACCCGTGTGGGTACTATACAACTGATATAAATACATACATATTATACATAGAAAAAATACCCCAACTCTGAAGCAAAAATTTGCAGATCATACAAACATTTGGTGCGAACCGGGAATCGAACCCGAGACCTCAGCTACGGCAGTCGCAAACGCTGCCACTGCGCCACCGAGGCAGTCGAATAAGTCGAATAAGTAATAAGTAAGTTTGACAGATCGTTCAAGGCAAATCAATTCTTAAGTGTGGAAACAAGACTCTTCCACGATAAGAAACGAAAAAAATTAAAAAAACAAAACATACCTACTATAAATTTATTTTAAATTCTAAACAGGTCCTACAATCGTTATTTTTCTTCTTCTTATCGGAAAAATATGACCACTGCTAGACAAATGACTACAAAACTTAACGCTAGAATACTTACACCACTGTAATCTTTAGTTTTATCCTCCCTCAGCTCCTCATGCAGAGCCTCCATTAGACCTCTGACTGCAAATTTAGTGGCGCAGTACGGTACTAGGTTTCGAAGACCGACAATTCCGGCCATGGACGACATGGCGACGATATGGCCATGGTTCTTTTCCATCATGGACGGTAAAAAGGCTTGAAGAAGCTGAAAAATCAATGATGTGACCATTGCATTATTTTTGATTAGCTTTCAAACAATTTATGTAATTTAGTCAGTGGTGATCAAAAGAAAACATGTATTTATATACAGTAAACACAACCACTTAATATTTTAACATTATTAACCGTTTTATTGGCAAGAGTTATATCAATAAATAAGTATAGACCGAAGTACTTTGCATCCATGACAAAGTAAACGACTAGTACCAGAAACTGAAAAACAAATAGCCCTCCAAGGCTCCACAGACAGACAGGACAGCAACCGTTTTTGTGCTGCCCTCGTCTAACGCTCACCAAGTCTTTGAACCACCTTGTACGTGGTCGCCCCCAAGGGTTTTTTCGTCTGCGAACAATGTGCCCCGCCCACAATAGTAATAAAATACATGAAATTTTAACTGAGAGATTTTTGCCTTCTGAATGGAACTCTTTGAATTACTTTGCCTCCGATAACCTTCACACGGGACAGTGATACACGTCTCCTAATTGATTTAGTAGGTAAACTAATGTTGAATGTATAAACTTACCCATAAATGAGCAATAACGTTGACTTCAAACAATGAACGAATCTCTTTCTCGGATGTTTGCAGGAGCGGCTTGCAAGGCATGATGCCGGCGTTGTTGATGAGCATAGTGACATCTCCTACTTCGATACGGATTTTCTCAGCTAAAACGTTAATGGCTTCGCGGTCTGTGACGTCACATCTGGAGATTTAAAAGTCATTTGTTTTTAATGCATGAGCAGGAAAACGAGCAGATAAGTCAATTGTTGGTAAGGTAGAGCCGCTATTCATAAACGCCTGGAACTCAGCAGTCACAAGCGCGTTGCCTGCCGTATGTGACAAACTTATAAGTATTGGACAGATTAGTCACAGACAGATTGCAACATTTTTCATTGATGCTCAGCCCCCTTTGGTCTTAGCCTGATATTTTAAAGCCTATATCCTTCCTCGCTAAATGAGCAATCCAATTCTAAAAAAAAATAGCAAAGTTGGTCATGTCGTTCACGCGTACGCCATCACGCGTCTGGACCATTTTTACTACTTCTTGCTACCAGGAGCAATAGGGATTTAATTTTATATATCTGAATTAATTTGCTATTTACGATTAATTATTTAACACGTTTAGTTTCAAATCGCACATGCTAATACTATTTCGTAGCTATGTTTTCTCAGCTATTGTAGTGACTCACAGTGATAAAATATGTCGTCTTATAAATCTATTTATATTTTTATTGTTAACTAAGCATTTGGAGCCAGCAACTAACTAAACTCGAATATTAACTAAGCAACAGTATAACAATCAGATAGAAATCATTTTTGATGACCTCATTATTAACATATTGGAAGTCTCTTTGATCAGTTTTAATAAAAAAAAAACTCACAGTATTATATATCTGTTACCCCTATTAACTAACAAAATTGAGAAAAGGTGATGAAGTTGGGTGTCTCATCAAAATGAATTTATCGATAAAAGCTTCAGTTTGGTTGTAATAAATGGTAAAATTGGACCAAAGATGGACTAGAAGATTTGAATCTATCTATCTATTTAAAAAAATGAATCGCCGAAATATATGTACACTCATATACGAGTATTTCGATCGACGCAAGAATTTCGATAATTCTTTTTTCTATGTGTTCGTTATTGTGTAGACAAGGTTTATAATAAAAAAGATAACCGGACAATTTATTTTTTATCCTCGACTGTACACTATATGTGCACTATATGTGGGAAGATGAGGTGGGCAAAGTTACTAAAACATTTTTTTTTAATATTTACGAAAGAAAAATACGGTGGGTTGACGGACCTGTATGTAAATATTTCAAAGTAGTGGAATCTTTCAACATTATTAATTACTAAGTTGTAACGTATGATTATTTTGAAAATATGCACACGTGAGCCGGGACAATGGAATAACTTTATATCTTTGTCCTAGTGTTGAGCAACACATTTCTAGGGTTAATTTATTTTGCAACTGTGCCTGCGACTTTGATAGAAACTATTTAGTTGTCGTGTACAGCGGACTTATTGAAAAACAGACAGGATAGACTTTTTGCCGATTAGTTTTCTCCACTATTCTATTTTTATATTTTATATTCACTGTTTTTTACATAAACGAATTTCGCTTAACAGTTTTATCTATAATAATATTATAAAGTTGCTAACTTTGTTTATAAATGAATAAATATATCGGATATCTTACACACAACGCTATCTAATCCCAAGCTAAGTAGAGCTTGTGTTATGGGTACTAGACAACTGATATATACGCTAATATACTTTTCTGTAAATACATATATATTATGCATAGGAAACACCCAAACTCCGTAACAAATATTTGCACATCATACAAACATTTGGCCCGATCCGGGAATCGAAGACCCGAGACCTCAAGCACAGCAATCGCATATGCTCCCACTGTGCCGCTGAGGCAGTTTGTATGGTTGTAGGGATACTGAAAATTATTTCACTAACATCAAGCCACACTATTCAGGAGTGACACAGGCCATATTTTATTATAATTGAACAAAAAATCAATTCAATCAAAAAATGAAGTCGAAGAAAAGCGGGCGTTGACGGGCGGGTCAGCTAGTAACATAGATATTCTCTTTAAATATAGTTATATTATAAAAAACCTCACATTGTCAGGGTGGGTTGAGTTCCCCTCTTTTATTCAATTTGTATATTAATACATTGATTGAGGAACTAAATGGATGACACATGGTTGGTATTTGTGTAAACAATATCAGCAACGCTGATAATATGGTACGACTGAGTCCTTCTGTTGGTGCTGTAAGGCAACTCCTTAAAATTTGTGAAGAATATGCGGTGGCACATGGGCTCAGGTACAACACCAAAAACAGTGAATGGCTTGTTTTTAAATCAGGTACCTTCACTTACAAGCAACTACCGGAACTCTCACTTTTGGGATCCCCTCTGGATCGGGTTCAGAGGTTTAAATACCTGGGTCACTGGGTCACCGATGATTTGAAAGACAACATGGATATAGATAGCTATCCGTTGTAATATGCTGGCTCGCAGATTAGCGCGCTGCACTGACAATGTAAAAATTATGCTGTTCAAAGCTTTCTGCCAATAATTTTATACGTGCAGCCTGTGTACTAAGTTTACGCAGAAGATATACAACGATCTGCGTGTATAATATAACAATGCATTTAGGGTGCTTTTGGGGTTGCCATGGAGTTGTAGCGCGTCGGGCATGTTCGAAGAGTTTCAGGTCGATGGGTTCACCGCAATAATGCAATACGCTTCCATGCTTGCACGCCTGCGTTCCTCCTCCAACAGCATCCTAAAAGTTTTTTCAGATAGGTAAGACTCCCTGGACTTCCCATCATGTCCAGGGAGTGAGTGTAGAGGTGTTTATACATCCACACTAATTAATATCTATAATAGTAAGACTAGTTTAAATCATTCTGTAACTAACGAAATATGGATGTATAATAAGTCCTAAATAAATAAATTGAATTGAATTGAATTGACAGCTTTTCAGAGTTCATAGCTAGATATAAGCCTCTCTTTAAAATGGAGACGTGGTATAGTTCCGGTCTACTATAACACGGTTTCAAGACAGGTTTATATAAGGTTTGTTTATGGAAAAATTTAATTTTTTTCGTTTCTCTGCAGCGGTGATGTCCTGCCCAGTAAACTCATTCGACACACATGGAATGAATACGGATGGTGACACTCAGTATTGTCAATCCGTCACAAAATAACTAAAAAATATAAAGCAGTCATAAGAACAGCCGAAAGAAATGAAAAGTCAATACTATAAACAAAGAGTTGTTTAAGCTCAACTGAAATGAACCTCTTTGCTCTTTAAATAAAATGCGCGTTAAAAACAAGTAAAAAAAAAATATGTCTCAAGAAAACCGTTCGGTGACGATGACGCGAGTTCCATGGATTTTGTTCACCCAAAAAGTGCTCAACGCGCCTTAAGGAGTTTTCACTTCAAAAATATCTTTACATATCCTTATTCTCGACGGTACAATTACGGTTGGCCGTGAATAACATCTAGTTTTGAAATAGTAATTAAAACAATCATTTCATCAACAAGTCATAATGTCCCAATGCTGGGCTCGGGTCTCCTCTCAGGAGAGGGTTAAGGCCATACGTCCCCACGCTGGCCAAGTGCGGGTTGGGGACTGGCAAGACAACTTTGTGGCTACGTAATCTTACCGTTGGATGTTTTTAAGCCGCCCCAAGGCCTCCAACTAAACTTCACGACTGTTATTCTATGATAACAACCGGGACCGACTGCTTAACGTGACCTCCGAATCACGGAGACGCTCATTGTAACATGCCACTAGCGGTCACCCATCCAGGTACTGACCGCACCGTCGTCGCTTACCCTCGCTGATTGTTTCTAATCACCGAGTGCAACTGGGCTATGAGCGCCTCATAAAACTATAATTTACATTATAATAGCGGGAAACTAAATAACGAATTTTGTCTGCAATATCAAATTTACTTTTGCATTGTTCGTAACACGGCGCCATTAAACATTCATAAACTAATATTAGTGTACACTTATGTCATCATTACACCGCTTTTTATATATGCTTCCGTGTTTGTAGGTTTGTATATAAATGGTCTGACCTTGACAGCGTGGTCGAATGATCAAGAATATATCCTGATTCATATGAATAAAGGTGTGGGGAAATGGATGATATTTCCCTCCAACATGAAAAGATCATCTTCTGATCAGGTTAAGAAAATATTCTGTACAAATTAGTATACGAACTTTTAAAGCGCGATTTAGGATCGATTGTTAGTTAATAGTTCTTTAGCGTTGAATGATATTTGGCTATATAAAACTTTAGGTTGTTTGTGACTTGTTAGCTATTATAGCGCGTCGCCTCTTATAGAGTGTACCAGTAGCTAGCAGTTCCAGTGAGTGAGATATGGAACGCTTAAAAATAAACTTAAGTTTTAACTACTTACTCGTATCGATGAGCTTTTCCCTTATTGTTTTTTATGAAGTCCACGGTCTCTTGGTTGCCCGTGGGGTTGATATCCACGCAGACGATGATGCCCCCCAACTTGCCGAACCGCAACGCTGTTTCTCGTCCCATGCCGTGACCTGCTCCAGTTATCTGAAACAAAGAAATCATTCATCATTCAAGAACCTAGATATTTTTTTATTATATATATATTTACTTGACATAGACTCTCTATATTTTTTCATTTGTTACATATTCTCTGAAAATGGAATCAAATAGCGTACTCATGTTCTTCTTCGAGTCCTGAGTATACAGCACATGCCCATCTAATGTCATAACGTTTACGGACATAATACTTTTTATTTAAAAAAACAACTCCAGCAGGGGTCTGTACAAACGTAATATATACCGAAACTTAAAACAAAAATTTGTGGATCACACAAAGCATTGCCCCATGAAGGGCTCGAACCCATAACACTCCGGGGAGTAGCTAGTTGACCGATTAAATCATTGCGCATCAAAATGTTTCAAATATTAATTTAATCATTTAATTGTCATATTTCGTTACGTATACGTGTACGTTTTAATTACGACTTTAAGTAAAAAAAACGTTATTAATTATTTATCAGAAATCCGGCAGATTCTTATTGAAATAATTTAAACGCAATTTGAATTCATAAATTACTTTACATACTGAATGAAGGTCATGAAAAATAGGTATATATAAAATCTTTACATAACCAAAAACATAATCGCTTCCGCTATCTGTTTGCTTAGATCTTTTAAACTACTTATCGGATTTTAATGCAGTTTCCAGCAACAGATAGAAAAACCCAAGATCCACAATAAAGATATATTGAACCGAAAAAATAATAATTGGGATGCAAGAAGGAGGTTATATACTTATTACAGTCGAGGAAATTGGCGAAATTCTAGTTAAAGCATAAAATGAACTTACCAAAATGATCTCCCCGTTAACGCTCTTCGGCTCTGGTGGGATGAAAAACTGGTAGAGGCAATGCAACCACGTCACTGTCATCTTGATATACAGCACCAAGATCTCCAAGGCAATCGCAATACCGTTGTATACCTTCATGGCTATACCTTGTTCGTCAGTCCTGTCAACAAACAATTAACATCAATGTCATGTCAACATCTCAATAGACCGCTATAGTACACGCTACATTGTCATTGTCTGCATTCGCAACGAGTGTGGATTCTGCTCATGCTTTCCATCAGGCAGGGTAGAGTCACTGTCATCAACAACCAATAATGTCCAACTACTACGTCCACACCCTAGCCGGGTGCGGGTTGGAGACTGACAAGACAACGTTCATCATCATCAACAATCCATAATGTCCCACTGCTGGGCTCAGGTCACCTCTCAGGAGAGGGTTAAAGCCATACGTCCATACCCTGGCCGATTGCGGGTTGGGGATTGGCAACACAACGTCGTGACTACATTTGCCGTTGGATGTTTTCAAGCCGCCTAACTAAACGCCTCCAACAAAGTATTATGGCTTTTTTTTTCTATGATAGCCATATGGATCGACTGCTTAACGTAACCTCCGAACCACGGAGACGCTCATGGCATCATACCACCAGCGGTCACCCCTCCAGGTATCAATACCTGGAGGGGTGACCGCTGGTTGGGCTGGGAAACACTCACTGATGGTAGTGGTGAGTGTTTCTAATCACCACCACGGCATTATGTTTTGCTTTAATAAAAGGCTATTTACCTTATATTAAAGGCAAACAAAACAATATTAAGAACTAAAGAAACTATCATTTTATTCGTGTAATTTTATCCTAGATTTAATTATTATAAACAAAACATGTTAGTCTTGAAAATTTTCTCACCTCTAAATGTATGTGAAGAGGATGATTTCAAATTATCACACAAGTTTTAAACAAAAACATTAACACGACTTCTTAAAAACTTTAACAAAATTATGTAGTCATCTTAATCATTAAAATCGGTTCGGTAATTTAGGTATTATGGTGCAACATAAAAACATTTCTAATTAGGCTGCAAAAAGTATTAACTACGTTTCGGCTTCGCGATACTGGGTAATGATTCGAAATTTTAACCTATAAATAGTTTAAGAAAAAAATTTAATTTATCACTATAATTAAGGTTATAAAATATTCGAGTTATAATTAAGATTGTACATAAAATTAAATGTTATAAATTATGTTATGCACACAAATATATATTCAAAAATTCAGAGATTATTATTAAATTGTAAGTATACACCAAGGAGAAGACAATAAATACTATTTTTAGATGTTAACCTTGCATTCACTTATCCGTTTTAAGTGTTGTCGTTGCAAATAAAATTGAAGTCAGCGCAATAAAAATACAAAATTAAACCGACATATTTTACAACTTACTAATACTATACATAAAGTTTTAGATATTTCTCTTTTACTAAATATAATTTGAAATCCATGGTTTACTCAATTTCATGAAAATCATGAATTTGATTAACCGTGAGAGAGCCACGGTTCGACACGAAGGGCCGGCTTGACCAGAGTGATACGACGGCCTCACAGGAATCCGGTCTGAAACAGTTCTTGCGTTGTGTTACACCGAGTGATTGAGGATACCGGAGGCCCATACCCAACCCCGCCCCATCCTCCTCCCTATCCCTCAAAGACCGGCTACGTACTACGCTTCTGGTGTTGCAGGTGTACATGGGCGGCGGTAATCGCTTACCATCAGGCGATACGTCTGCTCGTTTGCCCGATATTCCATAAAAAAATCGTTTGATCCCTTTCCGAGATTAAAATTATATAAAACATATTTTCAATTGATTTTCCTACATTTCACACAACTCACAGCGGTCGCAAGATATTCAGAAACAGTTATTAAGGTAAGAAGATTGATGGATCCGATAAACATACATAAATACTTCCAAATACATTTAAAAGTTAATATAATACATAAATTACACAAATACTGTATTCATCACCCAACAGTTTAGTTGATGGAAGTTGAACCTTCGAGAGACCAATTTGCCCATTTTTGATCAGCCAGTCGCTGTTTAAGGTCCTGACTACAACATTACACTGTATCCTACCACTAAGATTGTAGACGTATATACATAATGGTGCTAATTCTGTTGTTGGCATCACTTAACTAAATTTCACTAAATTTGTTGTTGGATCTTTATTTTCAATTTTTTATAGTGGATTTTTTGATATCTCAAATCTAAGCTGTTACTGTATTTAGTCCAGTACCAAATAATAGTTAATCAGAGGTACACGGCTGTTTATTATTAAAAATACTAAACTAAACTCTAATTCTAAGAAAATGAAATTTTAGTGACTTTTAGTTTAGTGATGTCAACAACATAATTAGCACCAATGAGTAAATTTAGCATCAATAGCTACAAAACGTATATAGGTTGATATATGTACGCAAATTTATTTAGATATACTTAATTGTGCAAACAAACACGAAAAGACTTCAATTAGGTATGTACTTAAACGTATACGATTTGTATAGTGAGAGATAGTATCTACATCTATTTTCCGCATGAATTGCACCTCATTTGTGATAGCGGTAAACACACAGATGAGTAATTAAGATATGTAGATACCATATTCATAAATTAAAATGATGCCATCTAGCGCAGATAAATTGGACGTCCTTGTAACCGATCCTGCAACTCGCATTCAATATTTTTACCCTAAATTTGTGCGATATAACCTTAGGTACAGATATTAGGTATTTGGTTGTTAAAGAATCCATTCTTTGAGTAGAAAAACACATTATACATTTTAAATTAAATAAAACTACTATTCTTTTAATAGCTCGAGTCTGTTCAATTAATTTAAATGTTTCAGATTACAATAGACAATAATCGACTAGTGATATTTCAAATTTCATAAATACAAATTGATTAAGAACCTGATTTCTATTATTTACTTTTAAGGAGGTTTAGGAGCATAATTTTATAAATTAAGACTTGAGGTCTTTTAAAATAACAGTATAATTTGAATGGCGCTTAGCCTAACCCAAGGGATCGATCCCAGAATTAAATTCAAACAAAAACAGAATCGAATTGAAATTTTGTTCTATAATTAGGAGTTCGTACCTGAGGAGGTTAGACGAAAAGAAAACGTATTGTTCTTTGACTGTGTACCTAATCAGTTACATATTATTCAAGCATGTTAATTTATCGTTATTGTGTGAATAGGCTCGAACAAAATGCTTAAGACATGTCTGTTTTATGTTGTCACACATAACAGACTATCTAAGCCACCCGGTGTTACCTTTGGTTATTATTGAAGTTAAAATAAACTATCACCCAGTGAAAATTCCGTTAAAATCTCTCTAAACTTTTTAGGAATTATACAGAACACACAGATAGTCAATCAAAATTTTATTTTTTGGTGTGAAATAGGTAAATATTTTCATATGCATTTAGTGTGTAGCTATTAATTTGAAATTACAAACAGACTTCAATATTATTTTATTTTATAGATGAATAAGCTAAACTAAGTCGCAGAAAACCAACATACAAGAGATTTCACACAGCATCAACTCTCAGCTTCCATATTTAGCAATCCAATCTACGCAAAAATATAAATTTAGTAATACTTTTGTAACATTGACGTTTAGAAGCATATTTACATCAGTCAATAAACTAAATATGTTAGCAATTACGACAAAATATAAGCATGTATGGATGACATTGAGCGTCGCAATACGCCTCCTATTTCGTAGTAGTTGAGTAAGGTAGTTGCTCCAACTCGGCTAGTTCGCTGATTATGTAAAAGACTTCTCATGCATACGTCAAATGTATGTACCATGTATTGCTTAGACATGAGTTAGATGATGAATGTAACTTTACCATGACAGTTTATGGGAGTTATTTGTGATAGAAATATGAAATACACGGTTTGTTTCTGACTCTTGGTTACTCGGAGCTGTTGAATATAAGAAAATGCGTGGTGTAACGTTATTTCCAACACCCGACGCAAAAAGAGGGGTGATATTAGTTCGAGGTCGATTTCCGTCTATCTGTTTGTGTGTTTGTCTGTGCCATCGTAGCTCTCAAACGGATGGACCGATTTCGATGTGGCATTGTTAATTTAAAAGCCAGTTTCCTTGCTTCAGTTTGGTTAGTATCTGTCAAGCAGTGTTAGAGTATGAGCGGTCTTCCAAATATTGTAAGTCATTTTAGGCGTATGATTACTCGATTAAGTGCTTATGTGGTTTTTGAATTTCTTATTTTGGCTTGTTGTATTCATTTGTTAATAAACGTACTGACAAAATAAACTATACTTTTGCTAAGCCAACCCGCTTTATACGTCAATCTACTGCTGGTCATAGATCTTTCCTATAAAACAAGTTTTGGTTTACTATACCACGTTTTCCAGACGCGTTGGTACAGGGTTGTTTGTAATTTTTCTTCTCTTTACAGTAATAATAATAATAATTAACTGCCTCGGTGGTGCAGTGGTAGCGTACGCGACTGCTGTCCATGAGGTCTCGGGTTCGAATCCTTGGTCGGACCAAATGTTTGTATGATCTGCAAATATTTGTTTCGGAGTTTGGGTGTTTTCTATGTATGTATAATTTGTAAACACAAATATATAATATGTATGTATTTACAAAAAAAAAAAATTATGTATTCATATCAGTTGTCTAGTAACTTTAAACAAAACTGTTTGGTAGTGCATCAAAATATTCAGTACGTTATATTAATATTATCTTTTGAAACAATATTTTATTTTAATAGTAACATTGTAGTCCAAAAACAATATAAAATAGTGCCTATGAATAAAAGGAACTTCACAGTATATGTGTAGATTGTAGTTCCATGAATATAATTGAACAATTATATATATGTTTTAATTAAAACACATTATGCGTAATTTTAATTAGTATTACAAAATATTAATACGAATGGTTTATTAACTACATAAAATTGCAGTTCCTAAGTAAATACCTGTGTAGAATATCGAGGATTGTAGAATTGCGGTAAAAACACAGGTGTGTAAGTTTTTTATGACATGTGCAAATGAGCAGACTGGACAGTAAATAAATATTTCTACAAACGTAGCCGTTAATAGACACTAACAAATGTATGATAATGATATCTCTCAACATCGCACGTTAAGTCACGTGGTCAAAAGAAAACATTAGCCAATAAAACATGAGAAATCCAGCGTTAGCGATTAGAGAAAGAGCATTGATGCGAGACTCTTGCATTTTGTCTGAGGTGGCTGACACAAAACGCCATCTACCGTCAAACTAAGTAGAACTTGTACAATGATAGTTAAATTGACCGATAGAATACTAAAATACTTTTTTTGTCAATACATATATACTATACATAGAAAACGATCGTAACAAATATATGCAGATTATAGGTGTAAACATTTGTACCGACCCGGAAATCGAAGCCGAAAACTAAAGCACATCAGTCGCATACGCTTCCGAGGCAGTCAAATGTTTAATACTGCCCATGAACCTCGCAATTAAAAAGTCACAAAATACAAGTGCCTCCCACCACGATCAGGACAGGGGTTTGGTCTCTGATAATCTTACCCAGTTGGTAAAAGTAAACAAAAGAATTCCATAGCAAGAATTTCGTTGAGGCCAAGCTACTGTCAAGCCTAGCCTTATGTGTCGAGTTCTCAAAAACAAATAAAATGCAATAGAATTAATTAAGAACCATTTTGAAGTCGGTTATGAAAATAAACCCTCTCCCACATCTCACACAACAGTTTTTTTATATGTTAGCTGCCAAAACTATACACAGTTACAATTACTACTAACACAGTTTATAACTAATGTGGTTATTTTCGTACACAAATGAATTTGTATACTGTTTTTCTGTTCTAATGAAGTTTATATTAATATTTAAAAACGTAAAAGGACTCTGTTTAATGGAAAGCATAAAGAGTATCGAAGAGTCGTTGTTACCATATTTATTGTGAATGTGGACAATACAACATGAGGACAACACAAATGAATTTGTATACTGTTTTTCTGTTCTAATGAAGTTTATATTAATATTTAAAAAGGTCTACTCTGTTTGATGGAAAGCATAAAGAGTATCGAAGAGTCGTTGTTACCATATTTATTGTGAATGTGGACAATACAACATGAGGACAATATAGCGACCCAATGAGATTCTTTTTTACGCCCCGCTTTAGGACGCGGGATCGTTGTGGGTAATTATTTGAGGTATAAGATATTTTTTCTCGAAACATTATCATTATTTTTAAAAAAATTATATACCTACCTAATAAATTCATAACTGAGTATCTTTATTTTTTAAGAAATAATGGCTTTATGCTTTAAATTATCAATTAACTTTGTTTTCTGTCAATACTAGTTAAGTTGAAATTCCCGTGGGGATTGGCACCGTATGATGAAATACAGGTTTCTACCTTGTTTGGCAAAGGAGACTATCACATGTTCGATTTGTAACTTAACTTAGTTTTATGTAGAATGAATGAATTGTATTTATTTTTAAGCAATACATGTCATTTTGTAATTTATTTTAACTGAACAGAAAAAAACCTGGTTACAAGATATTGTTTTATATGCAAATTGATTGACAGAGTAATCGGTTGTTTTTATCGGCCTCAAAGCCCCGGAAACAAATTAGTTAACCATGAAATAAAACCATAAAAACTGGCAAAAAAACCGACAAGACTGCGAGTACATACGTATTAACAAACAGGCAATTTTATTTTTTGTCACTTTCGCATACCCATTTAATAAGACCATAAGCCAATTTAGCAATTAAAACGAATTCCAAGGCACCAGTTAAGTCGTTTCAAGTACAGACCAAGATAAAAAAAATAGAGATACAAAACATACGTATATAAATTAAGCATAAACTTGAAAACCATGACCGCCTAACTTGTGCAGTTGGATAAAAATAAAGAGTGTAATACGGGTATACTAACTTTATTGTAAGCTACAACGCAGATAAGCTAAGTTTGCATCTCGTGAACACGCAGATAAGCTAAGTTTTCATCTCGTGAACAAACAAATTGAAAACTTCTATTTGTCTTCTGCCGCAAACTTAAGCGACGTGTATCAGTGACAAAGATGGTAGCCCTGTCGCACAAGTTTACTATAGAAGACAGAAGATAGACAATAGTTTTGAGTTTATTTGTTGGCGAGGTGCAAACTTGGAGTAGCTGCATTGTAAGTCCTGTTTCTCATTTGAGACTTGGAGTAACCGGTACCCCCTCACTCTGGCTCAATGCCCTATTCTATTCTATTATTCTAAAATACATTTTTAATATCTTTGAACATAATTACAAACAACACATTAGGGTGACAGTCGATCATAGAAAAAAAACACCGAAAAATATTTTTCACTTTTCATATTTCACTGACCCTCAATGTAAAAAAAAACTAAGTTTTTCTTCACGCAGGCAGGAAGCTTCACTTCAAAATAAACTCAATAAATAACGCTATGACTGGCCATTAACACTAAAAGACAACTTTTCTTTCTTTATTCAAATAGAAAGACAAAGTCTGCATTCAGAATATATGTACATCCTGTATCGCAGGGGACTTATATAGAAACATATATGAAACGGACAAAAAGAACACCCAGACTGAGAACAACAATTTGTGAATCACGTAAAGCGTTCTCCCATGTGAACTTTGAACCCAAAACACTTGCTGCAGTAGAACGCGGCGTGGCGTCAAAACATAAAATTTTCGTCTTTCAAGTTTGATTGAATCTTTATCTGTTAAAAGATAAATACTAAAAAATAACCTAATAGCAATAGAGACCTACATCAAAAAATAGTCTATAATAAAAAAAAAAACAAACAACAACCCATAATGTCCCACTGCTGGGCTCGGGTCTCCTCTCAGGAGAGGGTTAAGGCCATACGTCCCCACGCTGGCCAAGTGCGGGTTGGGGACTGGCAAGAATACGTTGTGGCTACGTAAATCTTGCCGTTGGATGTTTTTAAGCCGCCCGAAGGCCTCCAACTAAGCTTCACGACTGTTATCGTATGATAACAACCGGGACCGACTGCTTAACGTGACCTCCGAATCACGGAGACGCTCATGGTAACATGCCACCAGCGGTCACCCATCCAGGTACTGACCGCGCCATCGTTGCTTACCCTCGATGATTGTTTCTAATCACCGAGTGCAACTGGGCTATGAGCGCCTTCGTCTATAATAAACTGTTGATAATGATAATAATGCTACCGGCAAGACTAGGTATAAATACAAGTACGTTATGTACTACAATATAATTATCCGTGTTAACAACGTGTGTGCAATAACTAGTCGAATGCTTCGTGGTCCGCGCGGGTTTCTCAAGTTCGAGGTCAACGCGTGACGCGACACACAACGCGATCTGGCCTAACTTGATTATCACTCGAACTGTATACTTTAGACGTTTTAATTCTCAACATCTGTACAAATAAATAAAATTGAAGCGTATATATTGTAATTTCAAATTAAGAGGTTTTCACAAAATGCATATGAAATATACCTATGGTATCTACTTACATCAAAATATATTTTTTTTATTTTCGCCGGTTGATTCACTCGTCGACGTTACCCGCGATTGTTGTTGTAACAGTACATCAACCAACGCGAGTAACACCACGAGGCTCAGCTGGTTTTGAATGAAAAACAAGTACATAAACATTTTAAAGAGTTTTCCCGCTTGAAGAATATATTCTTCAGGTTTAGAATTCACAATATTGAACGTAGTAGGAAGCCCATAGGTGATCACTTAAACCACCGCGTAGTCAAATAATATTACGAATAACTACATATTTATGAAAGAATGCTTAATTAAACTTGATTATAAAGGCAGATTTATGTCAAGTACAATCTTTAAGTTTACGTTCAATATTTGCCTTTCAATACAGTTCATTGTGTATAATGAATATATTACATCACTTCTTGACACAAACCCAAAAGTACAAAAAGAGAGACCTAATCTTTTTTGAAGAGAAACCTTTATTCAACAATGAATAATGAAAAATGAAAGGACATTGACGATGTCAACGACGATTATAGGCAAAAAAACAGTGATAACACCTTTAAAAATGAGCTCTAAATAATACTGTGTACCATAGACAAAGAGTTATTTGCAGAAGGAGAGTTTTTTTAAGGAGTAGGGAACAAAGGAGCAGGTATATCGCCTAATCCTAAGTGATTATCGCCGCCCATGGACACCCGCAACACCAGAGGAGTCACAAGTGCGTTGCTGGGTTTTGGGGGATGGTGGAGGGGTAGACGGAAGTGTGGTAGTATGGGCCTCCGGTATCTTCATTGACTCGGTGGAACACAGCTTTCTGCGAGGCCGTGATATCACTCCGGTCGAGCCGGCTCATTCATGCCGACGCGTTGCTTTCCCACAGTAAAAGGTTTAAAAAACTATAATTCGAATAGGTAAAAACTTTTGCCTAGACCATGCCTATGACACTTAGGCCATTCTTATGAATGTATTGACACCATTCTTTAAAATCGGTTTAGTAATACAGGCGTTACGATGGAACATACAAACATACAAAATTTTATCAAATAAAAAACCGACTTCAAGAACTACACGGGAAGCATCAGCTTTCAAATAAAAAAAGCGTCATCGAAATCGAAGTTATTTGTCGCACACTTGAAGACTGCCTTCAATTGTGAAACATGACATTATTTTTGTACACTTTTTTGATCTACCTGTGACCTTGTCGGTGCAGTTAATTTCAATATATACCTATTCTTCATATTAATTAATTTATAATTGTTTCTTTACTCGACTAGTTACAGTTACAAGCATTCATAGTTCAAGAATTGCGAGTAAATTTTTTTTAATGTTTGAATTTGTAGATTAGATAAATCCAAACAATTCCTGAATAGAAGACAAGTTAAATACGTAAAAAATTACCGTAAAAAATAATTTTCTTATACTTTTATAATCCACTAGCTGACCCGGCGAACTTCGTACCGCCATATTCATTTCCATGAAAATTTTATGAAATACCGAAAAAAATATTTTAGTAATATAATAACACCTCCGGCTTTCTTTTTTTTTTGTCTATACAAACCCTGTCCTGACAAAAACAAACACATAAAAAATGTATCCAATTCGGTGCACTTAATCAAAAGTTATGCGCGTACATACATTTTTGTGATACATTTTTATTTATTTTATATAGATGAAACCTCATACGGATGGAAAATAGAGCTCTGAAAAAAGTAACAAGTGCCACAGAGAGTAAAAACTCTTAAAAAGGCCAAAACCTTTTTACTAAGGAGAGGCCTGTATTCAGCAGCGAAGTGATGATTCATCATCATCAATCATTACCAGCCTTTAACGGTCGCTGCTGATCACAGGCCTCTCCGATACCACGCCGACCTGGCAAAGGTTCTTTACAAGATTTCGTATTCCTTGTTGTGATGTTATCCTGAGCAGTTGGTCCCTAAATATCGTTGTAACGACAAAAATGGGAAGAATAAGGTGGCGACACTGCATATACAGACATTGATGATGAAGAAAACATTTCCTGCTTTTTATATCTGCAATATCGCCTCGGTGGCGCAGTGGTAGCGTGCGCGACTGCTGTCCATGAGGTCTCGGATTCGAATCCTGGGTCGGACCAAATGTTTGCATGATCTGCAAATATTTGTTTCGGAGTTAAGTGTTTTCTATGTATAATATGTATGTATTTACAAAAAAAATATATTTATGTATTCATATCAGTTGTCTAGTACCCATAATACAAGCTCTGCTTAGTTTGGGACTAGATGGCGTTGTGTGTTAGATGTCCGAAATATTTTTTTTTATATCGTCAACCATTCAACCTTGGAATATTGCAGTAAGAAATGGCAGTGAATGAGAAAGAAGTCGCGTGGGACAATAAACTGGTTTGCTTTGACCGTTGCAGATTTTTGCATCAGATTTTTTACGTAAATATACATTTCGGAGTGTTTAACGATCTATGGACTGAATGCAACACAAAGTGAATAAAACTCATTTTGCAATATTTCTATCCAAACTGGAAGAATGATGGATGGAGATCGATTGGTCACTGAAAGTATGTTGGGTGGAGATCGCCATGGCGAATAAGTTTTCTATGTAAATGCAAGATACAAAAATATTTAAAGATTTCAAACATTTGAGATATATATATATATATATATATTGCTACAAATGAATAAAATTCAAGTGTCACTAAGTAATTTCAAACTAATTGCTATTCACTGCATGCATTTGAAAGTATATAAATAAATAAAAATATTTTTTTCTTTAAATTTTATGCTTGTCTGTTTGTTACGGGTAATCTTTGGAACGGGTGATCCGATTTTGATGGCACTTTCACTGGCAGATAGATGGTGAAGGAATAAAATATCGTAATAATTAAAGTTAATACAGTGAACACACGCTAATATAACACTAACAATATAGTTTTATTCTACTTAAATGATTGCAAATATTTAGTATATTTAAATTTGAAAAAAATTAGGAATAAATAGGAATTCTCAATAGTGCTAAATACACGTAGGGTTTGTTGTTAGTAGAAAAAAAAACTTTTTTACACTGATAATTGTTTACGGCTCGACTGTGACGTATGAAATGCTTTACTTATTGTTAAATTTAATTGAATTTTTTAGCCCTTTGCTTTAATAAGTAAGAAATTATTTTAATTTACCTATTACAATGAATGAGGTATCTATAGGTATCTATGATTCGTATAATGGCCCTGGTGGCTTAGGTTCCATAAATGATATTAAAGGTTTTCATGCAATCCGCATTTACTTTTTTTATTTAAATCACATAAAGTCTATCAAAGTTTCAATGATCTCCAATGTGTAAAATATCTTGCAAGAATAACGTCAAGATGCGCGGGCGCAATTTCGCATGATGCCATATTACGACATTTTGTGCTGCAATCTTATGTGCGTAGCGCTATCTCAGCGTTGTAATAAATTATAACTATTACTAGGTATTGCCCGCGTAGGGAGGAAATTATTTTTCCCGGGACAGAGTCTGGAAAGGTATCTCAAAATCATCTATTCAAGTACTCCCTTAATGTGCCCCAGGGGATTGAGGGCGTGGTAATACTGGAGCAGGTATCACTGGTAATAAAAGTTTAAAATAGCACATTGAAAAGAAAAATTCGTAGGATAACCTTAATAACATTCGTAGGCTAGTTGAATCCCTTAGTGGATAAGAAATCGGTTGTTTTTGAATTCAGCAGCCAATAACTGCAGTGATGGTAGTTATAAATCCAATAACAGGAAAGCAGTTGTTGGTGCAAAGATTAACTTAATCATGTAAATTGATTATATCCGTTTAAATTCTTACATATAACTTACAGTACGTATATTAGAAACCTGTCGAGCCCCGTTTTAGCCGCTGTATAGTAACAATCGCGGGTAACACCGCGTGGCAAAGCTGGTCTTAAAAAAGCAGCCTGAGTTACTCCTTATATTTGTCTCACTCTTTCTAAAATAAAAAAGCCTTTGTTACCAATTGTTTTTATCAGTTATTTGCCAGTGAAAGACTCGCCAAAATCAGTTACGCCGTTCCAAAGATTACCCGAAACAAACAGTCATAAAAATTAAATGTACGTACTGTATATATACTTGTATATGAATTTAGTGAAAAGCTGTTAAATTTAAATTACAAACACACACTTCAATTTTATGTATTGATGTTTATATTGCCAGTATTCTTAATCTGTAAACGTTTCATTTTGTAAACTGGAAGTTATGGCATATAACACAGGCAGGCAGTGAATTTTGATGTTTTCACCTAATTCATCTTGACAATAGAGTACATCTGGTGTCTGTTTGTGTCGGTCTATGATTTTTATCTGTAGCTTCAATTTAACGTTCATAAATGTCACTTGATTTTGAATTTTAATTTGAATATAGACTACACTGCCATATTCTTTTATTTGAAGTAATACCTTATAAAATAAGAAATGTACGCTATTTGTATTAACCATAAAATTTATTCATTCTTTGTCAATTGAATGAATAATAAAACATATCGATACTCTCCGTTTCCCACATTTAACTAAAAACCCTAGTCCGAGTCAGATTCACGCCCAAAGGGCTCCTTACAAAAAGAAAACGGGCAATGGAGTCTTAGTAATAGGGTCCCGTTTTACACTTTCAGTACGGAATCCTAAAAATTAAATCTCTTGATGAAGACTTTTGAATAACATTTTTCTGAACTATTTAAAAATTTTGCTACCGCTAAACACATGAGGTACCTACCTAATAATTACAAAGGATGTTTTCAAAGTTACGCTTAGTTCTCAGTTATTATCCGATCCTATATATTAGACTAGCTTTTGCCCCCAGTTTTGCTCGCGCAGAAGTAGATATTACAATGCATTCCAATGAACTGTTCATTTGTAGCTCTAAATCCATCACAGGAATAAAAAGTTTCAAACAAACTTTCATCCCCTATTTTACCCCCTTAGGGGTGGCATTTCTAAAATTCCTTTCTTATTGCTCACTTACGTTATATAAAAAATCTACATACAAAATTTCAGGATTCTAGGTTCAGCGGTTTAAGCTGTGCGTTGATCTCTGGGTATTTTAGTCAGTCAGTCACATTCCTCTTTTGTATATAGAAGAATAGAAGATGTACGAAAAAATATCATAAGTATTATTAAATGAAATGCGCATACGTATTATGCAAAACGGCTGCAGGAGCTGAATGTGAGAAGCCCAGGAGAAGACAGAAACCGAGGATTAAACCAAGTGGCGTGCAATTGGAGAGGCCAAGTCCAACAGTGTACTGCGATAAGCTGATTAGGCATGTTAGAAATTAGA
Source organism: Hyphantria cunea (assembly GCA_003709505.1). Lineage (NCBI taxonomy): Eukaryota > Metazoa > Arthropoda > Insecta > Lepidoptera > Erebidae > Hyphantria > Hyphantria cunea. The sequence continues at coordinate 2,425,493 of PKRV01000251.1, read as the reverse complement.
GCTACGTTGTTCAGTTAGGTTCCGTACTCAAAGGGTTAAACGGGACCCTATTACTAAGACTTCGCCGTCCCTCTGTCACCAGGCTGTAGCTCATGAACCGTGATAGTTAGATAGTAGAAAATTTTATAGATGATATATTTCTGTTGCCGCTATAACAACAAATACTAAAAAACAATATAAAATAAATATATAAGGGGGCTCTCTTACAACAAACGTGATTTTTCGCTCGTTTTTGCTCGATATCGAGAAAGGCAACAGGTAGACGCTTAGATAATAGTACGGAACCCTTCCTGCGTGAGTCCGACACGCACTTGACCGATTTTCATTTAAATTACTACTTACTCGAAAAACAATAGATGCTTTTTTCGTCCGTTCTTCCCGACAAACGAGACATCAAACCACATAGCACACTTGTACCAGATAACTGCCTTCCCGTTCACAATAATCACTTAAAAACTAAGCGACCAGGACAGCATTTACAGATTTTATTTGTTAAAAAACTGGCATAGAAGGAGTGCACAAGACGGCTTCACTTTCACTAGTACACGAGTTGCAGTCCGGCCAGTTGCATAATAATTAGAGGAAACGTTTCGAAAATCAGCATAATATACAATGAAGGGGCATCCTGCTGGGCATCCTGTGTTTAGTGAAGCATTACACTAAGGGGGCGTTACACTGCAGCATTTATACGATTTATTTACGCAGATTCTGGCGTTAAATCGTATTGTGCATCGATTTTACCGGCCCATGGACATTAATCGATAAGATAAGGAGTTTCTTATGGATAACTAGGTTTTGTCCGCGGGTTCGACTGCGTGTATGTCGTTTATCGCGAAAGAAAGTAGCCTATTTCGGTTTTCAAGAACCGTATTATCTACATGGTATATTTCATTGAAATTGGTGCAGCGTTTCAGTGGTGAAAGCGTACCGGACTGACAGAGTTACTATTTAAATACATGTTCACATCTATATAGTCACTGTCAATTAATTAATAATAATAAAGTAATTATTAAAACACCGGGTTGGGATTTGAGGTTATGAAAAATAAATCTGATTTATTTATAAATATTGAAAATTAAGTGGTAAAATTTTTAAATCTATAATACATGTTGGGTTTTAGTCATGTAAGCATCAATTTCTTTAATTTGCCTGGTACTCCGAATACGTAATGTCGAGTTTATTCGTAGAAGAGCTTTTGTTTGAATTGTAGTTTATTAACATTTATTAACAGCACAGCACAAAATCGTTAGCAACACACTTCAATAACACATTCCGAATAGTTACAAAAATATATTAGTAGATATTTATTTATTTAAAACATATTTACGAAGTAAACACAAACAGTCACTTAAATAGTTATTGACCACTTAGTGCACGGGCCACTGAAATAAAAAAATATGAAAAACATATAAATAATGACAACATACATTTTTGAAGGAAGCGGAAAATGCACAAAATTAAAATTACAAAAAAGATATTGGTAATACTTTTTTTATTGTTATTACATAATTAAATTTTTCATTATTAAATTCAAATTAAACACAACACCAAATACAGACTATCGATGGCACTTAACAATCGATAATTAATATATTTAGTTAGTACACATCGATTAAACTCCATGTTATCGATTAAATTCGTCTCATTCATGAAACAACACCTTAATAGCATGCGTGTTCCACACTTTGCGTGGTTAAAGAACGATTGTTAACAATAATAGATTTGACCTTTGTAAGTAAAAATATATTTAAACGTAACTAAATCTAAAACGTTTCATTATTTTATTACTTATTTTATTATTTATGCAATAGGGGGCAAACGAGCTGACGTACATACCCTACTTGGATATTAAAATAATTTGGGCGAAAAGTTGTTGATTTGAAATGAAAACAGGCATTTCAATGTTTTTTATGTATATATAGTATAGAGAAATGAAAGAATCTGACTGAAAATGTAAGTTAGTGTAATTGTTAGGGTTTAAAATGTTTTAAAACGCAGAAAATGTAGGTACATAGTGAATAATGAAATTCATAATCTCTAAATTTAACAAAAAAGAAACAACTTTATAAATAGACCAAACCGTAATAAGACCACACGGGAAGCATAGGCTTTCAAATAAAAAAAACATCAAATTCGGTTTGCCGAGTCGAAAGTTATGAGGTAACAAACATAAAAAAACCAGTCGAATTGATAAACTCCTTCTTTTTTGAAGTAGTATGTAGTAACAGTACTTAGTTTTTTTCATAACTATTTGAAACACTAACATTATAAATTCGAAAATGACTGTCTGTTCCAGGTCTAAACCTACTACTTATCGCGATAACTGACGCACACCGTTTTCCTATGTCTACGTATAATGTTCAATAATATTGAACATTATATGTTGATACTACGATGCAAATCTAAGATAGTCCAAAGTAGCCTCTACATGAATACGAGTGTGGAGAGGTACTACGACTTTGTACAACCTCGGCTCGCCTCGAGCCAGTTCATTGTTGTCGGTTTTTGCGCCCTGGTCAAAGGATTCGAAGTAACGCGAATATGTTCTTCGCGAAGTTGAACGAGTGAGGAGCTAGCGACGTACTTCAGACTGCGGTTAACTTTCCCGAGTACTTTACGAGTAGGCTGGAGGGGCCATTAGAATACAGGTATCACGGGGCAACGATCGGAGGGGAGTAACCATCACGCGCGGGGAGAAATCTTCACACACACATATTTCAGACTGGCAAACAAAAACAATCGCATGTAACTACGAACCCACACATATCAATTAAAACAAAACATTCAGAATTTCACAACACACATAAATACATTTTGTGTCATCATAACAGTGTAAATGCCCATTTGGGCTCACACTTAGACAGAGGGGAACGCCACTGTAAAAATGATATCATTAACGCGGTATTCACACACCTTTTAACTTTTATTGCAGTCTACAAAGTTTTTTTGCCAATGGTTTAATTTTATAGTTGTATATTTGTAGAATGCGTCAGGCAGATACGTCTTGATTGAAGAAGTTATATAATCAAATATACGTTACACGATCAGACAGGTTATATGTTAAACCGACATGATGACACGAGTGAAAAGTAGTAATACATAGAAAACACCTAAACTACGGAACAAATATTTGGATATCATACAAACAGTCCGACCTGAGACCCCAAGCACAGCAGTCACACTCGCACCACTGTACCACTGAGGCAGTTATATTGCATAAAGCATACAGACATATATCAGAAAAGAAAACAATTATTTAAGTATTAGCAAAAGGCAGACACAACTTATAATACCTACGGAACGAGTGAAGATTGAGACACCCTATATTTTTGTAAAAAAATATGTAATCTGTAAGCACGAACAATAAGGATGCAGTTTAAATATAGTAAGGAAATATACCGATATTCATAGCTATTTTTTTATAAACATACGAATAAAAAGTTGTTTCAAAATTTGAGGCCACGGTTTTATGAGTCCACATTAGTTAGCCTCAACCTTGGATACAAATTAGATGCCTTACACCTTTTTTGTCTATCGTTATACCTATGTATAGGTATTTTTATACATAATATAATATTAAACATAGATTCATTTTACACTAGATGTGTTACACAATATCAGACGGACGGATTGGAATATCTTTGGCAAGGTTTTAATGTTCTGTTCGCGTGATCATATTTTATTTCTAAAATAAAAGTAGCCTTAATTATTCCCTATAACATCAGCTTTTTGCCAATGTAAGTCTCGTCAAAATCAACTCAGCCTGTTTAGAGACTAGTTGTAACAAACAGGTATATTTTACAGGTTTCTACAGGTTTTACATGACTGCGAAAGAAAGAGGGTTATGTTTTTCAAGTGTATGTATATGTGAAGGTATATTTCTTTGGCACGCCCTATTGCCGACTTGTCGTATTTTTATGAGAGTGGTGTCAACAGATCCATCTTAGTCGTAAGAGTGACATTGGGTACATCAAAATAAAAAATCAAAAATGAAATAAAGGAAATTATATGCACACAGTTTTTTTAAATCATTTGATAAGGTACCGTATATACTTCCATACACGCATTTAGTGAAAAATTCGAAACCACAGACACTGCATTCATAATTCTCTATAGATGTGTGAACGTGTAATCACTGAGTCTTCTGAACTGGTTTATTTCACCGGCTGCAAAAAAACGGAAGATTCCAACACCTAGTACTTTTTTGTATGAATAAGGTGTCAATGGATTCGTAATATTCGCCCGGCTGATTTATGGTATAAAATCAGTTGATTGCTAATCGGGTTATATATTTTCAAACTTGTTTATATGACTTTTCGACTAAAAATTTTATGAATGGAAAGGCCTAGTTTTGAAACCGGTAAGTGAAGATTTCAGCCACGTCGACATTTCTCAGCAGAGACCAGCCCACTACGCAAGAGATGTTACCATACAAGAGTGTGTGCGCACACACAGGTGCAATCTCTGTTTCCTCACCCCTATAATACGATGGAAGGGCTATCCGACACCACCGGCGAGAGTGCAGGCGCAAGACCGACGGCTTTACGGCCGAAGCACGGGAATATATAAGTACCTAATGTAAAAAACACCATGACATATATATGAAACTACAGAAACTGCTACCTTATCTTCGATAGTCTTATTATGGGCTATTCAGTGTACCGATTATTATTCGAGGTCTAGGAATGAGTTAGTGTAGAGAATCAAGTGGATTAAAATAATGTTAAGTTTATACATTTATGTATGGATATGTTTCTTTTTTATGATATAGCTGGCAAACGAGCAGACGTATTGCTTGATGGTAAGCGATTACCGCCGCCCATGGAAACCCGCAACACCAGAGGCGTCACAGTGCGTGCCGGCCTTTTAAGAAGGAGTACGCTCTTTTCTTGAAGGTTTGAAGGTCGTATTGGTCCGGGAATACCGCAGGCGACAGTTCATGCCACAGTTTAGTTGTGAGAGGCAGAAAGTTGCTTGAAAAGCGCACAGTTGTGGTCTGTCAACTATCGAGATGATGGGAATGAAATTTCTGTCGCAAGGACGACGGCGGAATTCTTTGTGTTATTTAAACAAAAACTTTATTTTACACTAAGAATACTAAAATCTGTTACGATTTTGTCCGGGATGGTATACATACATATGTTTCCTATCATCATTATCACATGAGCGGTCTTTAGCAAGCCAATGCTGGCCTCTCCTTAAAAATGAGGTAACTATACTACGCTAACTAGACGGTTGGATACAGGGTTTGTTTCATTTTTTGTTTTTCTTTACAGTGACGTTGTTCTTCATAATTTGCAGCATTAGTCGACCCTCACTAGTCACCCTCAACTAATAGATATCGAAAGCAAGCTAGAAAAAAACCAATAAACTAGGTACATATTAGCAAAGAGGCAGGTACACAAACACATCAAAACATTACTTGTATGTGTGGCGACTACCACATACAGCGGCAACAAAAACGTATGACAACGCCATTTACCGAAGATACACTGAACTACACAGTAAAGTAATGCACGAAAAAGCTGCAAATTCTGCATCGCGTAATAGAAGATCTCGAGCCAATTAACCTGCATACAAATTCCTAATATCAACCGTTGGGTAGTAGCTCGCCAGGCATGATCACCTCGCCTGGTCAGAGGATTCTCCCTTTATGTTGGAGTGACATAATATCCGTTCCTCCACATATGTGTGTCTTACATTAACATATGCGTATAATCTCTTAAATATTCAGGCATCTCTGTGAATACCTTTGACATTGTGTTACACAGTTATACATATGTAAATTAACCTCTAAATTATTATGAATGACAATAACCTGTATTGTGAAGACAAGACCAAGGCATAAGAGGCATTCATTATTAATATTAATGTTATGTTAATGGTTGCACTTTGTATATTCTTGTAACTTTTAGTACATTGAAAAACAAAATTGCTGGTTTTGTGCGTCGTCGTTTTAATATGATCTCAAAACTTTCAGGTATACAAAATGCAATACTCATTTAGACCTATTTAAGTAGCATATTACAATAAATATTTCAGACATCCAACACACAACGGCATCTAGTCCCAAACTAAGCAGAGTATGTATTATGGGTATTAGACAAATGATATGAATACATATATGCATTTCTTTTTTGTAAATATTTGCAGATCATACAAACATTTGATCTGACCCGGGAATCGAACAAATATTAATAAGCCGATTCTATTAACTATTCAATTTGACTCTACAAACTGGATAATGGTTTTAGCGGCCACCACGACGTCCACTCTCCCCATCCCCTTAAGGACGGCATCGCACTTGTGGCACATGAGCGGCTGTAATCGCTTACCATCAGGCGATAAGTTTGCTCTTTGGCCCCCTATACCAATAAAGTCAAGTCTTGGTCGATCAAGTCGAAAAGTCCAAAGTATAAATCTCAAAGATGTTTAGAAAAATATATTTTATTTTAAAGTGACAAATGCTGTGTAGTTCCTAACACCCAAAAAGCCATCGAGGACTTTAATACTGTGAATAAAAAATCGGTTCTGTTATCACTAATATAGTAATATAATGTTGTATGCTACCAAAAACATAAGGGCCTCTAGTCCCAAACCAAGCAGAGCTCTCAAAACAATTAAATCACTACGTTCGATAATTGCCACACGTGGCATATGTCATCGTACTATTTACTATTCGGCAAAATTATTTTAATGTGTTAAACGCTCTATAGTTCTTAAACAAAAAATAATAATAACAAAACAAGTTTTGAAAATCTTACAGCAACTCAATAGGCCGCCATAGTATAGGTCATCAACTGTCTGCATTTGCAATGAGTATGGTGACCACCACTCTTGGATTTGACTTATGATTTCCATCAGGCAGATCCCTTTGGCTGACTCATCCATACTTATATCTAATATTATAAATGCAAAACGCTCTCTCTCTCTCTGTCACGCATTCACAGGCAAACCGCTGCACCGATTTCAATGAAATTTGGCATGGAGATACTTTGCTTCTTGAGGAAGGATATAGACTAATCTTTACTGCGATAATCGACGAATTCTCGGACAGAGTCGCGGGCAAAAATCACAAAAATAAAGATAAAAGAACGAGTAGCACAACAGCCATACAATGTCGTTTACATTTCCCATCACATATATCGAATTTCATGTCCTTGAATACCACCCCATAAACCTGAAATTCAATGGCACTAGGTGTCACGTATAAAGGTCAATGGTCGATGCGTGATCGAGATGCGCACGCGTCTTGTGTAACAGCGCATGCGCGGACAAATAAATGGCGCTTAGATACGGATTTGAAGGTTTCCTTCCTTTGAAAAGGACTAAAGTTGGGTAATAATCAGAGGTTTATACGTGATATAAACCCGTACAGAATAATCAAGTACTAAGTGGTCGTCCAGTGGTCGAATTTCGGCCAGAATTCATTTATTTATTATTTTCAGCATTCTACAATTCTTCTCTATATAAACTTAAAACGTGCCAAATAAAAGGCTATTAAGTTTTTGCTTCACGTATTGATATAGATGGTTATTTAATAAAAGCGCATTAATAACAACTGGTGTCAAACACAATCGTTTTATTTATCAACATCAGCAAATCGCAGTCGACTGCTGGACATAGGCCTCTCCAATTTCACGCCACTTGGTTCGATTTTCGACTTCCCGCATCCAGGTCCTGCCAGCCGTTTTGCGCAGATCATCACTCCACCTGGCCTGTGCTTATCCCACATTACGTTTGCCAAGACGCGGTCTCTACTCAAGATTATATGTCATTTTTATTGTTATGGAGCCTCAGCACTGGAACTCATCCAAGGTCGCGGGGTATCCCACTGACATCGAACCTCGCAGTACTCAATTACAGGTTCGATTTTGACGTGGAGAACGCTTTGTGTGATCTAAAAATTGTTGTTATGAATCTTTGCGTTCATTTTTGCCGCTTCATTAATATTAATTGTAAAGTGTCCAATGATACGTGATGTATTCCTACTGATTCCTATAAATTTTATTTTGTATTACCTAAGCTCCGTGTTTGTGGTCGTAACCAAAAAGGTCATCGAAATCTGTCCAGCCGTTCCAGAGATTACCCGAAACAAACAAACAGACAGACAAAAATTATAAAAAATGTTAATACATGAAACTATATGTAGCATGTACATATGCATTTAGTATCAAGCGGTTATTTTAATATTACAAACGGACGCTCCAATTATTTATTCGTATAGGTAGACTAGCTGACTCGCAGCCCAAAAGAAAAAGAAATGTGTTGTTTTTAGTATTTTCCTCGCAATTTTTTTTATGTTTTTTCTCTCTACAAGAACCTGTCTTGTGTCTTAACCAAACTACCTACTACTACTTAACTACTATAAAAAAACAACCGCGTTAGTCTACCCGGTTCTCGAGTTTTGCGCTTAAAATACATTTGGCGATTCATTTTTGTTTATATTTATTTTCATTCTTTACGTGCCAGCTTAATCACAAAATGATGAAATGCAAATGTTAAAATCACACCGTAAATGTACCTTGTAAGTTCTAAACCCATGTTACTAGTGGCGACTGTCACAGAGATCGATCTAAAATATATTTCAAGGAAACCAACCATAAATATAAAAATAATAATAATAAATGCATATGTATGTATACACGGTATATATACCAAAATAACGTTTTTCACCATTTTTGTCTCTCTGTCTGTCTTTTCCGGCTTACCTCTGAAACGGCTGGACTGATTTTGACGAGACTTTCATTAGCAGATAGATGATGATATAAGGAGTTACTTAGGATACTTTTTTCAGACTAGCTTTGGCCAACTAGTTACATATAAAACAGAACAAAATATTTTATTTAATCAGCTAAACCTAAGTATGCATATCTATTAAATATTCATATTATTCATATTATTTTGGGCAGATACCAAGTGTGATACCAATTCTAGTGCATTTTTCACGCGAGGCTGAATATATAATTATTTTGCCGCCAAGTAATTATGCTCATGAAATACTAATGTATATTCTTCATTTATCATAGACCGCTACCATCCAGCCAGGCAGCATGAACTGCATTACTGTATTAGTATACTATAGTATCATAATACAGAAATGCAGGCCTTCCTGGCTGAATAAATTTTTCGTACGTTTGTGTAAACCATTGGTAGAAGAACTGGTAGTCTATTTTGGCGTGTTTGACAATTTGTCAGACCTGACAAATTTTCAGGATGCCTAATTTAATGGTTTACATAACGATAAAAAAAAATTAAGACCTCAATGTCTTGTACTGTCAGTGTAAGGTAAAGTTTGAAATGTGATTTATACTCTCCACTGTGGGCACTTGATGGGACTTGTTGCAATACATTCTAGAATTAAACTCACTTTTTAAAGTGAGACTTTTATTACATCGTCTCAATTTTTTTGGTCTGTGTATCGCATGTCGTGTGACGGTCGGCCAGTGTCCAGTGGCCAGTCGGACGGTGTGCCAGTGCTCCACGCTAATTTGTTTGTTTTTGTCAGTGTTTAATGTAAATATTGTTATTTATTTGCTTTATTAGATTTATTTATTTGCATGTGACAAAATTTTTCACTTTTATCGTGGTTTCATAAAACCACACAATCCTTTTTTTATATATTTGTAATGGAATAGGCGTTTATGCGATGAAGGTGGTACACGCCCATCCAAAAGAAACCTGTTCACTCTACTCTTAAAGGCTCCAGAGTTCAACTCATCAGGAATAATAGACCCAGGCAGGTCGTTCCAAACCTTGGCGACTCTCACCAAAAACGAGCTATCAAACCGTTTAGTTAGACTTTTGGGTATGCCAATGTAAGGATGAAACTTTTGCCTGCGCCTAGTAGTCCGATAAAGGGATTGAGATGGCTCAATCAGTTCGAAAAGAGCCTTCGAGCACTCTCCAAAGTGTATCCTATAAAAAAACCGATAAGCTGGCAATTCGACGACGATGCTCAAGGGTGTGTAGTCTGTTATTTGATAGCTTTTCGTTGTTAATTAATTTTATTAATTTATTTTACCTGACCGGTTTCGCCTTATGATATCATCAAAGGTTAACCTTTAAGGAATTTAATTATAATGTTTGTATAATGACTGCTGCAAGGAAGTATGTTGTTTTGTTTACCTTAAAATAACGAGGCGAGTACAGCAATGTCTGCTTTATTAATACTAAAAATAATAATTAATACTTATTAGTAAGTAAGTACGGCCTTAACCCTCTCCTGGGAGGAGACCTGAGCCCAGCAGTGGACATTATGGGTTGTTGATTGACTTATTAGTAATAATTATCTGAGCCCTTCGGTTCTACATCAGCCACGGGTTACGCCGTAGGGCGAAGCTAATAAGAGGGTAACCCCACTCACAACCACACAAACATAATATCATTAAACTGTTCTAATGATATGGGAAGACGGCCATAGGAACTTCTCAGCTAAACTATTTAAACTTATCGAGTTTGAGCTCATTTGCTTTGTCATGGTGAGTAATTTGGTGCAACATCGTCTACAAGTTGTGAAAAGGCAGGTTGTATGGTTCCGTACATATAGGGTAAAACGGGACCCAATTACTAAGAATCCATTGTCTGTCCGTTAGTCTGTCTGCTTGAAGTTTTCATAGGTCATGCATTTCTGTTGCCGCTATCTCAAATCATTCTAATAAATATCATGAAATTAATATTGAAGGGGGCTCCCATACAACAAAACAAACTACGAATAAATGATATTGAAACCGACAACAGGTAGATGTTTAAAATATATAGATAATGGTACGGAACCCTTCCTTACGACTCGCCTTTTGTTGTATTTTTTACGAATAGGCAATTTAACTTTATAATTTTTATAACCTAAAAATACGCAATATAGGTATCAATATCTTACCAAGGTGCTTTTTGCATAACGGTCTGTGAGGTTCCGGTCTTATCAGTATCCATCGTGGCAGTGGCCATCTTGTATCTGTAACAATAAAAGGCTATGATTAATTATCATATATTTTTTAAAGATCACTTCCTTTTCAAAAAAAACCCCAACGCTACTATCTATTGACCGAGTTGACCAAATCCATACAAATATTATAAATTTGAAAGTAACTTTGTCTGTGGTCTGGCCTCGGAGAAGAACATAGGCTACTGTTTATCGCGATAACCGAGATACACGCGGGCGGGCGAATGGCAAATGCTCGTGATTTTTCTAGCTTAAAAAATGACATATCTGCCTCGGTGACGTGGTGGTAGCGTATGCGACTGAGACTTGAGGTCTCGGGTTCGATTTTTGTTTTTATTAAATGAGCAGACGTATGATGGTAAGCCATTACCACCGCCTATGGACACCCGCAACACCAGAAGCGTCACAGGTGCGCTGCCGGCCTTTAGGGGATGGGGTGATTGGTTGGGATATGGGCCTCCGGATCCTCAATTACTCGGTGAAACCCAGCGCAAGCACTGTTTCACGCCGGTTTTTGGTGAGGCTGTGGTATCACTCCCGCTGTAGCATAGAAACAGACATTTTATTATCTTAATATAATTATATTTTTAATGAGAGTATCTCAAGGGAGAACATACTAATTATTATAACTTAAGAACAAAAGAAATGCCTAATAAATGCTGATGATATAAGTAATTGTATGACAATTAACTAGAAAAAAACCTATGTGAAAACAACATGAGAATTTGTTACCTTAATATGTATATGTTGTTAATGAGAGTTTCTCAGGAAAAACTTACTAATTATTATAACTTAAGAACAAAAGGATGAAGGAATCCAATTTAAAGTTACATTGTAATTCAGAGTCATTACAATAGGCATGATAACATAAACCAGGAACCACTAAAATTATGAATTTATCAGATTAAATGGGGTTCATAGAGTATAAAAATCGTATTTATTTTCATATTTAGAGCGAGATTATTAGTTAAATAACAAAAATTCTACTAAACAGCTATCCCTCATGCTAAGTTGAACACCAATCGGAGCGAGTTACGTCACTTATGTATAAAGGTCACTTTGTTCGAATATAATGATGATCACTTTACTGTTTATGACAGATGATGACGTCGCGTCTTACACAAACGGACGCCATGACACCACTGAGCATATTCTCGTGAATTTTAAACTTAGAATTTCAATCACATATAATACACATGCAAACAGTCATACAAACAGACTCGGTACAGGCATGGTTATAACATACACACAAAGTTGCCTTGAACATTTTGTAAATCTGTTGTCAAATGCACATGGCATTTTATAGTACGGTAAGTATATATACTATTTACCACCTAAGTTTCATTGTTTCTTGTTTTATATATAGAAATACCTGGACCGAGCAGAAACCTAGTCACGGGAGTTCCCGGATCTCTCCCAGGCGCAGAGTGGCACACCGTGTGGTTTTAGTCAGTCGAGATTCCGACACACCGCCCTGCCGCAAACCCCAGTGGATTGAGGGCCGGTGGGGGTTTCCACATGTTAAAAAAAGCCAAGTGTTGTGGATTCAAATCCTATACGGGCAACATTGTGTGTGGTCCACAAATTGTTGTTCTTAGTCTGGGTGTTATTTGTGTCCGTTTCATAAAGACCCCCGCGACACAAAATGTATACTTCTAAAGCATGAGTTATATAAAAAAACATGAAAATTCTTTACCTTTTACAGTTTCTTACACATTATTGTGACCTTGTGAATGTTTTAGTGTAAACAAACGTTGATGAACCTAACAAACAAAAAAAATATTGAACTCGAAAACATACAACTCTTTGAGTCGGGTTAGTGACCAATGAAAGGATATTATTGCATTATCGACCATGGAGAGTTCAAGGGCAAACATTTTTATGATAATAAATACAAGAGAGAACAACTTGGAAGTGTGACACCCCGTATTTTTCATCCGTCAATTTCTACCGAACATTTTTATTCAATTCTATATTTGCGGATCACGATTGTCATGGACGTCTATGCCAATCGTTATTGGGAAGTCAAATATACCAGCAACTTGTTCGTCATTCGGGTTGCGGAGGTCCGATGCCAGTAGCTCCGTGGAAAAACTGATATTCAGATAAAACCGGGGATCTAGTAGCCGACTCCAAATAATCTTGGGAATAATATACGCTAGGAAGAAATTGTTTAAGCAACTATATAATATCTATTAAAGATAAACTGACTGTTTTTAGCTAGGAATATGAGATGATGTAAATTTTGTATATTTTTTTTAAATATAAATAACAATTTATATTATTTGTAGTAGGAATGATTCGCCAAACTATAATTTTTAAAATGGTAAGTTTTTTCTGAAATATGTTAACGTGTGTGGTGTAAACGCGAAATTTTTCTTTCGTCAAGATGTGGTTACCGTGTTTAGTTAATAAAATTAACATTATGAAAATGTTGTTCTTATTACAACGAATGTTATAAACATAATTAAAATAAATAAATGTTAAGATTTATTGCGTGTCATCATTTATTTAATAACTTCCACGGTAACGCTGGTCACAGACATATATATTTCTAATCTTAGAGGGCCTAGTCTCTCAAGTCTGCCAGAGTAACTCTTTGCTACCTGAAAAGTATGAGTAGAATCTAGGAGTAGTGGTCACTATACTCATTGTTGATGCAAATAATGTAGCATGGTGACCCGCACTATGTTGGCCTAGTGATGCTTCTGCATCATTGGACCTCCGGTCTCGTAGTCACCAACGAAACACGACAGCACGAATGTCGTCATAATACGTTGATCTAATCTATCTATCACTAATCGCAATGCTAAATGCCGAGAAGGAGTTGATGTGACTTTTTTATTATTGTGAAATAGACGTGACAGGTCTGGCCTGATGGGGAGCGATGCCCGCCACCCATGGGCACCCACAACACCAGAGGCATCATAAGTGCGTTGCCGGCCTTTGAGGGATGGGGAGTGTGATGGGGCAGGGGTTGGGGTTTTTTTTTT